>OX352765.1:63055424-63376968 GCA_947095585.1 Nephrocerus scutellatus
GGTCGTGGGGCCCCATACATTTTTTTTAAAAAATTAACCCGATTTTCTTCAAATTTTATACACATGTGTATCTCCGATGGACAACACTTTTTGTAAAAAGTAAAAGATACCCTGGCCCCCATGGTCGTGGGCCCCTAAAAACTTTTTTAAAAAAATTAACCCGATTTTCTTCAAATTATATACACGTGTATCTCCGATAGACAACAATTTTTGTAAATTTTTTTTCGATTTTCTTCAAATTTTAAACATATGTTTATCCCGATGGACAAAAGTTTTCGTAAAATTTTTGGAGCCCTAAGACCCGGGGGCGGGACCATACATTTTTTTTTTAAATTTGCCCGATTTACTTTATATTTTAAACATATGTGTATCTACGATAGACCGAACTTTTTGTAAACAATTTTGAGTTATTGATTTGATTTTTTCCCTATACAAATATTTTTTATACACATGTGCTCTAATATTAATTTTTCCAAATTAACCCGGCTCAAACTTTGCACACATATGTATCCCCTATTAGAGAATTTACATGAAAAATTTTAATTTTTATGGGTTGTTTTTTTTATTCTCTGAATCTCTGAATTTTCTTTAAATTTGAATGTTTCATTTAATTTGTTATTTGGAATGTCTTCAGGTGTTGTTTCTACCTTCTGAGTCGGCCAGTCCTTTGGATTGCTTGTTAGCCAAATTGGCCCATTCCACCATAATTGATGTTTGCCTAGGTTTTTTTGTTCTACGTTCTAAATGTTTTCTTTAATGACTGCATGGTGTGGGATGAAGTATTCTTCATTGGATGTCATTTCGTTTTCGCACAGTCGCATGTGACCTACTGTAATGTATTCCATAATGCATTTTTTGTAGTCGTCGGAAAATGTTGGGAAAGATGCAAACTTTTTCTCTAATTGCAAGAATCAAGCTAGGGCTCTGGTTTTTTATGTTCCAAGGATTGGTGGATAAGTTTTAAATGGTATGCGAATCTCATATCTTCCACTGGTGTCACGACGATAGTTTTCATGGTAATGTAATGTTTGACATTGCTTTTCTTCTTTTGTTAGTATTTTTTCCATTTGTACTTTTTCTATATCCCAGAATGATTTTAGTCTAAGATCTTGTTCTACTTTTGTTATCAAACATTGAAAATTTGTTATCTTGTTTTGGTCGACTGGTTCATGATCATATGATCCACCCTAACTCAGTTTTTTGTGCTACCGGCTCTCCTGCAGCATCTTTGATGACTTTATTCATTACTATGACAGGATAGTAATCTGCAGTAATATGTCGATTTTGTTCAGCATGTTATAATTCGGATCGGGGGGCCATTTTCCAAGCATTGAAGCTGTGTTCCGGCAGGTCTCCGCCTAGCTGGTCTACTATTATTGAAATATTGAAATTTAAATTTTGACGAGAATCTTGGCTTGATGTTAAAGTTGATTCGCTGGTCTGAAACTCCAGCTTTAGCTCCTCCTATTCCTTTATATTCAACGTTATGAACGATGCTTGGGATCCTGGGGCAATCAATATTCTAAGCAATTCTGAATAAGAGCCATTTGTTGGAACCTTTACTAAGGCTGTGCTCAAGATTACTGGCGTTGTTGTAGATGTATTATTTACCATATGTGTCTCCACCTCTGGTGTTGTTCTTTGTGTTGATGGATGCCGTGCCTTTGGTAAATTGTTCTGTTGAGCTACAGTTGTATTTTTCGTAACGCCTTCTTTTGTGTGGAGAAGGGTATGGTGTTTGCCCTTGGACACTAAGCACGTGTTTTTTGAAAAACACATTCTTGAACATGTGAGTGCCTAAACAAACTCTACATAGGTTCATCATGGTACAAATTCTGTTACGTTCAATCGTTGACATTTGCAAAAATGATTCGCACGTGTCAATGTTATGTGATCGATTAAAATTTATGCATCTGTTTGTTGTTGCTGCTAATGTCGTTATGGCCCTATGGGGTTGTGCTCGACTGCATGTTGGTTGATGTCGGTTGCTTTTATTTCCGATTGCGTCTAGTGATTGAAAACGTTTTTCCAAAAACTGCAAAAATTTATGTAGATGTTGATTCTCTTTGGGATCTTCTAAAGTTGTTCCATAAATTCTGATGGTCACACTGTCTAATTTTTTTGCAAAATGTGAATGATTAAGGCATCGAATTTTTCTTCATTTTTTAGTATGGTGTTGATATTATGAATGGCTTCGTTTGTGGTGTCGTGCATTGTACTGATTCCTACTGCTTTCCTTTAGCAAGTTTCGTTGATTAACCAGCTGGTTGAAATATGCTGCTGCCATCACTCTGTTGTTGTTGTAGCGATTATTCAATATATCCCAAGCTATAGAATAATTTTCTGCTGTTGATTCAAGATGGCTTATTATTTTAGCAGATGAACCTCCTAAGTGGCGTTTTAAGTAGTTGATTCTATGAGTGGCTGTAATTGCCTTGTTTTTATGCACTAGTTTTTCAAAGATGTCTGAGAAACTTTTCCATTTCATGACGTCACCATAGAAATGTGGAATTTATATGTTTGGTAATCGGACTTCCACTGTGTTGTTGTTTGTTTGATGATGACTGTCATTCTCCATCTCAATTGTGATTTTTACCAGAATGTCATCATGTTCTTGTCTTATGTTGTTGTTCCATGAAGTTTTTTAAATTCGTCTCATCTTCGTCTGAAGCTTCTAAATGTATCTTCTCGTCGAGGTCTGTGATCTGCTCCATCACCCTTTCAATGTGTTTCAAGGCGAGCTTCAATGCTTGCTTCGGTTTATTTTCTTGCACACGTCTTCCGATTTTTCTTACTCGGAGTTCTTATTTTAATTGTCTATATTTAATTGTTTTATCATCTGATCGAACTCTTTCCTGTTGGTAATTTCTGTGGTTGTGAAATTACATCGGATTGTTGTTGTGTCTTCTTCGGTGCTGTCTGCTCGCTGTCGTCTATTGGTGGCTCATGGTTTAGAAGTGTCCGTATCTCATCAATTACGAGGTTGTAAATCTCCGAAATCTTCTTTCTGGTTGTTGTATATGGATGATGTTGGTCTAGGATGATTTCATCTGTGGTGATGAATTCTCTGTAGAGCGTCTTTAATGCCGCTATTTTCTTCTCCAGATATGATTTTGTTTTATGTGTAGCACTATCTTTGTAATAATTCGTTGTAATTGAATTGTCTTTTCCGTTGTTACCTCTTGTTGTGTTAGAAGCGCTTCCATGTTGTTATGTTGTCTTCTGGTTGGTGGCTCAGACAGATTCTTGATGCTTGTTCCAGCCGTAGTTTGTTCGGGACACGGTAACTTCTAGGTGCCAGTTTCTGGTTGGCTTCGGAGGGCCAATGTTGGTATCTTTTAGTGGAGTTGTAAATTCTGTTGTTGTAAATTCTAGGTTCCGTTGGTGGTTGAAATCGTTACTTCTGGTGGCCAGTTGCTGGTTGGCTTCGAAGGACCAATGTTGGTATCTTTTAGTGGAGTTGTAAATTCCGTTGTTGTAAATTCTAGGTTCCGTTGGCAGTTGGAATCGTATCTTCTGGTGGCCAGTTGCTGGTTAACTATTTGTAGGGTGGTCACTATTGGGAGGGGGGATGACCGATATTAGTGTCGATTTTATAGTTTTCGGAGTCGCTGAGTTGAATGGTGATGGTAAGACAGCTCACTGAGATTAATAATGAGTTTTCTCCCCGGAGGGGGGAGGGTGACCGATATTAGTGTCGGGGTCGCTGAGTTGAATAGTGGTGTTTAAAATGGTACCCGGCGACCATTTGGCGACTAATTTGGGGGTGAGGACATTGTCGCCCTTACTTCATATTGATATCGATTTTTAAAATCTTCTATTTATCCGGGTTTGAAATATTTCAACGTGTGACAAGGGCCCACTCCCTGAGTTAATATTCTAGCGTGAGCCAGCCGGGCTACATACATACATTTCAGTCTAGTCGGGCAATTTTGAGTCAGATGGTCCATGTGACTGTGTCGTGTAAGTTAATTTCAAATTTTAGTTATCCAATATAATACGTCTCAGAAAGTAGTTAAACTATTGCACAGTTTAGTTAAGGGTCATTAAATAAAAATACTGCACAGGTTAATAAGGTTAGTTTAACTGAAAATATTGCACAGGTTAGTCAGGTTATTTGAATGTAAATATTGCACAGGTTAGTCGGGTTATTTGAATGTAAATATTGCACAGGTTAGTAAGGTTAATTAACAAACACATTCTAATAAATAAATACATATATACATATATAAATAAATAAATAAATAAATAAGGTCAGTAAAAAAAATTAATAAATAAAATAAATGAATACTACAATTGGCACTAATACAAACATCCACATATACTGGCGATAACAACAGAAGCAGCAGTTTAATGAATTTAAGCAGTAAATAAATCCTTTGCCTACTCTTTCACCAGACATATTTCCAATCTCATAAATTGAATTGCACCACACTTTTGATTGATTGGGAGCTAACTTGGCATTTCATATAATAATCAAACAAAAATGTTTGTGTGCAACGCTCAAAGGTTACTATAGTTTTTTTTTTGATATTTTTATCCAATTGGTTTTTTTTTGCACTCTAAAAAAAGGTTACTAAAACAGCAAATTAACAAATAGCAATTTAACAAAAATGAAATGCAACTCGAATTGCAAAACATCATTTGAAAATTGATATTGATTTGTTAATTTGTTGCGGTAAATTTTGTTAATTTTTTTAGCTTTTCTAATTTAGCAATTTTCAACTAAGATATAGAGCATAATTTATACAAATTTTGATGGCAAAGATCAAATTGAAGTCGATCATAACTAATTATTGAAGATCAGATTGAAAATTCTGAAGAACAATCGTGGCTAGGCACTTAACTAGTTATAAGGGCTTTATATATTAAGGGCTTTATTTTTCGTCGTTAAACGATCTGTCCTACTTTGTATGTTATCTCGCGACATCTTGTATTGTAAACTTTTTTGGCTTTTTCGAGTGCTCTCTTAATTTTTGCAAGCGTTTGATTTCGCATTAATTGTTGCTTGTCCTTGGTGTTAATTAATTGTATGTCAGCGTCTTTTATGGTTGTGAACCTTCGCAATGTGTGATTCCCATGCTGTGCCATGTGGATTGATTTGATTGATGGAAAAGGCTGCATGGCTAACATATCTATCCCAGTTGCGTTGATCACTACCTATCTTATCTTTGCTAATACAGAGTGATTGACTCGCTCTAAGGCATTCACTTCTGTCAGAAGTCTCATTGTCGAATCCTGGTCTGAAGTAAAAGTCATTTCCCCTATGACGTTTGGGGTATTTGAAAACTTTTCCAAAAATTAATTCCCAAGTAAAGCGTCTATTTTGATGTTGGGACTACATAGAAGGCCAAGTCAGATGTCATGTTATTCCAGGAAACTGGAATTTTTATGCGTCCTTTTATTTCCTGCGAGTTTCCGTCAGCTGTTTTTATGTGCTTGTCAAACATTGTCATTTTAGAATCTCTATATTTTAAAAATTACACTGCCCCTTGGCCTAAACAAGTCACCGAAGCACCACTGTCTAAAAGCATCTCTGCTCCATCTAATCGGACTTTCGCATATGGCCTGTTGTCGTCATTCGTCATTAGTATTGTAGCCTCTAGTTCACGCTTGGTAATTTTCTTAATTTTAAACTTTTCTCGTAATTACGTTATTTTTTAAAATTTCTTTCTTTCTTTTTAGTTTTTATTACCTTAGCAAATATCCTACCTCGCGCGGATTTATACTCTAAGAGACGTTGGAGTAAACTCTTCTATCATCTATTCTATTTGGTCTCTTAAAAATTTTCATGTTTCTAGTTATTTGGGATTCTGTTCGGCCGGGAATTTTTTTACAGGGCGAGCACTCCCGACCTGAGTTTCGTTTTCCGCATACGATGATCTGCACGATGGACAAAGCATGTTTTGTTGGCGACATTTAAAACAAACCATTTGATGGAAATGGGAAGGACAACACGGAACAGGTACGCTGCTTTCATTTATAATACCGTATTATTTTGTATTAACACAGACGGTATTATGTTCATGTTTATAAAAACTACTCCTTCTATTTTTTTTGTTATGAGTTACACTGCCACTTATAGCGTTTCTCCTATGTTGTCTAAGTCACATTCCCCTATTGCTGTTTCATCTATTTCTCCTGTGTCAATTTCATTTATCTGTCTGGGAAATCTCGTAACATGATTTTGAAATATTTTTCACCTTTCCTTTATTTTTCCCTAACTCATATAGGGTGTCCAGGGTACAACCGAAAATGAGCACGTATGAGCAGTAATCCTCAAAGTCCTCATTCGGTTGCTGTCTACGGTCGAGTATTTTTTTCATGAGGTCTGAGTCTGCAGTCTTAAAATGTCTTATCAGTTCTGTTTTTATGACGTGGTAGTTTACCAATTCATGGTTCGCTCTATCTTCCATAAATTGCCTGTACCAGCGCTCGGCTGCACCTGACAACAGTTGGTGGTTATTATCAAATAGTTGTAATTTTGTATAGCCTTTCTTTGCTTGCATTGTTTAAATGCGAAATATAAAACTTTCTACGGTCATTGTCTTAGGGTTGCCGTCGAGCGTTGTTCCCCACTTATGCACGTCGCAAAACCTTTTTTCGCCTAGTTCACTTTTGCGAAATGTAGGCATACTATTACTTGTGTCTTTACGTCCTAAGTAGTTATGTTCAGTCTTGTTACGTCCAGTGACGTTACGTCCAACTGGTGATATTAACAAGTTTGGCTTGTTGCCTGTGTGGTTCACAGTTGGCGTTGAAGTCGGTTCTGTGGTACGTCTATTTGCCTTGGCCGTGTCTTCGTTCGTTGAGCCTGATTGTTTCTCTATATTATCAAGTCTATTACCCAGAGTGTCTAGACTTGTTTTAAAAATAGCCATCATTTTGCCCATACTCTTTGTGAAGGTCGACATGAGCTTGGCCTGGTTCTTCTAGACAGCAGTAGTTACTATGCTGTTCATAACATTTACCAGATCACGATTATCATCATCATCGGATTCCCCCGATTGGGTGACCTCTCTACAGGCAACCTACTACGTAGGTCCTTTTGTCTATGGGACAAAGAGTTTTCTCTGTCGTAGCACACTTTTGGTAAAATAACTTCGATATCAGCTTGGTCGAGTAGAAGTCTTTCGACTGGGTTCACTACGGAGTTTGAATTCGCTTGAGGAATCTAACCACGGTTGGTTCCCCGAACTTGACTTCGCGTTGTCACCCTTTAGGCGCTGTTCCCGACGTATTCCACTGATTTTCCATCCACAATTAGAGAATATTATTTGGCTTATTTTAAATGTGACGTTGACTATGAAATTGCAGCTTTTGTTATTTTATTTTATTAGTTTTTTTTTATTGCAGGACCCTAACACTCAGTTCTTGCAGTTCGCAAAAATCCAAAATTCGCTTTAAGCCTACGAAAATGAATTCGAACAAATGTTTTGGGGAATTAAAAAAAACCTTTTCTTTCTTTGTATTATCACATATCTGTATTGTTCTAAATATTTCTCTTTTCTTTTAGAAATAAAACGTTACAGCCACATTATTAAGTCTCTTTGTTTATATATATATTCATATACCTATATAGTTGTAGTCTATATAGATATTTAACGCAAGTAAAGTAAATGTTAAAATTCAGATTTATTCAAACTTAAAAAAAAAATTATCAGTATTTGAATATTGGGTGGGATAAATATTCCAATCAAAAAAAAATTCATTCCTCTTTAAACAAATGAAAAAGCGATAGAAAAAACAGAATTCTTATCTGCCCCAATACCTTTAAAGTTGAGGTTGTAGTTGAATTCAAAGTTTCAAATCAAAAAATAAATATATCAGATGAAAATTTTTCTTCAGATGAATTAAATTTCCGTCCGGATTATAAAACAAAATTATAGCATACAAATGTTCAAAAGAAAATTGGCAATTAAAAACTTGGTCAGTGTGTAATCAATAACCGGTCCCCGCGATTTGCTCCAATTCCAACTTTCTGTTATGTCTATTAAGTTATTTTCGGTTACCTCAGCGTTTTTACGGTAAGTCGTCTAACGTCAGTAGAGTTTTTGTCTCATCATGGCAGTACGCAACTCATTCACAGATCTCTACTTCCTGACAAAGAATGCGGCGAGCATACTATTACTCGTACTCTTTGGTACTTTACGCAACGGCTGTCCACCGGTTTTTCGTCACGTCATTCTTCTATTTGGTGGTCAAGCCGATCAGAGTCTAGTTCCTAATCAACTGCACCAACCAAATATAGACACCGAATGCTTGGAACTCCAATCAAGCCAGCATCACAAAATGCAGGATTGCAAAATCCATTGCAATTGGAACTGCTGACCTGTTTTGGAAAGCATTTGATGTCTTAACTGTTTTGTCCCGTCCTGTTCTTAGAGGAAACCGCTGTAGCGTTTAAGTGTAGGCCGTCGTTGTCTCCGTGAGAATTTAATTCTCGTCACTTCACTTTATTCGAAAGGGCCTCATCGCGGGTTCACATCATCGACCCACACAGCGGTCCAATATCTCCCCGCTAATGGCGCGAACTAATCGTAGTAAAGAAACGAAGGAAACAGAAACCTCTCTACCCTTAAGCCTCAATTGGCAAAGACATTTGTTTAGGAGAGTTCTACTGTGAACTCCAAGTTTCCTTGTTCCAAGTCTAAGATTTGTCAGGGCACATAAACCTTGACAATATGATGAGGATATACCGGCACATAAACCAATATATCAATGTTTATGAAAGTTAATTGCTCCTTACCGCTGGTGGGGGGAGGCAATTAATGCTACGAAGCCTAAGATTTGTCAGGGCACATAAACCTTGACGATATGATGAGGATATACCGGCACATAAACCAATATATCAGTGTTATTTGTAAAGTTAATTGCTCCTTACCGCTGGTGGGGGGAAGCAATTAATTCAAATAAAATGCGATGTTTATTGTGTTAACACGTAAAGAGGAATGACAATTTATTTAAAATTAATTCTTAATTTACACTAATTGGCGTAGCCAAATATCCACAAAATTCCTTTTAATCAGAATGCTGACATTACATTTAGTATCATCTCTCTGTACGTGACTTTAGCGAATTTAGCGAAACCGCTGCAGACACCTGTGCCCATGCCAAGAGGATGCAATCCGATCCTCTCAGCATTGCGCAGCTAGAACAACACTATCTAGTCCGATAAGAATTGTCTGAGATCGCGCACAACTGTGTGTATGCACATTCGTGGGAACAAGCAAGTTACGAGTGTGATGCCGCAAAATGTGCTGAGGAAAAGATATTTTGTGGGAACATTTTTGAATTTGATATAATTAGTTAGACTAAAGAATTTCGGATGAATAGGAATGTGAATAATAATAATGTGAATAACAATGTGGATGATTTAATTTTTGTGTTTCCTAACATTCTCCCCCTCGTCGAATGCTTCATTCAACCCTTGCATGTTGATGCGAAAATCGGCGTCTGTCAATTCATTTTCCTGTGGATGCAATATTGAGTCTTGGAGTTCTGTTGTCGGAGGTTGGTGCCTTGGAGCTGCTACCGGTGCGTTTCGTTGTGGTTTACCTCTTGCTTTGTATTTCCATATGAGCATAACAAGTATGAGCATTACGATGCCCAACGATTTGTAGTTGACCGTGTGATGGTGTGTAGCATTTGCATCAATCCTCGTTGAAAGTTCAGAAAAGTCGAGTAATTTTATTTGGTCTTGAAGCTTGATTAGTTGTTCTAGCTGTGGCTTGTATCCTTCTTCAGCGATGTTTTTATATTTTTCTTGGCTAATGCTCTCTACTGCAATACCAAGTATTTTATAGATTGAGTTAATATTATTGGCTATGACCTTATGTCCGTGAATGGTAACCTTGTCATCCTTAAGAATGCAGTTAGGACTGGTTTTGAGTATTTCTGATCCATTCAAACGTGCTGAATACGCTTGACTGCCGCAAACCATGTTTACTATTGTACTTCAGTTGTATGCAAATATACATTTATTATCATTGAGCGGTATCCAGATGGGTGTTTTTGTTATTCCATAGTGTTGAATTAGACAATTCGTTGGTTGGGGTGCATGGTTTAAGATACTAACTTCACAGCTGCTAACTTCAGCTCCCCGTTGATAAATTGGACGTATTTGCTTGCACATAAAGTTGTATTTGTCTACAATTGCGCATTTTTGTAGCTGTTGATACTTAGAATAGTAAATTTCTTTACTTAGATTAATAAAACTTAAATGTACACATTGCACATATTTTCTTACTTAGATTAATAAAACTCAAATGCACATATTGCACATATTTCCTTATCAAATAAATGTATAAAATTCAAAATAGACACATGTACATGTAACAGTATATTTAGTTACCAAATTGTCTTTATAATTATTCACACGACCAGCGCAATGTGCTGACGTCTTATTTTGCAGTATTCTTGTTCCCACGATCAGTGCAATGTGCTGACTTATTCAGCAGCACAATTTCTTATCACACTTTTGTCATTTATTCCCACGTTCGGTGCACACCTCTGACGTGTGCATTCATATAATATTTTGTTACAAATCTTAGTCTAGCACTTTTTCATGTGAAACATCCGTTCGAGTTGTCTGGGCTATGCTAGCACTGCACTGAACGAATGCATGCTTATGATAAAAAATCATAGTATATAAGCTATGAATAAAACGAAATAAATTATCATTCAATTAAAAGGTTCGTAAGAGTTTACTTTAAATCGTCGTTCATTGTTCGCATTCTTTGCATTCACTGGGTAATATAAACAAACGTTGCAAGTCTAATTGGTAATACTGGTTTATGTACCATTATCATCAACTATTGTCAAGGTATAAGAACCTTGGTCAATACTAGTAGACCCAACAACACATCTACATACAAACATTTGGTGACCCCGACGTGATTGCAACAACGTTTAACAATTACTCCGTGAAGCATACCCTGCAGTAGCACTATGGACCAGAAGGCGGAACTGCAACGAACCACTGGATCTGGAATCGAGCGAATCATTTCAAACTATAAGAAGGACCCCGTCACTAGGAAGACAGTCCTATACTACAAAGAACGCCTTCAAAGGCTTGAGGAGCTTTGGCAGGACTTTGATGCAACACACAGCGACATCAAGTCCTCCCATCCAGACCAATTGGATCATCTTTACTTTGCGAATAATTACTACGATGCCATAAAGGCTGTTCGCGATCGATACAAAGACGAATTTCAGAAGAACATATCGTCCCTTCAACTAGCCGCCGACCTGGCCACTACCTGCAAGGTTACATCAAAATGGAAGTTATCGTTCAAGATGCACTTGTAAAATGTGCAGAAGAACGCGACAACTGTGCTATACCACAACAATCACAGCCATCCACAACAGCGAGCAACAGCACCCGATTGAACTTACCTCAAATTGTACAGCCTAAATTCGATGGAGACTATCTTAAATGGAAACAATTCCACAACTTATTTACTCAAATGGTGGACAAACAATCAATGGCATAGTGCGAAAAGATGTGGTATCTGAAGACTAATCTGTCGGGAGAAGCAGAAAAACTTATCCGACATCTTGCTCTATCCAATGAAAATTATTCTTCCGCATGGAAGATTCTGCAAGAACGTTATGACAATTTGAGGCTCCTAACTACAGCATTCCTAAATCGACTATTGCAGCAAGCTCCAATTTCGTCAGAATCAGCTTCAGGCATAAAGTCAATTCATGACACCACTCAGGAATGTCTACATGGGCTAAACAATCTCGGTGTAAACATCATGCACTGGGATCCACTGCTGGTCCATGTACTCATCAAAAAATTAGATCGCAACACGCACTCATTGTACGAACAGTCATTGAAGAGACCCAGAGCATTGCCCGTGCTATCAGACTTCCTAACATTTCTCGAAGTCCGCTTTCAATCCTTGGAGGCATTGGGAAACAAAGGTCGAATTATAGAAGACCATCAAAAGAAACCGGTTGCATGTGCATTGATGTCTATTGCAGCAGGAAGAGCTCGTTGTCCTCTATGCTCTAGTGACAACCACAAATTGTTTTATTGTCAGAAGTTCTCACAATTGACACCGACAAGCCGCTTGGACTTCGTCAAGAAGAAAAACCTCTGCATTAATTGCCTGAGACATGGCCACATAGCACCATCATGTGCTGTCCGTGGCTGCACGAAATGTTCAAAAAAGCACAACACCTTGTTACATTTTGAGAAAACACCAGCATTGAAAACTCATACATCCAGTGGACAACGCCCCCTGGAAATCCATCCAGATAAACTCACAGGGCAGGGCAATACGATTATGTCGGCAGCTGCATTGGCGCAAACCAAAAGATGTTACGTGTTCCTTAGCACGATAGTAGTCATACTTGAGGACAGCCAAGGCGGCGTTGTATAATGCAGAGCATTGTTAGATTCCGGATCACAGCTCAATTTTGTAACAGAAAAATTGGAGAGAAGACTTAAGCTTCCAGAAGTGATTGAAACCATGGGCATCTTAGGAATCGGCGAAGGCACAAGGCATTCACACAAAAGAACGAATATGCTCCTGAAATCCAGAACGTGCGACTTTTCTATAAGTCTTGAAGCATTCGTCCTACCAAAAATAACGCCTCCTCAGCCAACACGAAGGATCGAAACTTCGGAATGGGCCATTCCGAAAAACATTATACTTGCGGATCCACTTTTCGATCGTCAAGATCATGTCGGACAAATAAGTCTGGGAAGGGACTTACCAACGCTGCACAATACACACTTTGGCTGGATAGTCGCTGGGAAAGCTGGAGACATAACCCAATCATGGGCAACTAGCGGGATTTGCACTGAAGACCAATTGAATCAAGATTTGGAAAGATTTTGGAAAATAGAAGAAGTTCCACAATCAGAAGAAAGGAGTCGCACAGCTGAAGAGAAAAGGTGCGAAACCCATTTTACTGAAAACACCAAAAGGAATAGCAGTGGGCGATTTGTTGTCAGACTCCCTTTCAAAGGAGATCCAAGCGAGCTAGGAGTGTCAAGAGGGATTGCGCAACAGCGTTACCTGGCACTCGAGAGAAAATTAGCAAGACAAGAAGACCTCAAACAGCAATATCACCAGTTCATAAATGAATATAGAAATCTTGGACAAATGGAAAAAATCGATGCCAGCAAGATGGAGGGAGCACACTATTTTCTTCCTCATCACAGCATACTAAAACCGAGCAGCACAACTACAAAATTACGATGCATTTAATTTGATGCATCATCAAAAACAACATCCAATATATCGCTCAATGATTTCTTATTAACTGGTCCAACCATTCAAGATGACTTAATCTCAATCCTACTTCGCTTTCGCCTACCCAGATATGTTTTCACGGCTGATATCGAAAAGATGTATCGGCAAATACTTATTCACGAGGCTGACAAACGCTTCCAGCTAATTCTTTGGAGAGACACCCCTACAGAAGACATTATGACCTATCAACTAGAAACAGTTACGCACGGGATTACATCCGTACCCTATCTAGCCACAAGATGTCTAAAACAGTTAGCAAATGACGAATCCAAGGGTTATCCGTTGGGTGCAGAAGTATTAAAAAGGGACTTCTACGTTGACGACGTAATGACAGGTTCAGATAGCCTGAGTACAGCATTGGAAATGCAGGACCAAACAGATAAGCTGCTTCGAAAAGCTGGCTTCACCCTGCGAAAGTGGTGTTCAAATCACGAGAGCTTATTAAAAAGATTTCCGTCAAGTGACATCGCACTTCAATTAGATCTGGACGTTGATGACTCTATTCATATCAAAACGCTTGGGCAAACATGGATACCTAAGTCAGATTCCTTCCTCGTGAACATTCAACCTAGCATTAACGAAAAAATGAACAAACGCACCGTACTGTCTGACATTGCTCACCTATTCGATCCATTGGGTTTCTTAAGTCCAATAATAGTAACAGCAAAAATGTTTCTTCAAAAACTCTGGAAGGATGCAGTTGATTGGGACGCTGCTCTTTCCAAGGAACTACAATTGGAGTGGAAGCATTTTCGCGAAGGGCTCAAGCATCTGAAGGACGTCAAGATTGATCGACATATATTTTCGCACAGAATCCCAAAGTCTGTCCAGATTCATGCATTTGCAGATGCGTCTTAAAGGGCATACGGCGCAGCTATTTACATTAGAGCTGTCAATAAGGACAACATCATCACAGTCCGACTACTATGTGCCAAGTCAAAGGTGGCTCCAATAAAAAAACTCACTACACCTCGGCTGGAGTTATGCGCAGCAACACTCGCAGCAGAATTGGTCCATCGCATCAAGAAGGACCTGGGATTCAAAGCGTGTTTTACCTATATGTGGACAGACTCGGATATAGTATTGGCTTGGATTAATTCATCGTCGTCATCCTTCCAAACCTTCGTCGCTAATCGCGTAGCAAAGATCCAGGAGCTCTCATCAGCTTCACAATGGCGACAAGTACGATCTAGAGACAACCCGGCCGACATACTTTCGCGTGGAATCCCGGCAGAGAAGTTGGCATCATGCAACCTGTGGTTTTATGGACCTCTATACTTACATGGAGTGGAATCCGCATGGCCCCCTCCATACACGACTAAAGGTAAATGCGACGTCGAGAAAAGAATCACAAAACATGTGTTAGCAGCTACAGCTGAGCCCTACGGTATAATGCACAATGTTGATCATCAAAACAACTTCCGAAGACTTCAACGCATTTACGCTTACGTACTCCGATTTATTAGTTACTCGAGGGCCACAAAGAACATGGAACCAAAGGGAGATACGGGTATCTTGAAGCCGATGGAAATGCATAAGTCATTAATATGCATTATAAAGATTATGCAGGGTGAGGAGTTCAAGAAGGACTTACGACATCTACAACAACTCGCAGAGACCCCAAAGGACAGTCCAATCGTAAGCTTATCTCCTTTCATTGATGATAGAGGCGCAATCCGAGTAGGAGGTCGTCCTGAGGCCTCATCACTACCTTACGAAACAAAACACCCGCTACTACTTCCTTATTCACACCCATTCACGAAGTTACTGATGACGTAACTTCACAGCGAGAATCTACATTGTGGTCCCCAAGCTCTGCTATCTATCACTAGACAGAAATTCTGGCCCATCAAAGGCAAAACATTAGCGCGATCAATCGTACAGAATTGCGTCAGGTGTGCAAGGGCAAAACCAAAATTGCTCACGCAAATAATGGGAAATCTTCCTGCGCATAGAGTCCAGCCAGCGCGTCCATTTGTTAATGCGGGGGTCGATTTTTGCGGTCCATTCAGGACTCATTTTAAGGTGAGGGGAAAGCATCCTCAAAAAACCTACATCGCAGTATTCTGCTGCTTCGCATCAAAGGCAGTTCATCTAGAACTTGTCACGGACCTCTCAACCATGGGGTTCATAGCGGCTATAAAACGATTCATTGGAAGGCGAGGTAATTGCCGTCACTTGTATTGTGACAACGCAACCAACTTTGTCGGTGCCAAGAATCAATTACAAGAGTTGAGCGAAATGATTCACACTGACAAAGCAAGAACGAAGATACATCACGCATTCATAGCAAGAGGGATTGAATTTCATTTCATTCCTCCTAGGGCACCCCATTTCGGAGGCCTTTGGGAAGCAGCGGTAAAATCGGCAAAACATTTTCTACAACGCAGCATGGAACCTGCATCATTGACCTATGAAGATCTAGAAACACTGGTGATTGAAATTGAAGCCATCATGAATTCAAGACCACTCACTCCGATGTCAGCTAATCCGAACGATTTGATGGCACTAACACCAGGACATTTCATTATAGGAGAGCCATTAACAAACTCCATTGATCCAGTCGCTGAACCTTCCAGGGCTAATCTTCCAGCAAGATGGAAGATCATTTCAGACATCAAAGAAGGCTTTTGGAAAAGATGGCAGAATGAATATTTACATGAGCTTCAACAACGACATAAGTGGCAGCACAAATGCAATAATATACTTCCAGGAACTTTGGTCATTATTAAAGAAGACAACTGTCAAGTCATGAAATGGCCACTGGGGAGAGTACTTCAGACCTTTCCCGGAGAAGATGGCGTAGTGCGCGTTGCAGAAATACAAACAGCAAACAGCATCTTCCGAAGGCCAATTCACAGGTTGTCACCGCCAGTTCCTCCTGAAGAGCCACATTCAAGCACTCCGCACATCGGTAAACATCCTGAACTGTTACCTCAAGCAGAAGCACCTCCGAAGAAGAAAATTCGAAACAATCCTCTCGTTACGCTACCGACTATCTTACTCATCTCGTTCCTATTACCAATAGTCATGGGGTCTGAAGTAAAAATACTCCAATTCAACTCTACTCTCGGAATCCATTTCGCAAACTTAGGAAACGCACATATCATTTCGGATGAATGAAACTTAGTGGTTTACTACGACCTGAAGCCCTACCGAAACGACTTGAACCTAGTAATAGAAGGCTGCATCAAGCTCAAAACACTATGCTGAGCCATGACAGATAAAGATTTCTGCAACAATTCTATACAACACTTCGTTCATCTCTATCAGGAATTGGAAGACAATGATGAGCTACTGCGACAAGGATCCTCCCGATCAAAAAGGGGGGCTATCAATATTGTGGGAAATGTAGCCAATGCCCTATTTGGAGTCTTAGACTCAGATTATGCCGAACGCATGTCACGCGTCATCATAGATATGCGAGCTGGAGAAGATTATCTCTTACGTCTTATGAAAAATCAAACATCAATTATCAATTCTACGGCCAACCATATCCGAAACAACCAAGGAAGAATCACAAAACAATTTCAAAATCTCGACGTCGAAATAAAGGAAATAATGGATCAATTCAACGACCCAAATATATCGACAACAATTAGCTCAGCTAGTAATGTCGCAGACTTTTCAAATTTTCAACCATCCATTGCTGTCATCTGAAGAATATGAACTTTATCGAGTCATTCCCGTACCCGTGCTTGTCAACACTTCATTCGTAGCAATAAAACCTTCCACCGACTACATAATGATTAGCCTCCATCGAGACCAATACCATCCACTAACGGAAAATGAGTTGCTTTCATGCATTTCGATCATGGAAGGCGAGACAATGTGCGAGCCAAAACATCCAATTCATCAAAAGGGGTCAAACGTCAGCAAGTGTGAAGTCGACCTTTTGAACCAAATTCTCGACAACTCATCATGTCAGTTTATCAATTTCACAAACAACCAGTACTGGGTCCAGATACGAAATTCAAATCAGTGGATATTTTCCCTACGGAACGAAATTCTGTTAAACGTCGTTTGCAAAAGGAACGTGTCTCAAGTAATTCTGCAACGGTCTGTCATTATAACCATTCCGGCGGACTGCACCGTTAAACACGATTTAGTTGCCATCCATGGGCACAACGTCTATTCCAGCTCAGTAAGAAAATGGTTCACGCCGGTGGGGAATCTGTCCAACTTCATGAACATCCGCAATCCAGAATACTTAGTTCACCACACGATAGAGTATTCAGGAAAGTCAGATGAAAAGATCCAAGAGTTCATCACACAACAACAACTTAATGAATTACTGCACCAAACACAAGCCCATGATGTCCATCAGTTTACGATTGGATACATCGCTGTCTTCTGCTGCCTGATCATCTTGAGCTACAAAATCTAGACTAACATACAACGTCGTCGAAAACAAGCAACGACCAACACACCACTGCCAGCTCCTAGGACTATCTCAAGAGATTGAGACAACTTTACCGTTCATATTTGAACAATAGTTCAAGGCGCGGAGAATGTTGATACTTAGAATAGTAAATTTCTTTACTTAGATTAATAAAACTTAAATGCACACATTGCACATATTTTCTTACTTAGATTAATAAAACTCAAATGCACATATTGCACATATTTCCTTATCAAATAAATGTATAAAATTCAAAATAGACACATGTACATGTAACAGTATATTTAGTTACCAAATTGTCTTTAAAATTATTCACACGACCAGCGCAATGTGCTGACGTCTTATTTTGCAGTATTCTTGTTCCCACGATCAGTGCAATGTGCTGACTTATTCAGCAGCACAATTTCTTATCACACTTTTGTCATTTATTCCCACGTTCGGTGCACACCTCTGACGTGTGCATTCATATAATATTTTGTTACAAATCTTAGTCTAGCACTTTTTCATGTGAAACATCCGTTCGAGTTGTCTGGGCTATGCTAGCACTGCACTCAACGAATGCATGCTTATGATAAAAAATCATAGTATATAAGCTATGAATAAAACGAAATAAATTATCATTCAATTAAAAGGTTCGTAAGAGTTTACTTTAAATCGTCGTTCATTGTTCGCATTCTTTGCATTCACTGGGTAATATAAACAAACGTTGCAAGTCTAATTGGTAATACTGGTTTATGTACCATTATCATCAACTATTGTCAAGGTATAAGAACCTTGGTCAATACTAGTAGACCCAACAACACACCTACATACAAACAGTAGCTCTTGATCATCTACAGGAATGTATTGGTATCGGTGTAGTGTTATCGCTAAAAATTCAGATTCACATTTTACTGCTACAAAGGACGAATTTAACCATATTGGTATAGGAGTCAATTTATACAATTCCAATTCTTCTGCCATAACTAATGGGAATCTTATGTAGAATAGCGCATAGTTATCGATAAGCTGGGTCTCAATGTTAGCTAGTTTGTGCCATTCTATTCCATTGTCTGTACTGATAGGTAGTCTCAATGTATTGGGTAAGTGGACCCGTATTTTGTTTACTTCTATTTTTAGTTGATGAGGTGGTAGTAACAACGGACTTATTCGCCCCTGCTGCGTGTCAATAAACACATTCGTGATTGCAGTTTGTATCTGCAGCAAATTGATCGTTATTAGTGTCATCTAGTGAAACAATCCTCCTTTGAAATTCTATATGATTGATTTGTTCCATATTCTTCAACGTAATTACAATTTTATTGATTTGTTCGTCCATTGACTGAAACTTCTTTTGAACACTTTCTTGATCTAGCTTCATGATATTTATGGTGGAGTCTATAATCGTTGTTTGGTTTTTAAGAAGTTCTGTTATGTGATTGTCAGTTCTCTTGAGTGTCTGGATTTGACGAAGCATCTCCTCCGCGTAATTGTCGTCAAGCAATCCAAACAAGGCACTTGCAACATTTCCGATAACATTGATAGCTCCTCGTTGTTGGCGTCGTGAATATTGATGTTGTGCTAAAATCTCGTTTCCTGTATTTAATCCCTCTAGGAGTTGCTGAAATTCATTGTTGGTTTGTTGGCACGTCTTTGTCTGTGTAGATTCCCTGCATAATTGCTGTAGAGATTTTATTCCATTGTTAACTAAGGCTACCTCCTTCCAATATGGTGATAAGTCATAAAAAATCATAAGCTTCCAGTCCGTTATTATTAGGTTATATGTGCCAATGCGTTCGAAATGAATAGTTAATGCTCGTTTATATTGTGTTACTTCGGGTTGTTGACAGCTGGTTCCTGGGAGCATAAAACATACCATCAGTATTGTAACTACAGCAGATCCTACTGACATTTTGACCTTTTTAACTGGTACCGACCCTTTGGTGGCAGAATCAGATGGTAATCTTTTTTTCTGATGAGTTTTTGAATCAGATGATGCTGATGATGAGGTTGGTTCATCTTCAATGGGTTGATCGTCAATTTCCATCGGAAGTTGTGCTAATTTGTGAATTTGTAATGTAGTGCGCACGTCCGCCACTCGAATTAGTCCGTCATCCCCTATGTACGTCCGTTCGATCCGTCCTAGCTTCCAACGAAGTGGTGGGAGATTATCTTCTTTCATTATGACCATGGTTCCAATTTTGCAATTGGGTTGTCGTTGTTTCCATTTGGAGCGATACTGTAAGTGGTGGAGGTATTCTGTATGCCACCAACGCCAGAACTCATTCTTTAGCGCAGTCACGAGTTTCCACCGCTGACAAGCTTTAATGTTCAATGGTTCGGCACGAGAGTCTACCGTAGCATTCAGTGGTTCTCCAATTAAAAAGTGTCCTGGTGTTAACGCCAATAAATCGTTGGGATCTGTTGATAATGGGGTCAGAGGCCTTGAATTTAAAATAGCCTCGACATCGGTCACTACAGTTTCAATTTCTTCATATGTTAAAGATGCGCTTGCTAACGTTGACTGCAGTAAGTGTTTTGCAGACTTGACTGCAGCTTCCAAAAAAACCGCCAAAATGTGGAGCTCTTGGTGGTATGAGATGGAAGTCGGTTCCTTTTGTGGTACATGATGACACAATCTTATTAATAGCGTATTGAGAGTCCATCATTTCTTTGAGTTCTTGAAGCTGATTTTTCGCCCCCACGAAATTGGTACCATTGTCGCAATAAATGTGTCGACAATTTCCCCGTCGTGCGGTAAATCTTTTCAAAGCTCCTATGAATCCTTCCGTCGAGAGATCTGTGACCAACTCTAAATGGACTGCCTTAGTGGCAAAGCAGCAAAATACAGCGATGTAAGTTTTTTGTGGCCGTTTACCTCTTAATTTAAAATGAGTGTAAATTGGTCCACAAAAATCAACGCCGGAATTTATAAATGGTCGTGCAGGCTGGATTCTGGTGGCAGGTAAATTCCCCATCATCTGTTTGAACAAGGTAGGTCTCTCCCTTGCACAAAAAACGCAATGTTGAACGACGGATCTGGTCAAGATTTTTCCTTTTATTGGCCAGTATTTTTGCCTTGCAATTCCAAGAAGTGTTTGCGGGCCGATGTGTAGATTGTCTGCATGGATTTCTTCTAAAATTATTTTTGTCAGGGGGTGTGCATATGGCAGCAAATCTGGATGCCGTGAGTCATAAGGCAAATTTGACGCTGATAACCT
The DNA here is from genome assembly GCA_947095585.1 of Nephrocerus scutellatus. Classification (NCBI taxonomy): domain Eukaryota; kingdom Metazoa; phylum Arthropoda; class Insecta; order Diptera; family Pipunculidae; genus Nephrocerus; species Nephrocerus scutellatus. The sequence continues at coordinate 63,076,298 of OX352765.1, forward strand.
TCCACCGACTCTTATTAGACCTTCCAGGTCAATAAATGGTGAAAGACTCCCAAGTGAGCTATTTTTTAGCACCTCACCGCAGGATTTTAGTTGCCTTATGTCTTCCTTGAACTCGCAGCTCTGCATTGTGAGTAAAATTTTTATTCGCGCAATTTCAATTTCGGATGCTTGTAGTTCTCCGCTCTTGACTGCCTTCTTTCTTGAATTGGACAAGAATCTTAAAATATAAGCCAAGATCCGTTGAAGTTTTCTGAATGACCCTTGGTGGTCAATTCTGTCGAAGATGGTTAGCTCATCTATAGTTGCAGTAAGCGCCGTTCGCTTTCGTTCTATCCTACATTCAATGTTCTTAGTGTATGGTTGAGGCCAAATTTCTTCTTTTCCATGTAGAAACGGTGGTCCGTAGAACCATAAGTTACAACTACGTAGCTTTTCTGCTGATATACCTCTTGAGAGTGGATCAGCTGGATTCTCTTTAGACCTAACATGCCTCCATTGTTGAGGAATTGAATGGCGATGTATTGAAGCAATTCTGTTGCTAACAAAAACTTGGAAGTCCACAGAGGTTGAGTTGATCCAGGCCAGTACGATTTCGGAATCTGTCCATAAATAGGTGAGTTTGTCTTGCATAATCAGACATCTTTTTACTCGGTCCACAAGCTTAGCTGCTAGCTCTGCTGCACATAGCTCTAATCGTGAAAGTGTTATCTTCTTGGGTGAAGGTGGAGCGAGTCTTGATTTAGAACATAAAAGACGAACAATTATGGTTCCATTGTTAGTCGTTGAGCGCATGTATATAGCAGCACCAAATGCCCTTTCGGATGCATCGGCAAATGCATGTAATTGTACAGTTTGTGGAACGAGACTGCAATCCTTCCAAAGAGTTTAAACTTTAGCGAAAGATATTCCATCTGGTGTGTAATTCAATTGGCAAGGCTGCATCCCAGTCTTGTTTGAGCCTCCATAATTCTTCCAGGTACAATTTTGCTGTAGTGATTACTGGCGCAAACATTCCAAGTGGATCGAATAACCGGGCTATTTCCAATGCCACTGTTCTCTTTGTGATTTTCTTCTTTGTAATAGGACTGATTTTTAAGCTAAATAGATCTGCTTTAGGCATCCAAATTACTCCAAGTGTTTTTATGGATGAGTCATCGTCTTCTGAGAAGTTAATTTGTACTGCTTGATCTTCTGGTTTTATATTTTGTAAAAGTTGAGGGTGGTTGGCACACCATTTGTGAAGCTTAAAACCCGCCGTAGCTAATAAAGATGACAATTGTGATTGTATATCACGAGCCTCGATGAAGCTGTCTGCTCCTGTCATGAAGTCGCTTATATAGCAGTTATTCTTTATTGCATTGGCTGCTAGCGGATAGTTTATAAGGTTTTCCCTACCTAATGTGTCCAAAGTTTTGATGGATAAATATGGAGCGACTGTGGTTCCATACATTACGTTAGTTAATTGGTGATATCGTAAATGCTGACCTGGATTGCTTCGCCACCCAATTAGCTGGTATTTCCTGTCTTGATCTTTAATGAAGATTTGCCTGTACATCTTTTGAATATCTGCCGTGAAAACGAATCGTGGAAGTCCAAATCGTAGTAATATATTAAAAAGATCTTCTTGCATGTTGGGTCCCGTGTGTATAATGCTGTTTAATGCTGTACCTGTCGAAGTTTTTGCCGACGCATCGAAAACAACCCTTACTTTTGTAGAACTGCTATCTGGCTTTAGCACGCAATGGTGTGGAAGGAAATAGTGCGTTGAAGGTATAGTTTTTACAATTTCCATATGACCCAACCTCTCATATTCTTCCATGAATGCAATATACTGTTTCCGAATGTCTGGATTTGCTGTCAGTTTTCTTTCTAGAGACATAAATCTACGATAAGCAATGTCCCTTGATTCGCCTAATAATTTTGGATCATCTGAGAATGGCAAGCTCACTGTGAACCGACCATTTTCGTCTCTGGAATGTGTTTGGTCATAGTATGTCTCGCAGCGCTTCTCCGCCGATGTTAAGTGACTTCCTCGTATTTCTTCCGCGTCTTCCATTTCCCAGAATTGTTCTATCGTAGAATTGAGGTCATCTTCATCCTCTGCACACATACCACAGACAGCTAGGCTTGATGATGATGATTTAAATTTACCGGCTACGACCCAACCGAAAACTGTGTTTTGCAAAGTTGGTAGATGCAATCTTAAATTTATTTGACCGACGGACAATAGTTGGAAGAAAAGTTCGGCTCCTATTAAGATGTCAATGTTGTCTGCACGATAGAATTCTGGATCTGCTAACGTTAGATTATGTGGTAACTTCCATGAAGAAATATCGATATTGTGTCTTGGTTGTTGCGAAATGATGTTTGTTAATACAAACGCTTCGAATCTGGTTGAAAATGCGTTTCTTGTTGAGTTCAACTCAACATTGACTCTGCGTTGTGACCTCTGCTTAGCTTGTCCGATGCCTTGAATGCACATGTTTGTCGCCGATGATGTGAGCGCGTGTCTTTTGACGATTCTTTCACTAATCAAGTTTACTTGTGAGCCTGAATCCAAAAGAGCTCGACAATTGACTTCTATTCCCATGTTAGATAGCTTCACCTTGGCCGTTCCGAGAATGACAGATTGTTCGTTGAAATTAGTTGATGTCGTGGACAGTGTAAGAGCGGGTTGAACTGCTCTCGTTGATGTGGGTGCTGCTGGTTTGAAGACTGGAGCATCAGGTTGCAGCGGCACTTGTGGTTTACGCTCTCCATAAATGTGTAAGAGAGTGTTGTGTTTTTTATTGCATGTTTTGCATCCTCTTAGGGAACACTTTGCAGAGAAATGTCCCTTTCTTAGACAGTTTTGGCACAGTCTATTTTCATAAGTAATCTTGGTTCGTTGTAATGGGGTCATTTTCAAAAAGACTTGGCATTGAAAAAGACCGTGTGACTGGTTGCAAGCTAAACATTTTGAGTTGATTGCAGGAGTCGACGTCATTGGAAATGAAGACTGCTGTCGTGGCGAGCCTTTTGCATCTTCGCGTCTGGTTTTGTTCCCTAGTGCTTCTAAGGATTGGAATCTGGTTTCCAGGAACAGTAAGAACTCCTTAAGTGATTGGAGCTCTTTTGGATGGATTAAGCATACAGTTCTGTCTGTTCATACAGAGTATGAGTGTTGCGATCCAATTTTTTTAATAAAATATGCAGCAACAATGGATCCGATGATACTGGCACTTCCAAATTTTCAAGCCCAAGTAAGCATTCTTGAGTGGTATCATGTAGGTTTTTGATTTGCATAGCTGAGGCGGATTCCACAGCATCTTGCAATATCTTCCAAGCAGCATTGTAGTTACTGTCGGTTAGTGAAAAGTGTCGTAGTAGCTTCTCAGCTTCGCCCACGAGGTTTGTCTTTAAGTACCACATTTTTTGGCAGTTACTTATTGGTTGTTTATCAATCATTTCGGTATATAAATCGGAGAATTGGCGCCATTTTTAATTATCGCCGTCGAACTTTGGCAGCGTTATTTTTGGAAGATGAAATGTGGTTGTGCTGGGTCGCACTTTTTCTGGATTGTTGTCCAATTTTGTCGATAGCTGTATTAGAATTTGTTGAACCCTTGATTCTAGGTCTATAAAATCTTCTACGTTGTAATTGATTGTGGTATCATCAAACGCGATTTCTTCAATTTCTTGATGGAGCACTTCTAGCTGATTCCAAAATTTATTAATGGTGGCAATTTTGATCTCGTAGAATGCCTTTGGTCGATCCTTTTGGGTCTCTTCGGCGAGACTATCCATTGCACGTTGAAGTGACTGTTTGATGATCATCTGCTTACGTATGAGCTTCCTGGATATAGAAGTCTCATCTTGAGCATCTGATGATTTGATATCACTAGTGGGCTTTTTGGATACTGACTGCTCTGAGACATCATCGGTGATTTCATCTAGCACTGCTCTTAACTCGGCCACGAGTTGCTTTACTTTTCCGATGGTGTCTCCTTCAATATAAGGAGCATCTGGTTTGATGGAATCCTTTACCATTTCATGATTGCGCCGGAACTCATCCCATAGGTTGGTTACCGTTTCCAGCCACTTGTCCCGGTACTGAACAGTTTTTCTGGCAGCGCTGTCCTTTATGATATTTACGATGAGCTTTTTTAGCTCGTCCGCTATAGCTCTTTGTCTGTCCACCGCTCTATAGAGCTCTAACTCATCCATCTTCTCTTTTGGCTCCATGATAGTCCGGGTTCGATATGGCTCGATTTATGTTGTACCAGTGTTACAGCCCTGGCAACGCTTTCTTTAGATTACATTGGAAGTTTAGCTGAGTACCAGTGTTAAAGCCCTGGTAACGCTTCCTACCGTTGTTGCGTGTAAATCACGTCGGGGTAACCAATGTTTAGGAGAGTTCTACTTTGAACTCCAAGTTTCCTTGTTCCAAGGCTAAGATTTGTCAGGGCACATAAACCTTGACAATATGATGAGGATATACCGGCACATAAACCAATATATCAATGTTTAGGAAAGTTAATTGCTCCTTACCGCTGGTGGGGGGAGGCAATTAATGCTACGAAGCCTAAGATTTGTCAGGGCACATAAACCTTGACGATATGATTAGGATATACCGGCACACATACCAATATATCAGTGTTATTTGTAAAGTTAATTGCTCCTTACCGCTGGTGGGGGGAAGCAATTAATTCAAATAAAATGCGATGTTTATTGTGTTAACACGTAAAGATGAATGACAATTTATTTAAAATTAATTCTTAATTTATACTAATTGGCGTTGCCAAATATCCACAAAATTCCTTTTAATCAGAATGCTGACATTACATTTAGTATCATCTCTCTGTACGTGACTTTAGCGAATTTAGCGAAACCGCTGCAGACACCTGTGCCCATGCCAAGAGGATGCAATCCTATCCTCTCAGCATTGCGCAGCTAGAACAACACTATCTAGTCCGATAAGAATTGTCTGCGATCGCGCACAACTGTGTGTATGCACATTCGTGGGAACAAGCAGGTTACGAGTGTGATGCCGCAAAATGTGCTGAGGAAAAGATATTTTGTGGGAACATTTTTGAATTTGATATAATTAGTTAGACAAAAGAATTTCGGATGAATAGGAATGTGAATAATAATAATGTGAATAACAATGTGGATGATTTAATTTTGGTGTTTCCTAACAGCATTAAAAACTCAGCTGTTTTCCAAAAATAACAATCTACAATTTTTATTGTACATTACTTTCTTTAGCCTATCTTAATTTAATCTCAAAGTTAGAAACTTCTCTTTGATAAAATGCAATTCAAAAATTAGAATTCTTTATATTCTGTTTGATAAAACTTAATTTACAGATTTTAAAACCTCAATTCAACCCAAATTAGTTCATAATCGATTAATCGTAAATTCATAAATTCATAATCGAAGTATTTAAAAAAAACCCATAAAAATTAAAATTGTTCGTGTAAATTTTCCAATCGGCTATACACAATGTGCAAAGATTGAATAAAATCGGGTAAATTTTTTAAAGAAATTGTTTGGGAGACCCCTATCCCGATCACTCCAAAATGTTTACAAAAAGTCTTTCCATAGGAGGAATTTTTTATAATTTTGTATGGGTCTCTCCGATACCGTAGTCCGATAACTCCAAAATTTTTACAAAAAGTGTTGTTCATCGGAAGTACACATGCGTACTTTTAAAATTTGTATGGGTGCCCCGATCCCGGGGACCGATTACTACCAAATGTTTTCAAAAAGCGTTGTCCATTGGAGGTACACTTGCGTATAAAATTTGAAGAAAAAAAATTTGTAAAATTTGCATGCGTATAAAATTTGAAGAAAATCCGGTACTTTTTTTATAAAATTTGTATGGGTATCCCGAAGCCCGATCACTTCCAAATTTTTAAATTCTTTATATTAACTTCGCGTGCCCGTGGCTGGCTGACTGGCTGGCTGGCTGGTGGGCAGAATCTTTTCATCAATTTTTAACACTCTTCCTAAAGTCCGATTTTATTCAAACTTTGCACACATGCATATATCCCATGACAATACTTTCTAGTTGAGAGTGATTTTTAACCCTCTTCCTTAAACCCGATTTTATTTAAACTTTGCATACATGTGTATCTCCCATGACAATAGTTTCTGTTAAAATTGGGGGCCCCTCGGCACTCGGGGTCGGGGGCTCCCATACAAATATTTTACAAAGTTTACCCAATTTTCTTCAAATTTTATACGCTTGTGTATATTCGTTGGGCAACACTTTTTATAAAAATTAAGAAGTGATCGGGCTACGGGGTCGGGAGGCACCCTTACAAATTTTCTAAAAAAAGTACCCGATTTTCTTCAAATTGTAACTCCGATGGACAACACTTTTTATAAAAATTTAGAAGTGATCGGGCCCCGGTCTCTATCATTTTTACAAAAAGTGTTGTGCATCGGAGATACATACTTCTATAAAATTAGAAGAAAATCGGGTTAATTGTTGTAAAAAGTAATTGGGGCCCCATGATCCTGAGACCCAAGGTTTCCAACATTTTTACAAAACAGTGCGTGTGTTTAACGCGCAATCCAAAAGACCCCAAAAAAACCATCAAAAGGCCCCTAAGACCCCGAAAAGAATCACAAAAAGACCTCCGAAAGTCCCTCATAACCCCCAAAAATCATTAAAGACCCCCCAAAAGATCATCAAAAGATCCCCAAAAGAACCACAAAAGAGCCTCAAAAGACTCACAGAAATACCATAAATAGACCCTCAAAAGACCCCCAAAAACCCTCAAAAGACTCCTCTAAAGACCTTCAACAGACCCTCAAAAAACTCTCTAACAAAACTCAAAAGACCCTCTAATAAAACTCAAAAGACCCTTAGAAGACCCTCAAAAGACCCAAAAAAGACCATCGAAATACCCCCAAAAGACCCCCCAGAGGACCCTCAAAAGACCATAACGAATTTCATACAAATCGGTAGAGAAATAACTTAGTTCCCAAAATTTAAAAATGTAACACAATAATGTGATCAATACTGTGACTCAAAATCGCAAAACAAAATTATTTTTAATTATTATTATTTTATTTCAAATAGCTTTTCACAAGTTCTCAAAACGATCACAAACAAATTTATTGAAAGTGGGACAGGACAACGTCTGTCGGGTCTGCTAGTACTTCTAAAAAATTTGAAGAAAATCGGGTTTATTTTTTTTAAAAAGTTATTGGGGCCCCATGACCCTGTGACCCGGGGTATCCAAAATTTTTACAAAAAGTGTTGTCCATCGGAAATACACATGTGTATAAAATTTGAAGAAAATCGGGTTAATTTTTTTAAAAATTTCCAAAATTTTTACAAAAAGTGTTGTCCATCGGAGATACATGTGTCTATAAAATTAAAAGAAAATCGGGCTGGTTTTTAAAAAGAATTTACGGACACCCCTCGGTCCTCAGAGCCCATTCGCTCAAAAAAAATCCAAAAAGTTTTGACCATCGGAGATACACATCTGTATAAAATTTTACCAAAATCGGGTTAATTTTTATTTAAAATTTGTATGAGGCCCCACGACCTCAGGGTCCGGCGTCTGTAAAATTTTTACAATAACTGTTGTCCATCGGAGATACAGACGTGTATAAAATTTGAAGAAAGTTGGGTTAATTTTTTTTAAAAAATTTGTATAGGGCCACACGATCCCGGGGCCCGGGGTCTCCAAAATATTTACAAAAATTGTTGTCCATCGGAGATAACAGCGTGTATAAAATTTGAAAAATTTTAAAAATTAGCTCGATTTTCTTCAAACATGTGTATAACTAACTGATGGACAAAACTTTTTGTAAATTTGTTTGAGTGATCTGGCCCTGAGACCCGTGTGGTGTCTATGAAAATTTTTTAAAAATTAGCCCGATTTTCTTCAACTTTTAAACACCCAACAAACCATGGCATCCGGAGCATTGATGATAATATTATTATTGACCCTATGCAGCAACTATCTCCTATTAGAGAATTTACACGAAAAATTTTAATTTTTATGGGTTGTTTTTTTTTTCTTTATTGGGAAGATTACTTCACTATTAAGAATTTATTCACTTTAAAAAACTTAAGCAAAAAAAACTTTATTAATTTTCTCATTAACTTGGAGCACAAAACTTTCCAAAGCTTTCGCTTACTTAGACTTCTCTGATTCGACTGCGACTCTTTCTATTTTTCTCGGCTGGCCAAAAATCGCTAATCATTGCACGAATTTTCTAGAAAAGACTTTTATGTTTTTTTAGCGCGAAAATATTTCCATTTTCTTTTTCCTTATTTTTTCTATTTTTCCTTTTCTAATAAAATCAAATCCAATTCCTTTTCTCCGTCCCTTTTTAAAAATATAGTTACATTTACAGTTGAACATAGAACATGGATTTGCATAAATGCTACACCACCTATAAAGATCTTTTGGCACACACATTTCTATGGCTAGGGGCATCGAATACGCACACCTTCTCGACCATAATAAGCAATGGAAGAAATTTATGTTATTGTGAAGTCCTAAAGCTCCATCTACAATTCAATAGATTTACAAAAAGCATTGTGAATCAAAATTTATTAGTAGTGTGGTCGTTGTGAATACAATGTCTCGGTTGGGTTGGTGTCATTCCAACCCCTTGTCATTACAAAAAAAAATTGCATCTATAAATCGTTCTGGGGATGCAATGCGGGGGCTGCGGTTTACTCTCGAAGAGAGGACTGCTAATATAGTACTTAATTCGCATGAGTATGCTTAATGTCGAAAGGTAGGCAAGCGCGGGGCTCACGCTCCAACTCCAAACCTTTGTCGTGGAATCTTGCGATCAATTTTTAAACCACTTCCCAAAGCCCGATTTTACTGAAATTTTGCACAAATATGTATTTCCGGAGACAACATTAAAATTTGAGGCCCCTCGGGCCACGGGGTCGGGGGGCGCCCATACAAATATTTTACAAAATGTACTCGATTTTCTTCAAATTCTATACGCATGTGTATCTCCGATGGACAACAGTTTTTGTAAAAATTTTGGAGGCCCCGGCGGGCATCGGGGTCGTGGACACATTTTATAAAAAAAAATTAACCCGACTTTCTTCAAAAATTTACACACTGCTGCACCCCCGAAGGACAACAATTTTTGTAAATATTTTGGTGACCCCGGTCCCCGGGTCGTGTGGCACCATACAAATTTTTTAAAAAAATTAACCCGACTTTCTTCAAATTTTATACACGTGTCTATCTCCGATGGACAGAAGTTTTGAGCGAATGGCCCTGAGACCCGAGGGGTGCCCGTATACATTTTGTATGTATTAGCCCGATTTTCTTCAAATTTAAAACATATTGTTACGAAAAGTAGTTAGTAGCGCATTTAATAGAATTAAAATCCTAAAATAGATCCCAATGTAAATACTGCATACTAAAAATAAGCACATTCATTTTGCATACTTTTAGGCTCTAAGACTATTAGATTATTTGAAGTTTAAAATGTAACCGCCAGCAAGTTTGAATCATTGTGTACTGATCAAACAAGTAGTCAAACCGGTTTGTGCCGTTTGCCCGGTTTTTGTAAACGAACATGATTGAACATGAAGTCCATTTTTAGAAGATGACTCATTACATATAAGTGTCGTTAGTTGTAAATAAGGGAATAAAGCTACAATTTTCTGGTCTTTACTCGATATTTCTGTCTACAATATTGGAAGTTTCTGGAAGCTTTTGATTGAGTATAAATAGCGGCGTTAAGCCGAAGTAAAATTATTAGTTGTTTGGAGTTTAACCAGTGAAGTTGTAAAAGTTCTTGTAAAGTGATAAAGCTATAACCTAAGAGAATTATTGTAAGGTACTAGTATCATAAGTGTTTTTGTGTGCATCTTAAAGTAATCACCAACATAAATTGTGAACTTGTGTTAATTTTATTGTTGTTTATTAAAATTGTTATTTGTAAATTAATTAACTTGTGTTGTGTTTTATTTGCAAAATCCTTTACGAACTCGAAAGTCTGAATTTCGTAACAATTAGTGTCAGAAGTGGGATTTTGCAAATCGTGAGACATTAAAATTTTAAAAATCGTTGAACAATAAATAATTAATTAGTGATTTTACAAACTAATAAGCTTAAAGAAGAGCTCGGAAGGCGAGGTCTAAGCACCGCTGGAAATAAGCAAGAGTTAATTCTCCGTTTACAACAAGTCATCAAAGGGGAAAAGCAGCAATCCGGTGAAGTGTTTTCAATTGAGACGGAGTTAGTTGAGCGAAAAACGGCTACTTCAAAAGAAAAAGGGGTTTTGTCAAGCATGGAAGCGATGATGCAAGTTCTAATGCAACGAACGAATACCAAGTTTGGCCAGCAAAGAGAAGAAATGAAGCATCAAAGTGAGCAAACGAACAGCAGGTTTGACCAGCAGAGTAAGGAGAATAAACAGATGAATCTAGAATTGAGTTCCAAGCTAAGTGATAAGTTGGAATAGCAAAGCCAAAAGCTGAATCGACAAAATCAGCAGCAGAGCGAAGAACTAAAGAAAGAATTGGAGCAGCAAAATCAGCAGTTAAATTCCAAACTGACCGTTAAGTTTGAACAGTAAATTCAAAAATTACAAAAACAAAGCCAAGAACTGAAGAAGGAATTGAACTCCAAATTCGACCAACAAAATCAGAAGCTGGAAAAACTTAAAGGTGAAATAAATGAAGTTCAAGCAACATTTCAAGAAGAAGTGAAAACCCTCGAGACAAACATTACTGGAAAAGTGAGTGGCCTGGAAGGAAAAACTAAAGAGTTTGAGACCCGGCTGGATAGTCGTACCTAATTTGTCAGGGAAAGCCCTCAACAAAACAGTCCGAGAGTCATTCCAGAATCTTCTAGAAACAAGAAAGGAATATTAAAGCCTCTTGCGTTCGATGGCGAGACAGCATTTGAAAATTGCAAAGTCTAGTTTGGAGCTGCGGTACAACATAATGGATGGGGTGCTGAAGTACAGCTAAACTCTCTCACCCTTGCATTGAGAGCAAGGCAGCAGACGTATTACAAATGATTCCAAATGCCGAGATGAGTTCCGGAAGAATTTTGAAGGAGTTAGACTTGCGTTATGAACAGTCTCACACATAGAAGCTAAGCAAAATACAGCTCTAGATGAAGAAACAACAGCGAGGAGAACGACTTCAAGAATTACAACGGGAAATAACCAAGTTAGCACGAAAAGCCTATTGTGGGGTTCCGGCTGGTAGTGGTGTCCAAAGGTCAAGTGGAATAAGTATTTCGTTATAATTTGAGGACAGCAACCGGTGAAGTTGCGGCAATTAAAGGAGAGTGCTCCTGTAGTGTCATGTTTGGAGGAATACGGTTTTCTCATCGGTTTATTGTTGCCAGCATTACAGATGAATGCATATTGGGCTTGGATTTCATGACAGAGCACGAGATGTCCCTTGATCTAAAGAACCACGTGTTAAAATGGCGTAATGTGGAAGTACCCCTGCAAATAAACGACAACCAGAGTGGTGGGCTAAGAGTCATTATTGAAGAAAATGTGAAGATACCACCGATGTGTGGGAAAATCATCTATGTCAAGGTAAACGCTGATCTTGGGAACAGTAGAGTAGGAATAGTGGAGCCAACCTATTTCAACAAGAACGGATTGCTATGTGGAAGAACCCTAGTGAAACTCCAGCCCAAAATACCAGTGAGAATAATGAATGTTAGCCCATCACTGAACGTGATAAAAGAAGAAGCAGTCATTGGCAAGACTCAGAGAGTAAGCTGTATACCAAACTGTCAGCCTGTACAAGTAAAGAACACGCTACTAGATCTAGAAAGGAAGCAGATAATTCATTCGCTATGTAAACATCTTCCAGCAGCGCAGCGACAAGCAGCAGAAAAGGCGCTAGAGCAATTTGCCGACGTTTTTGCTGTTAGCCACAACGACATGGGTAAAACCAATATAGTGCGACATCGAATCGATACAGGAAATGCGAGTCCAATTTGACAGGCGCGAAGACGATTACCACTTGCTAAGCATCAAGAAGCAGAAACGCTGGTTAAGAAAATGGAACGGGATGGAATCATAGAGAAGTCCAAAAGCCCATGGAGCTCACCTGTGGTACTTGTTAAAAAGAAAGATGGTTCAACGAGATTTTGTGTGGACTATCGGAAACTGAACGATGTCACCAAGAAGGATAGTTATCCATTACCGCGTATAGATGACACATTGGACACCTTATCCGGAGCCAGAATCTTCAGTACATTGGATCTGAAAGGCAGATACTGGCAGGAAGCAATTAATGACAACGACAAGGAGAAGACAGCATTTACTGCGGGAAACGGCTTGTATCAATTTTCTGTTATGCCGTTTGGTTTATGCAATGCTCCTGCTACGTTCGAGCGGTTGATGGAACATGTTTTGCGAGGCCTTAGCTGGAAGACATGTCTAGTCTATTTAGATGGCATCATTGTTTTTGGTCGTACATTTAATGAGCACGTGAATAATCTTCGGCAAGTTCTGGAAACAATTAAAGCTGCAGGATTGAAGTTGAGTCCGCCGAAATGAAGCCTTTTCAAAAACGAAGTGCATTATTTGGGCCACATTGTGTCCAGTCAAGGAGTACGCACGGATCCCAAGAAGTTAGAAGCTGCTAACGAATGGCCGGTACCAAAGAATTTATATGAGCTGCGAGGTTTTCTCCTACTATCGACGGTTTGTGCCTAACTTTGCAGATGTTGCACGAAGCCTTCATCGCCTTACTGAGAAGAACCAAAAGTTCCAATGGTCGAGTGAGTACCAAAAATCATTTGAGTTGCTGAAGGGAAAGATGTGCAGTTCTCCAATTTGGGCGTATCCACAGGCAGGAGAACTCTTCATTCTTGACACTGATGCTAGCAATGCGGGAATAGGAGCGGTTCTATTGCAGAATCAAGAAGGAAAGGAGCGTGTAATAGAGTACTACAGGGGTTCGCTTTTTAAGCTTGAGAAGAACTACTGCGTGACGCGAAGGGAATTGCTAGCTGTTGTCGATAGCGTCAAACATAAGTCCATAAGTACCTATATGGTCAAGAATTTCTTCTTCGAACTGACCATGCAGCACTCAAGTGGTTAATGCAGTTCAGGGAAGCAGAAGGTCAAGCGGCCAGATGGATCGAATGACTCCAGGCATATTCATTAAGAACAGAGCATCGAAAAGGAATGCTGCACATTAATGCCGACGGGTTATTCAGAAGACCTTGTGCACCCCAATGCAAACACTGTACAAGGCAAGAAAACAAGAAGTGGTCTGAAGTAGTTGCACAAATAAGACTACAAGTCGAAGATCGCTGGACAAAAGAGCAGCTAAGGGAGGAACAAGTGCGCGATGTTCGATTGCTCCAATATTTCAATGGGTGGAGTAAGGTGAAAGACCGGAGTGGCAAGTCCTACAGTAAAAACTTACTGGGCTCAATTGCAGTCATTAAGATTGGAAGATGGACTACTGGTAAGGCAATGGGAATCGGCTGATGGTCAAAGCACAAAATCACAGATTGTGCTACCAACAAACCGGATCAAAGAAGTTCTGCGGAATTACATAGTGAGGCAACAGGAGCACATTTGGGCGTTAATAAGACGCTTGATAAAGTAAGGAATCGCTTTTATTGGGTCAATTATCGCAGAGATGTGGAAGACTGGTGCCGAACGTGTGATACATGTGCCGCAAGCAAAGGACCACAACCAAAAACTAGAGGAAAAATGCAACAGTACAATGTTGGAGCACCATTTAAGCGGGTGGCAATGGACATAGCTGGTCCATTCCCATAAACAAGAGATGGAAATCGCTATATACTCGTGTGCATTGATTACTTCAGTAAATGGGCAGAAGCGTATCCCATCGCAAACCAGGAAGCTAGCACGATGGCTAAGGCATTCGTGGACAATTGGATCTGCAGATTTGGAGTACCACTGGAATTACATTCCGATCAAGGGCGGAATTTTGAATCGCTAGTCTTTCAAGAGCTGTGCCAAGTACTCAACATCAAGAAAACGAGGACTACTCCGTTACATCCACAGGCAGAGGATGACCGCTGTTCATGCTGCAGTAAGGAGCAACAAAACTACAGCAGAGTTGGGAAGGACCATATAAGATCATTTAAAGGATTAATGATGTCGTATATCGGATTCAACAAAGCTCCAGATATAAAATGACAGTTGTTCACATTGACAGATTGACAAGGTACAACAACGGAAGGAGTGCTGAATCTGTTCGGGACGAGCAGTTACGAAAAGTAGCTAGTAGCGCATATAATAGAATTAAAATCCTAAAATAAATCCCAATGTAAATACTGCATACTAAAAACAAGCACTTTCATTTTGCATACTTTTAGGTATTTTTTTTAGGTACTATTACATTATTTGAAATTTAAAATGTAACCGCCTGCAAGTTTGAATCATTGTGTACTGGTCAAATAAGTAGTCAAACCGGTTTGTGCCGTTTTCCCGTTTTTTGTTAAAGAACATGATTGAATAGAAGTCTATTTTTAGAAGATGACTCATTACATATAAGTGTCGTTAGTTGTAAATAAGGGAATAAGGCTACAATTTTCTGCTCTTTACTCGATATTTCTGTCTACAATATTGGAAGTTTCTGGAAGCTTTTGATTGAGTATAAATAGAGGCGTAAGGTTATTAGTTGTTTGGAATTTTACCAGGGAAGTTGTAAAAGTTCTTGTAAAGTGATAAAGCTATAACCTAAGAGAATTATTGTGAAGTACTAGTATCATAAATGTTTTTGTGTGCATCTAAAAGTAATCACCAATATAAATTGTGAACTTGTGTTAATTTTATTGTTGTTCATTAAAATTGTTATTTGTAAATTTATTAACTTGTGTTGTGTTTTATTTGGAAAACCCTTTACGAACTCGAAAGCCTGAATTTTGTAAAAATATGTTTATCCCGATGGACAAAATTTTTGTAAATTTTTTGGAGTGATTGGGCCTTGAGGCCCGGGGGCGGGGCCATAGCATTTTTTTTAAAACTAGCCCGATTGACTTTAAATTTTAAACATATGTGTATCTCCGATAGACCGAACTTTTTGTAAACATTTTTGAGTTTTTGATTTGAATTGTTTTCCCATAACAATTTTTTTTACACATGTGTATCTCCGGTGAGAAAAGTTTTTGAAAAAATTTTGAAGGATTTTCCAAATAACTCCGGTTCAAAATTTGCACACATACATATGTATCTCCTATTATAGAATTTACATGAAAAATTTTAATTTTTATGGGTTGTTTTTTGTTGTTGTTGTTTTCTTGTCAAAACAAGATATTCTACAGGTGAGTGCAAGTTCCTGAAACGTACATTCCTACTTTATCGTAAAATATAGGTTTTTATTAAAAGGGGGGATTGCGTCTCGGTATAATTATTTGTTTTCGATTTGGTACTGGTTGTTTTCTTTTGTCTATTTCAGGTGCAGACGGAGTAGTAGCGTAGTGGGTATGTGGGCATACGCAACACATCTATGTAGGCAAATGCGAATGGCTCTAATTAAGGGCTTATAATTCGGTCGAGCATATGTTGAATCGTGGCGTGGAATTTAATCCGAATGGCATGACTTTCCGTTGGAATAATCCACGGCCCGGGACAGTAAATGCGGTATATGGCCGAATATTCGGTTTCAGTGGAATCTGCCAATACCCTTGTTTCAAGTCGATCGTCGATATGTACTTCGCGCCTTTTAACTTATCTATGATGTGATGGATCTGCGGGAGGGGGTAGGCGTAGGGTAGGGTATAACCGCTTGCATGACAGGGTTCCTCGACATGGCCGAACTCGGTAGTTCATCTGCAAGGAATTAGTTGTTGTGCCAAAATTCGGATTCTTGGTATATTCGATTCTATCTGGGCTACTATAGTCTCGTTTTCCCGTTTTATAGTGAAGTTGTGTTTAGACAAGAAATCGGTTCCCATTAAGAAATTGTCGATTAGGTTTGGTATGTAGGCAAACTCTTGCTCGAACTTACAACTGGTACCACAGTATGAGCAGAACACTCACCGGTTCTGAAACGTTTTTCTTCGGTGCCCAGGTTGACCACAAGTCCAACAACAAGTTCGTCGATCATATGCCAGAGTCGGGGCTGCGTTCTCTGTCACTTGAGCTGCAGACGTTTGACCATGCTGCGGTCTGCCGCTGGTTGTTGGTACGTCAGTGATTCGGGCGGATAGCAACTGCGGGCGGTACGAAGTCGTTGCTGTCTGGTTCTGTGGAGTGGTATTTCGGAACGGCGGTATTACTGGCCGGTTTGGTGTCATAGTAGGACTAAGCGGTGGTACGGGTGGCCTGGCAGAGGGTGATTTGCTCTGCAGGTATTCAAAATCTACCACTAATGCCGTCAACTCGGCCAAGGCAGCGAATTCCAGCCGCTATATATAATGGCGGTACTCGGGTCGAAGATTATCGTAAATACGATCGAGTTTTACCTCTGCCGTTAATTATGCTTGCAATCTCATCATGGCTTGAATGTCGGTGATAAAATCTTTCCCTTTCTTTCTAGCCATCTGAGTACAGTTTCGTATGCGGTCAAGACGTTGAGCGGTATGGCGTCGTGCAAAGAAAAGTTGGCGTAGTTGATAGCTGAATTCTTTCCAATTGCCTAGGAACTCTTTGAAATGCCTGTGCCAGACCAGTGCGGTAGCTTTTTATAGTTCTGATAAGGTACGAACGATGCGGTCGAGCGCTATCTGATAATATTCAGCCAATTCTTTTACTCGTTCCAGAAATTTAAGCGGATTATACTGATGCCGTCATACCGGGCGTTCCACTTTCGTCCATGATGTAGTAGTTGGACGCGCTGTTGATGCCATGTCGGCCCTGTTCGGCTACTAGCTCCTCTTTCCGGAGTAGATATATTTCTGATGCGCTAAGACTTATTTCTTCGGTAGACATTGTAGTTGTATGGTTATTTTTCCGCTAATAAACGTTTTTCCACCCCCGTTTTATGGTTCTGCTTCTTGTTGACGCTTTCACCTTTTTGTATTAAGAATTTATTGCAACATCAACAACTTCATTTTGGGTGCTTTGATCGGCTATATTTCTGGTAAGCTTTGGTAGATGCTAGCTTTCTTCTCGGTCGATCGGTATAGCGTCTTAAAAGTGGCGGATGCTCGTCGGACCAAGGGTTCGTTTCTCAGTAGTGCGTTACAAATTACAAAACAAAATCAGCATGCATTTCGCTGCCTACGTCGTCGTATACGTGTTTGTTTGTTTGTTTGTTTGTTTGTTTGTTTGTTTGTTTGTCTGTTTGTTTGCTTGTTTGTTTGTTTGTTTGCTTGTTTGTTTGTTTGTTTGTTTGTTTGTTTGTTTGTTTGTTTGTTTGTTTGTTTGTTTGTTTGTTTGTTTGTTTGTTTGTTTGTTTGTTTGTTTGTTTGTTTGTTTGTTCGTTTGTTCGTTTGTTTGTTTGTTTGTTTGTTTGTTTGTTTGTTTGTTTGTTTGTTTGTTTGTTTGTTTGTTTGTTTGTTTGTTTGTTTGTTTGTTTGTTTGTTTGTTTGTTTGTTTGTTTGTTTGTTTGTTTGTTTGTTTGTTTGTTTGTTTGTTTGTTTGTTTGTTTGTTTGTTTGTTTGTTTGTTTGTTTGTTTGTTTGTTTGTTTGTTTGTTTGTTTGTTTGTTTGTTTGTTTGTTTGTTTGTTTGTTTGTTTGTTTGTTTGTTTGTTTGTTTGTTTGTTTGTTTGTTTGTTTGTTTGTTTGTTTGTTTGTTTGTTTGTTTGTTTGTTTGTTTGTTTGTTTGTTTGTTTGTTTGTTTGTTTGTTTGTTTGTTTGTTTGTTTGTTTGTTTGTTTGTTTGTTTGTTTGTTTGTTTGTTTGTTTGTTTGTTTGTTTGTTTGTTTGTTTGTTTGTTTGTTTGTTTGTTTGTTTGTTTGTTTGTTTGTTTGTTTGTTTGTTTATTTGTTTGTTTGTTTGTTTGTTTGTTTGTTTGTTTGTTTGTTTGTTTGTTTGTTTGTTTGTTTGTTTGTTTGTTTGTTTGTTTGTTTGTTTGTTTGTTTGTTTGTTTGTTTGTTTGTTTGTTTGTTTGTTTGTTTGTTTGTTTGTTTGTTTGTTTGTTTGTTTGTTTGTTTGTTTGTTTGTTTGTTTGTTTGTTTGTTTGTTTGTTTGTTTGTTTGTTTGTTTGTTTGTTTGTTTGTTTGTTTGTTTGTTTGTTTGTTTGTTTGTTTGTTTGTTTGTTTGTTTGTTTGTTTGTTTGTTTGTTTGTTTGTTTGTTTGTTTGTTTGTTTGTTTGTTTGTTTGTTTGTTTGTTTGTTTGTTTGTTTGTTTGTTTGTTTGTTTGTTTGTTTGTTTGTTTGTTTGTCTGTTTGTTTGCTTGTTTGTTTGTTTGTTTGTTTGTTTGTTTGTTTGTTTGTTTGTTTGTTTGTTTGTTTGTTTGTTTGTTTGTTTGTTTGTTTGTTTGTTTGTTTGTTTGTTTGTTTGTTTGTTTGTTTGTTTGTTTGTTTGTTTGTTTGTTTGTTTGTTTGTTTGTTTGTTTGTTTGTTTGTTTGTTTGTTTGTTTGTTTGTTTGTTTGTTTGTTTGTTTGTTTGTTTGTTTGTTTGTTTGTTTGTTTGTTTGTTTGTTTGTTTGTTTGTTTGTTTGTTTGTTTGTTTGTTTGTTTGTTTGTTTGTTTGTTTGTTTGTTTGTTTGTTTGTTTGTTTGTTTGTTTGTTTGTCTGTTTGTTTGTTTGCTTGTTTGTTTGTTTGTTTGTTTGTTTGTTTGTTTGTTTGTTTGTTTGTTTGTTTGTTTGTTTGTTTGTTTGTTTGTTTGTTTGTTTGTTTGTTTGTTTGTCTGTTTGTTTGTTTGCTTGTTTGTTTGTTTGTTTGTTTGTTTGTTTGTTTGTTTGTTTGTTTGTTTGTTTGTTTGTTTGTTTGTTTGTTTGTTTGTTTGTTTGTTTGTTTGTTTGTTTGTTTGTTTGTTTGTTTGTTTGTTTGTTTGTTTGTTTGTTTGTTTGTTTGTTTGTTTGTTTGTTTGTTTGTTTGTTTGTTTGTTTGTTTGTTTGTTTGTTTGTTTGTTTGTTTGTTTGTTTGTTTGTTTGTTTGTTTGTTTGTTTGTTTGTTTGTTTGTTTGTTTGTTTGTTTGTTTGTTTGTTTGTTTGTTTGTTTGTTTGTTTGTTTGTTTGTTTGTTTGTTTGTTTGTTTGTTTGTTTGTTTGTTTGTTTGTTTGTTTGTTTGTTTGTTTGTTTGTTTGTTTGTTTGTTTGTTTGTTTGTTTGTTTGTTTGTTTGTTTGTTTGTTTGTTTGTTTGTTTGTTTGTTTGTTTGTTTGTTTGTTTGTTTGTTTGTTTGTTTGTTTGTTTGTTTGTTTGTTTGTTTGTTTGTTTGTTTGTTTGTTTGTTTGTTTGTTTGTTTGTTTGTTTGTTTGTTTGTTTGTTTGTTTGTTTGTTTGTTTGTTTGTTTGTTTGTTTGTTTGTTTGTTTGTTTGTTTGTTTGTTTGTTTGTTTGTTTGTTTGTTTGTTTGTTTGTTTGTTTGTTTGTTTGTTTGTTTGTTTGTTTGTTTGTTTGTTTGTTTGTTTGTTTGTTTGTTTGTTTGTTTGTTTGTTTGTTTGTTTGTTTGTTTGTTTGTTTGTTTGTTTGTTTGTTTGTTTGTTTGTTTGTTTGTTTGTTTGTTTGTTTGTTTGTTTGTTTGTTTGTTTGTTTGTTTGTTTGTTTGTTTGTTTGTTTGTTTGTTTGTTTGTTTGTTTGTTTGTTTGTTTGTTTGTTTGTTTGTTTGTTTGTTTGTTTGTTTGTTTGTTTGTTTGTTTGTTTGTTTGTTTGTTTGTTTGTTTGTTTGTTTGTTTGTTTGTTTGTTTGTTTGTTTGTTTGTTTGTTTGTTTGTTTGTTTGTTTGTTTGTTTGTTTGTTTGTTTGTTTGTTTGTTTGTTTGTTTGTTTGTTTGTTTGTTTGTTTGTTTGTTTGTTTGTTTGTTTGTTTGTTTGTTTGTTTGTTTGTTTGTTTGTTTGTTTGTTTGTTTGTTTGTTTGTTTGTTTGTTTGTTTGTTTGTTTGTTTGTTTGTTTGTTTGTTTGTTTGTTTGTTTGTTTGTTTGTTTGTTTGTTTGTTTGTTTGTTTGTTTGTTTGTTTGTTTGTTTGTTTGTTTGTTTGTTTGTTTGTTTGTTTGTTTGTTTGTTTGTTTGTTTGTTTGTTTGTTTGTTTGTTTGTTTGTTTGTTTGTTTGTTTGTTTGTTTGTTTGTTTGTTTGTTTGTTTGTTTGTTTGTTTGTTTGTTTGTTTGTTTGTTTGTTTGTTTGTTTGTTTGTTTGTTTGTTTGTTTGTTTGTTTGTTTGTTTGTTTGTTTGTTTGTTTGTTTGTTTGTTTGTTTGTTTGTTTGTTTGTTTGTTTGTTTGTTTGTTTGTTTGTTTGTTTGTTTGTTTGTTTGTTTGTTTGTTTGTTTGTTTGTTTGTTTGTTTGTTTGTTTGTTTGTTTGTTTGTTTGTTTGTTTGTTTGTTTGTTTGTTTGTTTGTTTGTTTGTTTGTTTGTTTGTTTGTTTGTTTGTTTGTTTGTTTGTTTGTTTGTTTGTTTGTTTGTTTGTTTGTTTGTTTGTTTGTTTGTTTGTTTGTTTGTTTGTTTGTTTGTTTGTTTGTTTGTTTGTTTGTTTGTTTGTTTGTTTGTTTGTTTGTTTGTTTGTTTGTTTGTTTGTTTGTTTGTTTGTTTGTTTGTTTGTTTGTTTGTTTGTTTGTTTGTTTGTTTGTTTGTTTGTTTGTTTGTTTGTTTGTTTGTTTGTTTGTTTGTTTGTTTGTTTGTTTGTTTGTTTGTTTGTTTGTTTGTTTGTTTGTTTGTTTGTTTGTTTGTTTGTTTGTTTGTTTGTTTGTTTGTTTGTTTGTTTGTTTGTTTGTTTGTTTGTTTGTTTGTTTGTTTGTTTGTTTGTTTGTTTGTTTGTTTGTTTGTTTGTTTGTTTGTTTGTTTGTTTGTTTGTTTGTTTGTTTGTTTGTTTGTTTGTTTGTTTGTTTGTTTGTTTGTTTGTTTGTTTGTTTGTTTGTTTGTTTGTTGTTTGAGAATTTACAAGAAAATTTTTAATTTTTAAATTCGTTTGCCCGTGGCACGTCTGTCTGTCGGTCGGTCGGTCTGTTTGTCGTGGAATCTTGCGATAAATTTTTAACCCACTTTTAATAGGCCTATTTTATTGATATTTTGCACACATGTTTATTTCCGAAAACAAAACTTTCTATTAAAATTTGGGACCCCTGAAGCCCGAGGGGTCCCCTAAAATTTTTTTAAAAAAATTAAACCGATTTTCTTCAAAATTTATACACGTGTGTATCTCCGATAGAAAACACTTTTTGTAAAAATGCCCCGGGGTCGTGGGCCCCATACAAATTTTTTAAAAAAATTTGCACGACTTTGTTTAAATTTTACACATGGGTGTACCTCCGAGGGACAACAATTTTTGTAAATATTTTAGAGACCCCCGGTCAAAAATTAACCCGATGTTCTTCAAATTTTGTATACGTGTGTATCTCCACGGACAACACTTTTTGTAAAAAATTTGGAGACCCCGGGCCCCGGAGTCATGGGACCCTATACAATTTTTTTTATGTACTTACTCGATTTTCTTCAAATTTTATACACATGTGTATCTCCGATGGACAACACTTTTTGTAAAAATTTTGGAGACCCCGTGCCCCGGGATCATGGGGACTATACAGACGCCAGGGTCGTGGGGTCTCATAATAATTTAAAATAAAAATTAATCCGATTTTCTTAAAATTTTATACACATGTGTAGCTCCGATGGTCAACACTTTTTGTAAAAATTTTGGAGACCCCGTGACCGGGATCACGGGGCCTATACAGACGCCGGGGTCGTTAGCCCCCATAAAAAATTTAAAAAAAAATGAACTCGATTTTCTTCAAATTTTATATACGTGTGTATCTCCATGGACAACACTTTTTGTAAAAAATTTGGAGACCCCCGGCCCGGAGTCGTGGGGCACGTGATCCCCCATACAAATTTTTTAAAAAAATTAACCCGATTTTCTTCAAAATTTATACACATGTGTATATCCAATGGACAACACTTTTTGTAAAAGTTTCGGGCCCCGATACCCGAGTGGTGCCCATGTACATTTTTTAAAAATGAGCTCGATTTTCTTCAAATTTTAAACACATAATATGTATCTCTTATTAGAGAACTTACATGAAAAATTTTTATGGGTTGTTTTTTTTTCTTTTTAATTCGGGTACACCCTGTACCAACGCAGTGCAGCCAACTAATGGATGTTCAAGTCAAACAACAGCAACAACCATCACGCCACCGCACGCCACCGCACTGGCCAATCACAGTGCGGCAAATTGCGAACTGATCCAGAACGGGCTCTTTTCTATTTTTTCTGCTGTCTGGGTCGGCTTTTGGTAAGTGATACTTATAATAAATCTATACTTATCTATACTTCACTGCCGGCTGTTCTTTTGCTGCCAACGCCGACGTCGTATAACGTAGCTTCACTTCTAGATTGCTAGTAGGTTGCTACGTCTATACATATCAGCATTTCGCTGCCAAGATTTCTCTGTTCTTTCGCTGCCAACGTCGTAGCTTAACGTAGCTTCACTTCTAGTTTGTCCGGTGGTTTGCTACGTCTATACATATCAGTAATTCGCTGCCAAGATTTCTCTGTTTTTCCGCTACCAACGCCGACGTCGTATAACGTACCTTCACTTTGAGATTGCCCAGTGGGTTGCTACGTTTATACATATCAGCATTTCGCTGCCAAGATTTCTCTATTCTTTCGCCACCAACGTCGTCGTAAAACGTGGCATCGCTTCTAGATTGCCCAGTGGGTTGCTACGTCTATACATACCAGCAACTTGCTGCCAAGATTTATCTGTTCTTTCGCTGCCAACGTCGTCGTATAACGTAGCTTCACTTCTAGATTGCCCGGTGGGCTGGTACGTCTATACATATGAGTATGTCGCTGCCCAGATTTATCTGTTCTTCCGCTGCCAACCCCGACGTCGATAACGTAGCTTCACTTCTATATTGTCCGGTGGGTTGCTACGTCTATACATATAAGCATTTCGCCGCCGAGATTTCTCTGTTATTTCGCTGCCAACGACGTCGTATAACGTAGCTTCACTTCTAGATTGCCCTGTGGGTTGCTTCGCCTATACATCTCAGCACTTTGCTGCCAAGATTTATCTGTCCTTTCGCTGCCAGTTTCGTCGTATCACGTAGATTCGCTTCTAGACCCCCCGGTGGATTGCTACGTTCATACATAAGATAAGATAGTTGTAATTCAGTCTCAACACTGAATTATCTTAAAAGCCCAATATTAACCATTTAATTCACAAAATTCGTAAAAAAAAAATTTTCTGTGAAGAAAAGCGGGACAGCATACCGCTCAGTCAGCGCCGTGCGATCCACGCACCTCTTGGACAGCATACCGCTCATTTAGTGCGCCTCACGATCTACGCATCTCTCGGACATCATACCGCTCAGTCAGTGCGCCGCACGATAAACGCATCTCTCGGAGGGCATACCACTCAGTCAGTCCACCGCACGATCCACGCATCTCTGGGACAGAACACCGCTCAGACGGTACACCGCCCAATCCACGCCACCCCTGAAAGGCATCATTGATTGAATTGAGTTTGATTTATAAATGTTAAACAGCTTATATAGCACTGCCGGAACAGAAACCTCCAATACCTGCAAATGAATATCATGAGGTCTGGTGCAGCAGTGAAATCAATAGAAGAGGTGAGTGTCTTTTAGAATATCTTATTAGTAGTAATGTAGATATACTAAATAAAGGATCCAAACCTACTTTCATAAATGCGATTGGCGAAGAGGTACTTGACCTCCTATCTCCAACTTTGTTGAAACCTGGCATTTGTCCGACAAAACCCCGCTATCAGACCATCAACACATCGGGATTGACTTTCCTGGCAAACTGGCATATGCTTCTTCTAAATATGATCCATAGTCTACGGACTGGAATCTATATCGGGGACTTGTCCTCTCTAAAGTAGATATGCTTATCACAACTACTAAGTCCACAGGGGACTTAGATGAGGCAGCAGATCCACTAAATGATGTGTTGCTCTCTTCCTATCTTGACAGCTGTGTCCCTAAAACCAGCATGTGTAAACAGTGTAAACAAAAGATTCCCTGGTGAAAAGACTAGCTGGCTAAGCTTAGGAAGAAAGTCAAAAAACTCTTCAACTCTACTAAACGCACGAAAAGTGGGGACAAATATAGGTTCGCCCTTACAGAGTACAACTCTGAATTACGACAATCCACACGTGCCTCATTCAGGAAATGCTGCAAAAACATTGTAGCTGCACGAATCCATAAAGCATTAATTAAGGATCAGACATTAGTTAAGGATGTGCAGGTTTATTAAAAAAGGCCGATGGAACCTACACGTCGGACCGTGAGGATACAATCAGAACCCTATTCCAGGTTCATTTCCCAGGTTCATATACTCGTGCACCATACACGTACCCGAACGCATCTGACCAAAGGGTCTGTATTTCTAGTAGGGTTAATAGTTTATCCGGTAAAATCTTCAGCCCGGATAAGGTTAATTAGGCAGTAGGCTCTTTTAAACCTTTCTGAGCTGCCCGCAGTGATGGAATCTTTCCAGCGCTTCTATAGAAGGCAGCGTATCGCATCCTACCGGGTATAATTGCTTTATTAAAAGTCAGCTCCGACTGGGGGTACATTCCTACTATCTGGAGACAGGTTAATGTGATATTTATCCATAATCATACAGACCTATAAGTCTAACATCATTTGTCTTCAAAACCATGGAGAGACTTATTCATGTTCATATTAGGATTGTCTACTCCTCTTCAATTAAGTCAGTTTGCGTACAGGAATGGCAAAAGCACAGTAGATACCCTTCACTACCTTGTAAAGAAGATAGAAGAAACTTTTCGTTCCAAGGAAGGGGAAGTTAAGGGATGTCCCCAAGCATGAGTGCTTTCTCCCATTATGTGGTCACTAGCCATTGACAATCTTCTTGTCGATCTGCACAGATTTGGCTACATTGCCATTGGTTATGCGAAGGATTTGGCGATTATTTTTTTAGTGGTAACCACTGAACGACTATTACTAGTGTTTTTAGAATTTTTACAAAAAGTGTTGCCTATCAGAGTTACACATGTGTATACAATCCGGTAAATTTTTTCAAACATTTGTGTGCCTCCCCCCACTTAGAAAAAATTCAATCGATTTTCTTTAAATGTTATGTATATCAATGTATATCTTCGGTGAACAACACTTTGGAAGAACTTGGAAGTGATCGGGCCCCAGGGCCAAGGGGTTCCAATAAAATTGTTTTAAATATTTAACCAGATTTTATTGAATTTTTTTTACATGTGTATCTTCGATGACAAGATATTCTGTAAAAATTTAGAAGTGATCGGGCCCCAGTGCCTAGGTGCTCCCATATAATTTGTTTTAAAGAGTAACCCGCACATCGCACATCGTGTATTCCCGATTAGAGAATTTACACGAAAAATTTAAATTTTATGGGCTGTTTTTTAAATTTTGTGATCAATTTTTAAACTACTTCCTAAAGACAGATTTTATTCAAACTTTGCAGTGATTGTGCCCCGCGGTCGGGGGCATTCATACAAATTTTATAAAAAAAAAGTACCCGGTTTTCTTTAAATTTTATACACATGTGTGTCTTTGATGGAGAACACTTTTTTTTTAAATTTGAAAGTGATCGGGCCATAACATTTTTTTAAAAATGGTCCAAGTTTTATTGAAACGTTGAAACATGTGTGTATCACCGATTAGAGATTTACAAGAAAAATTTAAATTTTTATGAGTTGTTTTTTTTCTGTGTTATTTTGTTTATTTATAGCTAAAAAACAACCAATAAAATTTTGCCACGCCCCCTTCCACCCCCACACCCCACACAGCCTATAAATTTTAACGGGACTTGGGGTCAGCGCCCCCTTTAGGAGGAAGGGGCTTCCAAAATTTTGAGTTATTTTTGAAAAATTCATTTTTCTCAGTAGTTTGAGGGAAGTTAGAGGGTTAATTGGTATAATAGCAAAGGTAATAGAAATACCCTTCATCTTATAAAAAATTGGGTTCAATCCAACCACCCTCGACAAAGTTAGAGCCAAAAACTGACTTTCTATTGAAATTTCAGTAGGGAGCGTATTTAAAACTGGGCGGGCCTAAATATTCATATCAAATAAAAGGTGAAAAATAGTTCTACACAACCGTACTATTTTTATAGGTGTGGCATAATTTGAACGGAAGTTTGATCATCTTGTATATTGTTCATGCAGATTTTCATATAATTGAGTGATATATCGATGACTTTTTTTGAAAAATGCATTTTTCTAAGTGATGTCATGAGGTAAATTAGTATCATATGAAAGCTAATAAAAGTACCTTTCATCCTGTAAAAAATTGGGTTCAATCTAACCACCCACGACAAAGTAAGAGCCAAAAACTGACTTTATCATGAAAGTTTAGCAGGGGGCGATTTTTAGAGTGGGTGGGCCTAAATATTGGTATCATATGTAAGGTGAAAATTAGTTCAACACAGTCGTACTATTTTTATGGGCGTGGCCTTATTTGAACGGAAGTATGATCAAGTTGAATTTGTTTTATGTGGTATTTCATATAATAATTGAGTCATATATCATATGAATGAGTTTTTTTCATACATAATTACATGATATACCATGATGCAGCTTTTTAAATGGAAAAACTCATATCTAAATACAAATAAATTAAGCGCAATTTATTATACAGTGTCCATAATTTACAAAATTGCTTTTTAAAAAGTAACATTCCTATCTAAATATAATTTAATTGAGCGCAATGTGTCCATTATTTTCAAAAACGCCTTTTAAAAGGACAAAATCCTTTCTAAATATAAATTGAAAAATATAAACGAGGGAAATCACATCACCTATTTTCTTTAGGAAAAAACTCAATCATTTGAAATGACTATAAATTGATCCACCTTTCATGAAAATTGGGATTGACATCAAAATGAGGCCCGCCCACATTTCATCACGCCCACTGTTGAACTTTAACGGAAAAATGAGTTTTTTGACTCTAACTATTCGGAAGTAGGTTTGATTGGTCCCATTTTTTTAAATGGACGGTATTTTTTTGCTGCGGCTTAATGGTTGTCTACTTTCCCGCAACTTAACAAGCAATTTGTTCAAAGGCCCAATTGCACCACCGTCTGAAATTAACCAAAACTATAATTACAGAATTACAGAAATATAATATGAACACCCAATCAACGGGAAAACTATATTTGACTGCGCAGCAACTTCGACCACTTTCACGACAATTCAATGAAAAAACCAACTATGTCTGTGTTCTCCGTTCAACAAAATGCGAATGACATTTATTTTCTCATAGGTTACAAAAAGAACTAAACTAGCTAGTTAACAAGCAAGAAGAAAAGAAAAAACTGCATTTCGGTGTAGACCAGTATGGTAAACCGGTATTCTTTCGCCCCAAGAAAAATTGCAACTTGCTATCATACTGTAAGAATGGCTTACTCCGTAACATTTCCTGTCCCAGTTGAATCGGTTGATTCAATCGGAAGTCGACAAATCTTTTGTACTGGTCGAGTAATGGTAGTTGTCTTGGTTTTGATTGTGACCGTTCTAACCAAACCGTCCTTATCCGAATGCAGCTCTTGTATGACGCCCAGTGCCCACTGTGCTGGTGGATAATTTTCTTCTTTGATCACTACAACATCGCCAACTTCAACGTTTTGTCTTCTGTACTACCATTTAACTCGTCGCTGCAGCGATGTTAAATACTCTGCTTACCAGCGCCGCCAAATATGTTGTACGAATTGCTGAAGAAGTTGCCAACGTGTTAACAATGTTTCTTTGACATCAACAAGATTTGATTCAGGCACTCTCTTCATGGAACAGCCGATTAGAAAATGTGCCGGTGTAAACGGGTCTAGCTGGTCAGGTGATACTGAATATAGCGGTCGTGAGTTCATGATTGCTTCGATTTCTAAAGGGTGTTTTTTTGGGAGGTTTGTTTTTCCGATAGATGTCGTTTTATTTTATGACAGTTGTTTTGACAGCTCAAAGTGGCATTTCTACTCAGTATTGTTTGGCAAATCATTATGAAAAAAAAAAAAAAAAAAAAAAAAAAAAAAAAAAATGACATTTGTGAAAAATAGTCGTGGTAGCCATATGCCAGAAATTGTGTTTAAATGTTAAATGCCAAAAAATTATCTACCAAATAAAAAAAAATTTTGGTCATTTCATAATTTTATATGTGTTTTATTCAAAAAAAAAATCGGCAACCTCTTAAAAAAACACCCGTTAGATATAACGATAATTTTTTGGCATTTAACATTTAAACACAATTTCTGGCATATGGCTACCACGACTATTTTTCACAAATGTCATTTTTTTTTTTTTTTTTTTTTTTTTTTTTTTTCATAATGATTTGCCAAACAATACTGAGTAGAAATGCCACTTTGAGCTGTCAAAACAACTGTCATAAAATAAAACGACATCTATCGGAAAAACAAACCTCCCAAAAAAACACCCTATATAATCAGGGTGTTCAGTTCCTCATATGTTAGTATGGTGTTGCCGCCGACGCCTTTTAAAAGGACAAAATCCTTTCTAAATATAAATTGAAAAATATAAACGAGGGAAATCACATCACCTATTTTCTTTAGGAAAAAACTCAATCATTTGAAATGACTATAAATTGATCCACCTTTCATGAAAATTGGGATTGACATCAAAATGAGGCCCGCCCACATTTCATCACGCCCACTGTTGAACTTTAACGGAAAAATGAGTTTTTTGACTCTAACTATTCGGAAGTAGGTTTGATTGGTCCCATTTTTTTAAATGGACGGTATTTTTTTGCTGCGGCTTAATGGTTGTCTACTTTCCCGCAACTTAACAAGCAATTTGTTCAAAGGCCCAATTGCACCACCGTCTGAAATTAACCAAAACTATAATTACAGAATTACAGAAATATAATATGAACACCCAATCAACGGGAAAACTATATTTGACTGCGCAGCAACTTCGACCACTTTCACGACAATTCAATGAAAAAACCAACTATGTCTGTGTTCTCCGTTCAACAAAATGCGAATGACATTTATTTTCTCATAGGTTACAAAAAGAACTAAACTAGCTAGTTAACAAGCAAGAAGAAAAGAAAAAACTGCATTTCGGTGTAGACCAGTATGGTAAACCGGTATTCTTTCGCCCCAAGAAAAATTGCAACTTGCTATCATACTGTAAGAATGGCTTACTCCGTAACATTTCCTGTCCCAGTTGAATCGGTTGATTCAATCGGAAGTCGACAAATCTTTTGTACTGGTCGAGTAATGGTAGTTGTCTTGGTTTTGATTGTGACCGTTCTAACCAAACCGTCCTTATCCGAATGCAGCTCTTGTATGACGCCCAGTGCCCACTGTGCTGGTGGATAATTTTCTTCTTTGATCACTACAACATCGCCAACTTCAACGTTTTGTCTTCTGTACTACCATTTAACTCGTCGCTGCAGCGATGTTAAATACTCTGCTTACCAGCGCCGCCAAATATGTTGTACGAATTGCTGAAGAAGTTGCCAACGTGTTAACAATGTTTCTTTGACATCAACAAGATTTGATTCAGGCACTCTCTTCATGGAACAGCCGATTAGAAAATGTGCCGGTGTAAACGGGTCTAGCTGGTCAGGTGATACTGAATATAGCGGTCGTGAGTTCATGATTGCTTCGATTTCTAAAGGGTGTTTTTTTGGGAGGTTTGTTTTTCCGATAGATGTCGTTTTATTTTATGACAGTTGTTTTGACAGCTCAAAGTGGCATTTCTACTCAGTATTGTTTGGCAAATAAAAAAAAATTTTGGTCATTTCATAATTTTATATGTGTTTTATTCAAAAAAAAAATCGGCAACCTCTTAAAAAAACACCCGTTAGATATAACGATAATTTTTTGGCATTTAACATTTAAACACAATTTCTGGCATATGGCTACCACGACTATTTTTCACAAATGTCATTTTTTTTTTTTTTTTTTTTTTTTTTTTTTTCATAATGATTTGCCAAACAATACTGAGTAGAAATGCCACTTTGAGCTGTCAAAACAACTGTCATAAAATAAAACGACATCTATCGGAAAAACAAACCTCCCAAAAAAACACCCTATATAATCAGGGTGTTCAGTTCCTCATATGTTAGTATGGTGTTGCCTATCACTCGTCGTAAATGATATTTCATCGACTTCACAGCACCTTCGAACAGACCTCCAGTGTGGGGTGCCGCTGGTGCTTTAAAATGCCAATTTATGAATTGCTGCGATAGGTAGATGGAAATTACGTTTTTGTTTTCCTTTAGGTATTTGAATAGACTTCTTAATTGATTATTTGCGAAATTAAAATTGCTACCGTTGTCGCTGTAAATGTTAGTGCAGGTGCCTCGACGTGATGAAAATCTTCTCAATGCAGCCGTTAAAGAGTCGGTGGATAAGTCGCCCACTAATTCAAAGTGAACGGCTTTGGCTCATACATACGAACACACATACATAGGCCTTATGTGCCTTCTGTCCTCGCCCTCTTTTCATAAAAACCTTGGACGGCCTCGCATAATCAATTCCTACTTTCAAAAATACTCTAGTTAGATTTACTCTATCATATGGTAGCTCACCCATGAATTGCTCCTGTTGTGCCGCCTTATGCCTTACACAAGTGACACAATTATGAATCACCTTGTTGATCAGGATTCGTGCACCAATAACCCAATATCTCTGTTTTATTAAGGTCGATAATAACGTTGGTCCAGCATGGTGATTCCTTATATGCAGCTCTTCAAAAATAAGGTATGTGAGCAGAGACCTTGTGATGATTGCCGGATGCTTTAGCTCATAAGAAGCTGTTGACTGTTTGATTCGGCCACCTACCCTCAGTATTCCTTGTCGATCCCGAAATGGATCCACCGATTTTAATTTGCTGTGTCGCCCGACTGCATGCTTATCATTTAACGCCACAATCTCTTCTGAAAATGCATAGCCTTGATGCCATGCTATGAATTTGTCAGCAGCGTTTAGTATCTCGTCTCGTTGTATAGGCGAAAGATTTCGCTGTTCACTGAACGTCTCATATTAGTCGTGATTCTAAGTACCATTGCTACAATTTTGCAACATTTGAAAAGCTGGAGTAATGTGTTAGCAGTTGGTGGTAGATATGTTGATTTTCTTGGATGCATGCTTATCATTTAACGCCACAATCTCTTCTGAAAATGCATAGCCTTGATGCCATGCTATGAATTTGTCAGCAGCGTTTAGTATCTCGTCTCGTTGTATAGGCGAAAGATTTCGCTGTTCACTGAACGTCTCATATTAGTCGTGATTCTAAGTACCATTGCTACAATTTTGCAACATTTGAAAAGCTGGAGTAATGTGTTAGCAGTTGGTGGTAGATATGTTGATTTTCTTGGATGACATGTGACACGATATCTTTTGGTCGAACACATGGCAATTCCTTGGGAAACTGATATCTTGCGGCTTGCACTGGCCAATGCTCTTCTGGTTTGCTTACCCATTCCGGTCCCTTCCACCAAAGGTCAAACTCGACTAGTTTTCGTGGTGTCAATCCACGTGTAGCACAGTTCGCTGGATTTTGAGGCGATGGAACATGGTGCCAACATGATCGCCCAATCGTAGCTAAAATCTCCGATGTTCGGTTAGCCACATAGGTTTCTAATGTTCTAGGATGATGAGATAGCCAATCAAGGACTATAGTTGAGTCGGTCCACGAGATGGATTTCTCGACTTCTAATGGTAATGTTTCCTTTATCAGCCGCAATAATTTTGTTGACAGCACTGCAGCACATAATTCCAGTTTGGGAATTTGGTTTTGGCTGTTACCAAGCTGGTGTGAATGCTTCCACTATCATCTTCAACTCTGCAGTAAACTGTGGCGGATAATGCCTTCTGAGAACTGTGGCGGATAATGCCTTCTGAGATGCGTAACAGAAAGCATCTAGCTGAATTGGTTTTGTTGTTGTCATGAGCCAACGCGGGATTTTAATGTTCTTGATGTCGCTGAGCTCTCTTCGTAATTTGAACCACTCAATTAGAATATGAGGTGGTAATTCCTGGTCCCAAGTTAGTTTTTCCAGCCATAAACTCTGGAATAGGATTTTAACAGTGATGATAATTGGCGAAAACCATCCGAGTGGGTCAAATATATTAGAGGCTTCTGACAGAAATGCTCTTTTTGAAGCCCTGATAATTTCCTCTTCTTCTACGTTGACGGAAAATGAAAACACGTCTTCGTTCGGTTGTCATTGCAAGCCCAGTACCTTGATAGTGGCATCGGTTTCCAAAGTTTTTGAGCAAGTTGTTGATCTGCAATTGGCACGCTGTCGAGAAAGGTTGTATTATTTGACGCCCATTTTCTGAGATGTAACCCTGCATCGCCCAAAATCGTTGTTACCTCTCGGCGTAATCTTGGAGCTTCTTCTACCGTATTACAACCGGTCATCAGGTCATCGACGTACACATTTTGCTTTAGAACTGTGGATGAACTTTGGTATTTCGTATAATTTTCTTCCTCGATTTTTGCTAGTACTCGAGTGACCAGAAATGGAGCAGAAGCAGTACCATAGGTGAGAGTTTTGAGTTTATAACGTTTTACTTCTTGAGTGGGCTTATCTCGCCATAATATTGTCTGATACTTAGCATCGTTTTCATCGATTAATATCTGACGATACATTTTTTCCACATCTGTGTTATGTGTCAGTGTTATGCCTTCACGACAAAATGAGTTAAATCACCAAAAGAAACAAACACTCACAATCCGTTATTCTTATAGCTAAAGAATTAGATCATAAACAAACTGCCGCATGAAAAACATATGACAGTTACGTTTCACCGAATTCTTTAGCTGCGCTGTTGATGATGGGGCACACGGACACACACACTGCACTTTGCACTTAGTTATCGACCGATCGCGCGAACCATTTGTTTGCATTTGGATTTTTTTGTGTGCAAACACACAACACTACACTTTGTTTTTTTTTAATTCGCGAGTGCTGTAGTGCAGCAGCAGCACGAGCGTGCTTAGCGGCGGTTGGGAGACAAATATATGGTTGCTGTATAGTTGGGCCAACCATCAGAGCATCGTTGAGTGAGTTTCTTGTACTCGTTTTCGCTGACGGATCAAAGACAACGCGCAGCTTCGTAGTAGCGCTGGACAATTTTGAAATTCCATGATTCGTAATTTGCACCATGTGGTTCAGTTCTTCGTATTCTTTCATGAAGCTATGGTATAAGTCACTAAATTGTTGATTTTTTGTGAATTTCCTTTCCATTGCATGCAACCGACTCAACGCTAGATGATACGAACGACCTAATGGAGGCCTTGGCTTTTTAAAGGGTATCCGAACAATATATCGGCCTTCTGAATTTCGGGTTGTGGTGTTCACGAATATTTCTTCACATGACCTTTCTTCTTCGGCAAAATATGGTTTAATTGGTAAGGATTATTCTTCCCAGAACTTCATAAGGGATTGGTCGATGTCAATTTGATTTAGCAGAGCTAATGTACCGGAACCCGAGGTAGGTGACTTTCCTACGATAACCCATCCAACTGTCGTATTTTGTGCTATTGGTTGATCTTCCCCCATTGAAACTTTTCCCTCAATAAGCATATGGAACATGTGATCGGCTCCGATTAACACATCGATGGGTCTCGGTTTATTAAACGATGGATCTGCTAACTTTAACTTCCGTATGTGATTCCATTTGTCAATGTTTATGTTAGCACTAGATATTACACTAGTGATTTGTGGTACTATCAATGCATCAACTGACATCGACTCGTTATCATGTGCCGTTAGGATGGTAATGGAGATATAACCCTTTGCTGCTCCGACATGCGTTTTGTCCAGACCGCTAATATTGAGATTTGTGTTCTCCGGAGACAGCTTAAGTTTTTTGGCCCATTCCTCAGTAATACGAACCTATAATGCACGGCATTGGTGGCGATTTCCAGCTACATCTGGTATGGTGATTATCGCTATGGGCAATATTGATTGCTCAATGTTATCAGATGACGAAAGATACGCTTCTTGATTAGCGGTATAAGATTTAGGAATAGCAGAAATCATGGTATTGATGGATTGCGAGTCTTCTGGCAGTTCCACAGTTGTGGTCGCATGATGCGCTGAGGTTGACCGAATCTGTTGTAAATCATTATTTGGATTATGTAATAATGTGTGGTGCTTTTGATGGCATTTTGTGCATCTCTTCTTGGATCGACAATCATATACGCCATGGGTGTCATTCAAACAGTTAAAGCATCTATTTGATTCCTTCATAAACATAATCCGAGTATTCAACATCATTTCCTTAAATTTCGGACACTCGTACAACAGATGATTGGCATTGGCACACACTGGACATTTAATGTTTCCCGTAGCTACCATACTTTTAACCTGTGACCGTAATTCTGGTTTCCTTTTCGTCATACCCTTATTCATTTCCAAAGCATCGGTTCGTTTTAGTAGAAACTCCATAAATTGTTCGACAGTTGTAAATTCCTCCTTTACTGATTCTTCTGCCCACCTTTCCTTTGTATCGTCGTCACATTTTTGAAGGAGTATGTAAATGAGCCACGGATCTCTTCCTTCGGCTTTGTCTCCAGTAGCCTTTAGACCTCTAATAGTTTCATCTGTTTGGTCATGCAGCTTTCGGATATTAGCTACATTTCCAGTTGTAACCGATGGCAATTTCATGAATTTATCGATGAACTCATTAACAATTAAACGCTTACGATTATATTTCGCAACTAATTTTTGAAAAGCCTCAATGTAATTTGCGTCGGTGGGCTTCATGTAATATATTGTGCTTAATGCTTCATCACGTAAGCAACCCTTTAGGTGTAACATCTTTTGGACAGACGAAATATTTGGATTCTCATGGACGCTCGCCACAAAAATATCATAAAATGGCTGCCATTCCGTGTAATTTCCTCCGAATGGGTGAATATTCAATTTCGGTAGCTTTATTTGCGCTGAGTTAGAATGAGAGATATTCATTGTTTCATTCTCGCTAACGGAATTGTTTAACTCAGGACTACCAACCATACTTAATTTGCGTACCCACGTGTTAATGGTTGATTTTGTCAAATAAAAATGTTCTTCAAATTCCGGAAAATCAGAACTTTCATCATCTGCGAACTCTAGCTGATGATCTAAGTCTTGGTATTGTTGCATTATAACAACCAGTCTACTTAGACGCGTTTTAAGTTGCTCAATATTCGTTTTGTCGTTTATGGTTTTTACATATGCTGTCAATCGTGTCAACGATCCCTTTAAAGTTTCTAGTTTTCTTTTAAATACTGCCTTGTCCGACATATTGCTAACCATGCTCTGCTACTAAAATGTTTTGCTGCGGCTTAATGGTTGTCTACTTTCCCGCAACTTAACAAGCAATTTGTTCATAGGCCCAATTGCACCACCATCTGAAATTAACCAAAACTATAATTACAGAATTACAGAAATATAATATGAACACCCAATCAACGGGAAAACTATATTTGACTGCGCAGCAACTTCGACCACTTTCACGACAATTCAATGAAAAAACTAACTATATTGTGTTCTCCGTTCAACAAAATGCGAATGACATTTATTTTTTCA
This sequence comes from Nephrocerus scutellatus, assembly GCA_947095585.1. Classification (NCBI taxonomy): domain Eukaryota; kingdom Metazoa; phylum Arthropoda; class Insecta; order Diptera; family Pipunculidae; genus Nephrocerus; species Nephrocerus scutellatus. The sequence goes on from OX352765.1 coordinate 63,111,849, forward strand.
TAGGTTACAAAAAGAACTAAACTAGCTAGTTAACAAGCAAGAAGAGAAGAAAAAACTGCATTTCGGTGTAGACCAGTATGGTAAACCGGTATTCTTTCGCATCAAGAAAAATTGCAACTTGCTATCATACTGTAACAGGTATTTTTATTATCCTTCAGATGACACCAATTAACTCCCAAACTTCCTTCAAACCACTGAAAAAAAAATGAGTTTTTAAAAATAAAACTCAAAATTTTGGAAGCTACTATCTCAAAAAGGCAGCGTCTCCCCCAAACAAGATGGTGGTTTTCGTGGTCTGCTCAGTAAGGGCTTTCAGAAAAGGGGTGTCTCAAAACCCAAACCCCTTAATGGCTACACTATAGTTCAGCCCAATCTATATCTCCAAATACGCCCAGTATTTCTTTTGCTTCAAATTTTTTACTGTTATCTTTTATTGCATCTGTGTCTGGCCAATTTACAAATTTTTATCCAATGCAAATTAACCACGAAGAAACACGGCGAACAGCGGTCCAAGCAGCTGATTTTGTGATGTTAAATAAATTTCAAAGTTGCCGGAAAGTAACTGTGTTACTAACATCACATATACAATAAAATCTCCTTTTCACAACCAATTCTTGATCTTCCACCATTTGAAGCTTGCGGTCGGTAATCAGAAGTACCATAAACCATACTATCTAAAACACAAATAAAGTATATTCAATACGAACATTAGCCATATATATTAAAATATTTACAAATTAAATATTGTGCTGTTGAAGGACTTAATCTAAAATGTGATTTATAATCACTTTCATTAAATTCTTTTATGGGGTCTATAAAACTGGTAATTTTAGCGTGTTCTGTTGTGGCGTCTTCCATAGAATCTTCAGATGATTCACTTGAAGTTAGACCAAGGCTATTACCAGATTCCTCTACTATTTCAATCCATATCTAAAATTATTTTTAATTTATTTTTTATTTACGAAATTTAGTATTCAAGAATTTCTTACCACTCTTTCCCGAAAATTATCAATTTTGTAATTAAAATTATAAACAGCTTCTGAAGTGTCAATAACTGTCAATCATGAAATTCACTTTTGACTGTCACGTATACCAACATACAGAAAATAAAAAAAGGTGTCGATATGCTGTGGATATACAGCAGCAAAAAAACACGACTTATATGTTTGTGCAAAATGTCAACTCAATTGGACAACGGGAAGTTGATAAAGATCGACTGCCAATATTTGGTAAACGGAAAAAGCAAGTTAAATAAAAGCTTAAAAAATGGATGTTTGGGCACAACACGACTTTCTTTTACGGACGTAAAAGTATATTAAATTTTTTTTGAGTTTTTTTTTTTGTTTTTTTTTTTGTTTTTTGCTTAAATTTATTTTGCACTTAACAGATTTCTCCTAAATTCTATACTTTTTGAGTTTTTCGTGATTACTATACTTCCTTCTACTATTATGCAGTCTACATATACCAAAGTTTCATGACAGTGTAATGCGTTCGTTATCTGTCGAGTTCAGGATTTACCTTGCGGAACACAACACATCACAGCCCTATCTTCGTCAACCTCTATAGGATAGAAGAAACAAGCTAACACCAAACCAGATATGTGATAAGTAAATACCCTACATGATTTATGTTATGCGTATGGTTTTATCACCAAAATGTAACATACAAACACCATAGAGATAAGACTTATGTTATGCGTATGGTCTTATCACCAATCACACCAATGTAATATACGACCGCCGTATCCCACATACAGTTTTATATGACTTTAATGCATATTTAGTTTTAGATTTTAGTATAAATAAGAGGAATTGAAATAAAATTGTACATTTCACAAAAGTCAGTCTTTTAATTAACTACTGATTCCCCCTACCCAAGGTAAGGGTCAATAGTTATAACCACAACACGAAGCTGCATTGAATATCGATTCCCCCCACCAGTGGTAAGGGTCAGTATTTCAAAGCAACTTCGACATTGGTCCTTTGAGCGAAAAGGAACCATTCTTCCAAGGAAGAATTTACAAATCAAAGCGTTTGGCACGGCTATAACAGTGTCAAATAAAGCAAAGCGTTTGGCACGGCTAAAACAGTGTAAAATCAAGCAAAGCGTTCGGCACGGCTATAACAGTGTCAGATCAATAAAAGCGTGTGGCACATTCCCAAAAGTGTCCAGCCACAAGCAACACATAAAAACAATTTTCCAAAATGGAAATCGCCGATGCAGTACAGGACCAGAAGGCAGTAGTGGACTGCATACAAAGGTGTTCGACAAGTATAAGCGCGAGTCGTACTCCCGGAGAACCAAGGCATTCACTACAGCGAGATTAAAAGAAATCCCTGTATGATGACCTAAAAACAGGCATCAGCAAATAACGGAACTGGGCGACAATGCGGATCATTTATACTTTACCACAAACTATTATGATCAGGTTTGCTCCCAAGTCGAAAAAATTAAGACGGATTTAAATCAAAGAATCCGGGACCTTGATATTACCAAAGAAGCGCCATCATCAAAGGCACCTCTTGACGCAGAACCTGATGAGGCAGAGCTACAGACCACGAAACCCATGGCGACAACCAGCAAAAAAAACAAGGTTTTCTGCACAACACTGCTAACACAAAGCTTGGAAATAAAACGACAATGTTTTAGAATTCAGGAATTAACCAATGCTCTTCAGGATTGTACTATGATTGATACTGAATCATCGAAATATAAACGTTAATGAGCACTGGATGAAAATTAAGCTACACCATGAAAGGATAGTACAAGACGAGGAAAAATTCGAAGAGAATTACTTCTCCGAAAATCTCTTTGGCAAGGCACAAAACAATTATGAATCCACAATGGCTATACTTGCGGACAAAGAATCCAAATTCTCGCAAGCAAATGACAAATTAAATTCAGTTCAGCTTTCACGAGTAAACATTCCGCAATTTGATAGACCACTACCAAAAATGGACTTCGTTTCATGATCTTTTCCAAAAGATTGTTCATGTAAATCAATCACTGGCCAAAATTGAGAACATGCAGTTTCTAAAAACACATCTAAAGGGAAGCGCGGATAGCGTCATAAGGCATCTGGGCATTTCGGAGGCAAATTATGATGCAGCTTGGGAGCTTGTATGCAAGAGGTTCGACAGCAACGCCTTACAACAGAATCCGTAGAAGGTCTACGCAAGTTGTATGACACAACAAAGGAAACTGTCCATGCCCTATCCTCATTAGGCAAGGATGTAAATTCATTCGGTCCAATCGTCACACACATTTTAAGAGAGAAATTAGACAAGGAATCTCAGAAGCAATACGAGGTCTCATTAAACATTCCGAGGGACATCCAGAACTTGGGGGACTTCCTGAAGTTCCTAGAAAAGAGGTTCCAGGGGCTAGAGACCTGCCAGCCGATGGTGGTCAATTTTCAGCACACCGTGGGAACACAACAAGCATTAGACCGAAGAGCGTAAACAATTGTTATACAGCTGCACAGAACAACTGTTAAATATGCAATGGTATCCATCCCATTCATTGCCAGGAGTTCAGAAACATGTCACCTGAACTTAAAACACAAAAATTAAACTCCAAGAAAAGTTGCATAAGCTGCTTAAGCACAAAACACCAGCTGATGCATTGCCTTAGCAAAATTTGCACGAGTTTTTTGCTGAAAGGTTGCACCCGCTACTAACCACAATCAGCACAAGGTCCAATAGCTAACTGTCAAAAGAGCAAACGAGCACGTTCTTCTAGCAACGGCATGCGTCCTGGGCAACGGATTAATGCTAAGAGCAAGGTTCTCATTCATCACCGAAGCAGCAGTTCAAAGAATTCGAGCAAAAAAAGAAGCATCGAACGTAACCATCATCGGAATGGGAGGATGTGAAGCCGGAAAGATCAAACACAAACAACTCTTCACTTAACTCCAAGATTCGATTCAAGCTATTCTCTACACGTAGAAGCGTTAATAATGAAAACGTTGACAAGATATCTACCCGAATATGATCTGAGGTACAACTTGGAACTCGTAAATAAGTTAGTCTTAGCAGATCCGCAATACAACAAACCTGGACAAATAGACATCATATTAGGAGCTGATGTATTCGGAGAAATAATTCTCAATGGAATTATCAAGGAACAGACGTCATCTGTAGTCGCACAACAAACACGATTTGGATGGATCCTTTCCGGATCTCCAACCAAAAATAAAGGCAACAAGCATATTATAACCGGCCTCATCGCCACTACGAGCTTAACGGAAGAGCTAACAAAGTTCTGGGAGATAGAAGATGTTAAGAGCCACAGCGAGCTAAAGGTAACGGAGGAGCACGACACATTCTTGAAAGAGAATACAACATGGGACAAGAAAGGAAGATATACAGTTCGTCTTCCTTTTAAGTCAGGAGCACCAAGTCTTGGCGAAAACAAGGGTGCTAGATTCAAGGCATTGGAAGCCAGATTTGCACGCGTTACCAAACTAGAAGCCGAATACAAACGTTTCATGAAGGAATAAATAATTTTAGGCCATATGAACTTGAGATCAAGTCCTATTAATGAACTAGATAACTGCTATCTTCCGCATCATGCAGTGTGGAAACGCGACAGTCAACAGGACGAGTCGTTTTTGATGCCTCTGCTAAATGTCGAAACGGACTCAGTCTAGATGACGTATTAAACATTGGCCCAAAACTACACCAAGACATTTTGCTTAGATGGAAAAAGCACAGGGTACTATTAAAAGTGCACATCGAGAAAATGTATCGTCAGATCAAAAGGAACGATGACGACAAACGCTTTCAAATAATTTTTTAGAGGTTCTCGCCTAAAGAGCCAATCAATGAATATGAGTTAGCAACGGTAACTTATGGTACATCATGCGCTTCTTTCTTAGCAATTAGAGTACTGCATCAATTGGCAAACGATAAAATAACCAAATACCCTACAGCATCAAAAATACTAGCTAACGATTTTTATGTAGATGATGTATTGAGCAGATTCACTTCGAGAAGCAAAATTGGTACAACGCGAACTACAAGATCTATTGCAAGCCGGTGGGATGCATCAAAGAAAATGGAGTAGCAATCGACATGAGCTGATAACAACTATTTCATAAAACGAAGTTGAATCATTGGACTTTGAAGAATCGATTAAAACACTTGGCATTCACTGGATACCATAAACAGACGTCTTTCAATACCACATAAATTCACTAGACAAACCTAAAACAAAACGAAGCATTCTGTCAGACATCGCAATAATATACGATCCACTTGGTTTTCTTGCCCCAATCATAATAAATGGAAAACTTTTAATGCAAACACTCTGGAAAGAAAACGAACAATGGGACGATCCGGCAAGTAAAAACGTAGCAGAGAAATGGACAGAATTCAAGAAGGGGCTTGACGGCGTAGAAAAAATAAAAATCAAAGATGGTTCAATTTCACAACAACTCAGACATTACAGCTACATGGGTTTTGTGATGCATCTAATAAGGAATATGCAGCAGTGATATACGCAAGGACAATTTCACCCACTGGTGCAATACATACAACACTATTAATAGAAAAATCTAAGGTGGCCCCCTTGAAACATCACACAACTATCCCGAGACTGGAACTCTGTGGTGCACTACTTCTGGCAAATTTGAAAACACAAACCGAACGATAACTTGGAATTGACAACGTAGAAAAGTACGCCTGGACAGACTCCGAAATTGTTTTGGCATGGATTAAAGGAGTGCACCATCGATGGAAGACATTCGTAGCAAATCGCGTTTCGGAAGTCAACAAAATTATCGACCCAAAGAGCTGACAATACGTTAAGACACATGATAATCCAGCGGACATAGCTACGAGAGGGACGTCCGCTATAAAACTACTACTAAGGAATCTATGGTGGTTTTGCACTGCCTGGCTTAAAGGCAAAACAATGCCTCAGACGGACAAAACTACAGAAACCACGCTTGAACTCAGGGCCAAGGGGAAAACCATTACAAGAAACGCCTGGGTCATTGATCAAGATGACATCATTTCAGGGTTTTCAAATTTGCAACGCCTCTTAAAAGTAACAATATGGTGTCAACGTTTTATAAAGAACAGCAGACTTGGTGTCACCAGAAAAAATCACGGCTTACTAACAGCTACGGAAATCAAAGATGTGAGAAGATCCATAATCATCATGGTTCAAAAACAAGAATTTCCTGAGGAATGGGACCAGCTTAACCAAGGCAAATATGTTGGCAAAAAGAGCATCCTACTTTCACTGAACCCCTTCATAAAAAATGGAATAATAAGGGTAGGAGGACGGTTGGAAAAATCCGAATTAATATACGAAGCAAAGCACCCGATTCTTCTTCCATACAACTACCCTCTTACTTCAATGATCATAGACCACTCCCACACAGCAACAATGCATTGTGGTAGACAATCGGCAATAGTTCACACCAGACAGGAATATTGGATCATCAATGCAATAAGCGCCGTGAAACAATGATTGCATAAGTGCGTCAAATGCTTTAAAACAAATTCTAGACCACTCGAGCATATAATGGGGCATTTGCCAAAACCACGAGTTACAATGAGCAAACCATTTACCTACACTGGAGTAGATTACGCAGGTCCTAAATCACTAAAGCTTGCGAAGGGACGAGGCTCAAAGAGCTACAAGGGTTACATTGCCGTATTCATCTGTCTAGCTACAAAGGCAATACATCTGGAAGTGGTCAGCGACTTAACAGCAAAGGGATTCTTAGCAGCGCTTTCAAGGTTATGCGGTCGACGAGGAAGAATTTCACATTTATATAGCGATACTGGTACGAACTTTGTATCAGCAAATAAAATGCTAGATTCATTCAGAGAGAATTAAAAAATTTATCCATTGACTGGCACTTCATACCGCCGGCGTCTCCCCACTTCGGGGGGCTATGGGAAGCTGGAGTCAAACCTGTAAAAACCCATCTGAAACGCATTCTGGGAAACGACCTACTATCATACGAGGAGCTTTCAACATTACTGATAAAAATCGAAGCATGTCTCAACTCCCGACCACTGTGTCCAATAGAAGACGATCTTTGCATTTTAGAGGTCCTAACTCCGGGCCACTTCCTCACAGGAGGAGCAATCACAGCACTACCAGAGGAAAACATTAATGAGGACAAGCTGGGTCTACTGAACAGATGGCAGCTCCTTTTAAAACTGCATCAAACTTTCTGGAAACGTTGGAGCGATGAATATCTGACACGGTTGCAGCAGCGCCCGAAATGGATGGTCACAACATAAGACCAGGAAACGTTGTCCTGATAAAAAATTAATAGTTGCCTTCCATTCAGTGGGCATTGGGTCGAGTTCTACGCGTCCACTTAGGGGATGACGGTTGCGCTCGAGTTGTCACCTTAAAAATAGGACAAAAGGAAATACAGAGCCCTGTAGCAGAAATCTGCCCTCTACCAATAAGTGACAATGAACTACCAATTACTACAAGGAAAGAAATGGAAGAAATACTTAAACCTGGCGCCACAAGGGAAAAGGTGAAAGAAACAGATCCAATTGAGAAAACTTGCGCAAACGCCTGTGTTAATGTGGTCTCCAGGCCAGCACTTCCTAATGTGCCCATGGCATCGACTTCAAGGCAGGGCAAGAATAAAATTCGTTCAATTGGTCCAACCTGGTTTAACACCGAAAGGCCCACGACACTCCCCAAGGCAAAACGATGTAAACTTGGCCAATTACTACTCAGCTCACTACTCGTAATGTCTTTCGTCAACACTGGCCACTGCTTTGTTCAATTGCTTTATTTCGTACTATAAAGAAATTTAACTCCGGTTTATACATCGAGGAAATGGGAATAGCACACGTAAAACGAGGAGTTTTTCGAACAGATCAGATCAGATCAGCCTAACCTTAGATCAAATACATGCAGACAAATCATCAGAAATTAACGCGACCCAACAAGCCGAAGAATTTTGTGAAACAGGTGTTAAGTTGCATCCAACTACTCACTGCAGGGTTCTCATTCAGCATCTACAAGAAAAAAGAAATCATCTGGCTGGAGAAGATCAAAGAGAGGTTTTCGGCGTAAACGATGACGTATACAGGGAATTGGACGGCCTGCAGGAAAATCAACAAAGGTTAATAACATTCTCCAAACACCAAACGTCATTCCTCGTGTCTACTGCAACACAGATGAGCGCTACAGAATCAAAAATTCAGTCACAGATTGCTGGGCTTGAATCAAAATTTGATAAGGGAATGGAGGACATCGGATTTATGAAGAAATCATTTAGGGCCTTGGACAAAAATACCATACCACAATTTGATGGGGGATTACATTAAAAAATATGATAATATTAATAGGGTCGCGTTCAAGAGGGGAGATCTCAGAGAATTGCTATCTACCACCCAATTGAATGATATCATCAGCAATGCCAACAAAAAAATGCCCACTCACCTGTTTGTCAGCAGAAATTCAAGCTACCCCACCGAAGGAATATGGGATTCAAACCTACTAATCATCCGGAGTTATTTCGACATACTGGAGTCAGAAAGATATGAACTTGTCAAGTTTACATCCGTGCCCAACCGGGTACGCAGCAACACCTACGAGGTCATGGAGATTCCAAACAACATATTAGCTGTCGACTACACTAGACAGCTATATTTTGAATTAGCCGAAAAGGAATTAAACTCGTGCAGTCACACTAAAAACTCAACAACGTGGTTGTGCATTCCCTCAACACTCAGAAGAATCACTGACGACTCGAGTCACGGTTTGGAAGTCATTCAAGGGACATCCGGTTACACATGTCATGCTTTAGCTATACACATCATATACATGGAAATGCCGAAAACACAAAACTACTTCACCTCCGGACATCGAGCTCCAACCAGTGCCGCCACCAAAACTGAAACAATGGCAGGAATCGGATTTCAACACATTCGAAATCGGGGGGAAAATGTGCAGTCTGCATATACCTAAGTTGCGTATCACGTACTCAGCATTTCACACGCGATGTTATCAGCATACAACGCTGTAAATTTAGATTTTAGTATAAATAAGAGGAATTGAAATGAAATTGTACACTTCACAAAAGTCAGTCTTTTAATTAACTACTGATTCCCCCTACCCAAGGTAAGGGTCAATAGTTAAAACCACAACACGAAGCTGCATTGAATATTGATTCCCCCCACCAGTGGTAAGGGTTAAAGGGTAAGGCACAAAATTTTTACAAAAGGTGTTGTCCATTGGAGATACACATGTTGATAAAAAATTTGAAGAAAATCGGGTTAATTTTTATTTTAAATTTGTATGAGGCCCCAGGACCCCGGGGTCCTCTAAAATTTTTACAAAAAGTGTTGTCCATCGGAGATACACATGTGAATAAAATTTGAAGAAAATCGGGTTAATTTTTTAAAAAAAAATTGTATAGGGCCTCACGACCCCGGGGACCGGGATGTCAAAAATATTTAGAAAAAGTGTTGTCCATCGGAGATACACATGTATAAAAAATTTGAAGAAAATCGGGTAAATTTTGTAAATGCCCACCGACCCCATGCATGTGTGCAAAATTTCAATGAAATAAGAATTTGGGAAGTGGGTTAAAAATTGATCGCAAGATTCCACGACAAACAAACAAACACACGGGCACGCGAAGTTAAAATAGAGAATTTAAAAAACAAGTAAATGTAAAATGTTTTTTGGGTACAAACTTTTAACTATACATCGAAAGTAGCCACACAGTCGTTTATTATATGGTAATAATCGGCAAAATATCTGTTTTTGAGTTGGGGGCTATTTCAAAGTAATTTCTTTTTTCCACGCTTCACACGAGCTTAACGCGACACGCGTCAAACACGATCTTTAGAAAGGTGGTTAGAAAGGTGTACGCTAGAAAGGTGGTTAAAAAAGACCTCAAAAACGAGAAAATGGCGAAATCAACCTATAACACGTGTCATTACGCGGAGTATAAAAATGCTATTTTGGACTTAGACTCTTACAACATTTCATCCTTCTAGGTCGTGTGGAAGTTGGTTACAAAAGACCTTAAATAAGTCGAAAAAAATATTTTTCAACCTATCACACGCGCAATGTAAAAAATGATATTTTGGACTTAGACACTCACAAAATTTCAGCTCTCTAGATCTTGTGGAAGGTGGTTAAAAAGGACCTCAAAGTAGTCGAAATACAGACAAAACATGACAGACAAAAAGGGACAAAAAAAAGTTTTTTTATAAACTTCGTTTTTCGGGTACAATCTTTTATGTATACATGCATCGAAACACGCCACACAGTCACAGTTATTTGGTAATAAGCGCCATAATATCTGTTTTTGAGGTCGGGCCTATCTCAAAGTATTTTCTTTTTTCCACGCATCACACGTGACTTGCGACACGCGGAAAACGCGGGATATAAAAGATGCTATTTTGGACTTAGGTACTCAAAATTTCAGCTCTCTAGATTGTGTGAAGGCGTTCAAAACACATCAAAGTAGTCGAAAATACAAACAAAAAGTGGTCAAGTCAAGTTAAAGAAAAGTTTTTTAAAAAAAACTGTTTTTCATCTATGCCTCCTAAACAATTTAGTAGCTGCTGTAGTTCTTCATGTCATACCATTTTTCAATAAACACCTGAATACATATTTTATGACGGTAACGCGCATGGTTGGCTTCAGTCGTATTTTCCGCTTTACATGAGCTGGCAGTGGAAAGCACTTGGTAAAAAGGTTGAAGCTTTGGATGATGTATAAATATATAGGTTTCGAATCTGCGCTGATATCCGAATCACGGTTTTTTTAAATTTCCAATATGTATACTTCGCGTGCCCGTGTGTTAGTCTGTTTGTTTTTTGAATATTGCGACAAATTTTTAACCCACTTCCCAATGCCCGATTTTATTGAAACTTTGCACACATGTGTATTTCCGGTGACAACACTTTCTTTGAAGATTTGCTAGTTATCGGGCCGCGGGGTCAGTGGCTCATATACAAATTTAAAAAAAAATTTACGTGATTTTATTCAAATTTTATACTCATGTGTATCTCCGATCGACAACACTTTTTGTAAACAATTTTGAATGATTTTTTAAAAAATTTACCAAATTTTCTTCGAATTTTATGCACATGTGTATCTCCAATTTTAGTGATTGGGCTCTGGGGTCGAGGGGCTCCCATACACATTTTTAAAAAAAATTACCCGATTTTATTCAAATATTATACACATGTGTATCTCTGATGAACAACACTTTTTGTAAAAATTAGGAAGTTATTGGGCCGTAGGGCCGAGAGGCTACAATACAGTTTTTTTTTTAAATTTACCCTATTTTCTTCAGATTTTGTACACATGTGTATCTACAGTGACAACAATTGTAAAAATTTGGTAGGGATCGGGACCCAAGGCCAAGGGGCTCCCTTATAGAAAAAATTTAAAAGTAACCCAATTGTATTCAATTTATACACAATGTGTATCACCGGTTAGAGTATTAACATGAAAAATTTTAAATTGTATTGGTTGTTTTTTTTATATTTTTGTTTATTTTCCCAATATGTAGCTCTGAAAGTCTTAGTTTTGTTTAATTTCACAGGTTTTACTTTATTATTGTAACCGTATAATTTAACCGCCCTGTATAGCAATGAATTAAAATTTATTTAAAAAAAATTCTTCTTAATAGGTCAACTATCATTGAAGTAATTGTCGTGTTGTATTGTTTAAATGTGGTATAAGTACGCACAATGCCAACAAATTTAAAAATATACTTTAAATTAAACTAAGGGGAGTGTTTACCTTAGCCAAGAATTACACAAGAAGATGTAATATATTCATTACTACTACAATTTTGTTTTTTATTCAATATACTTAAACCAAAAAAATAAAAAGCAAATAAAGTAAATTTTTAGAGGTACTTTAATTAGTCTTTTCCATTTGTCTCTTCTAACAGCATCAATTACTTAATGCAATTAGTAACTATAAAATAACAAAATTTTGTTTACGCTCGCTTAATCCAAAAAATTAATGTAAATATAACTTTGCTTATCTAATCAAATATTTAAAGTTTAATTATTTCTAAATAGTAATTGAAATTAAGAGTTTTTGTTGTAATGGGTGATGAAGAGGATCCATGGGGTTTTGATGAGAGTGGAGTGGAGAGTGCTGTAGAAACATCCGTTGGCCAGACGGAGAATATTGTGCCCGAAGCAGATGCATTAATTGCGGATCCTTCAATAAAAGGTGAGGAGGTAGAAGAAGAACAAGCTCCTCAACCTCCAGCACCAGAAGACGACGGTTACAGAAAACCCGTACAACTGTACAAACATTGGGTGAGGTATTCATAAAGAAAAAGTTGTTTGAGCCAATAAATACACTGTTGATTTTAGGCCAAAATTCCTTCAGTATAAATATATGTACAACTACAGAACAAATTACTATGATGATGTAATTGATTACTTGGATAAAAAATTAGTAGGCGTTAACAGAGAAATTCCAAGACCTCAGACATGGGCGGAGCGTGTTTTAAGAACAAACTCTTGCAGGTACAAGTGTATATTAAACATAACATATATTTATATTTCATTTGTATTGCGAGCCCAAACAATGAAACATATCTTAATACCGAATTAAAAATTAGTATTTAAACATTTTATTTTTTTATTTATAGTGGCCGGACCTATGAATCCTATTCAACATCAAGCAAAAGCGATAAACATTTGATTCAAACGTTAGCTGCATCAATCAGGACTTACAATTATCATACTAAAGCATACATAAATCAAAAATATGCTCACGTCTTATAAGTTAAAACTATGACATACACTGAAAAAATATATACCACAATTACAAGTTGCTAATAGAGGTTTATGTATCAGAATTTTCACTTGCTGCGGTTTATGATAAAAGTTCACAGATTGTATGGAAAATGTATTATATTTGTTGGTATAATATATTGTAATAATGTAGTAACATATGAATTTTAAGCGAAATACAAGTTATTTAAAAGATGTGTATTTATTTCTTTCAATCTATAATAGGATAATGTAGTAGTGGTAGTAATTTGTACATTGTTGAATTTGTTTTCATTCTTCTCGTATATAAGAGATATAAAAAGCTGATGGTACAAAGCATATCAAAGGAAAATTAAGCTCTTAGTACATCGTTTGTTTTTGATCTCAGTGGTCACAATTTAAAAAGAGCAAATTGTTTTCGAAAGTAAGTATTAGTGTGCCTAAAAAATCAAGAAAATGAATTACTCTCCAATTTTAAATTATATATGTTTTCAACAAATTATTGGCTACGGGTTTAAAAAAATTTAAAAATTTTATGTAACACCTCTATAAAACACATTGGCTTGGTAAATTGGTGAAGAAAAACTAAAAATAGATGAGTATTGAAATCTATAATTATATCAATCTCAAAAACGAATAGAAGAAAATTTATTCTAACAATTAAAAAGACAGTGAATAATAATAAATGATATCTGCTGTATCACAGTTTACGTATTTATTATGTATTTATACAGCAGAAATATTCTTATTACGACTCTGGGTTTTGATACGTTTGTTTGTTATAAAAATATGTATAATAAATAGATATATTATTGTATAATGTTTATGGGTTTTAACTTATTTTGTGCAATCTTTCAGAATGTCTTTCAATCACAAACGTAGAACTCGTATTTATGGAGCAAACTACAATATTGGGGAGAGTTATTACAAGTCAGCATTAGATAGCTTGGACCACAAACAATATAAGCCGTAAGAAAACACCACAAATATAGTATTTGTTTCTGTGAGAATAATCGTTATACATGACTCTTTGACTGTCTTTATAAGTACCACATAGTTGTTTAAGTTAAACAATAGAATTTGTTGATTGTTAATTTGCGTTTGTTAAATAATAGATCGACTGAACTTACTGATGCTGGACCTAAGGCAGCAATTTTGAGAAACAACACGTGCAGTCCTATATTACCATCAACCAAAGAATTCGTTCTACCAACATCACAAAATGAACTCTTAAATTTAACTAACAGTTATAGTGATAATGCTAAGGTAAGAAATAATGAAAATCTAAAAAAAAATAATTTTAAATATATTAGATATTATTTATTTATATATATTATCTTTTAAAACAATGTTAGTAGCCACACAACATGAAATATTTTGTAACGTTTATCGAATCCTTGAAAAACAATTAGTGTATGTTTTAAAAAATTATGAAGTTTCTTTAGTTAAGTACTGATAAAATATTTTACCATCATGTTTGGCGCTAGGTATGGTCGTAGCTCTCCAACAGGTTTCTTAATTTTGTTTTTTACGGACAAGCTAACTTTACTTAGAAGTGCACATTAATGTCGTGGTATTAATTTCGTTTATTCCATTATATCACAGACGAGAAAAAATATGTATATGCTAATGGAACTGGTCACTAGTCAACCAGATATTTGATTTGCGTTACAAAACGACATCTATTAAAAGATCATTATACAAAGTTTAAACACTAAAATTTAATGTAATGAATTTTATTTAATCAAAGCTTAAACCCTAAAGGTTGGCTCCGTGGCACATTGGTTAAGTGCATGGATTTCTGAGCAGCAGCAGATTCGAACTACGAACCCGAATCCCGGAAAACACCAAAAGTATTTTTCACGGTCCCACCTCTCGCGAATGTCTGACAAACATCCGAGAGTAATAACTTCTCACGGAAAGATTCTCAATTCGCCGTATGGATACGGCACTAAAATGTAGGTCCCTTCCATTTTGTTGCGCAAAAATATACGCGCACAAAGCAAATGGTCGCGAGAAGCTAGGCCTTGGACCGCAACGGTCTGTCGCGCCGAATATTATTATTAAACCCTAAAGTATAAAAGTGTTTACAATGAAATGATATTTAGAATTTGTTATATAAAAAAAATCCCATTAAAATTAAAATTATTCATGTAAATTCTCTAATCGGAGAAACACAAAGTTCGAATAAATAAAATTTATATATGGGAGCCCCTTTGCCCTGGAGCTCATCACTTCCAAATTTTTGCAAGAAGTGTCACCGGTAATACACATGTGTACAAAATTTGAATGAAAACAGCCCTGACCCCCGATCACTTAAATTTTTTACCAAAAGGATTTTGATCGAAGATACACAAGTGTACATGAAAAAGATCAGGTTTATTTTTACAAAATTATATGAGAGTTCCTGGGCCCTGAGGGCCAATACGTTCTAAATTGTAATAGAATAGAAAAAGGGTGTTTTAGGAAGTGGGCTAAAAATTTATCATAAGATTCCACCAGTCAGCCGGCCACCGACAGACAGACACATGCCGACGAAAAGTCGGTCGAAATTCGATCGTAATTCATGAAATTTTTAAGTTTGAACGTTATTGCGGTTCTTTTGTCAAAGAGTATAACCACATCATTGCATATAATTTTATTAAATTTTTTAAATTCTCTATATTAACTTCACTTGCCCGTGGCTGGCTGGCTGGCTGGCTGGCCAAATCTTGTGATCAATTTTTAACCCACTTCCTACAGCCCGATTTTATTGAAATTTTGCACACATGTATATCTCCCAGACAATACTTTCTATTAAAATTTGAGGCCCCTTGGGCCGCGGGGTCGGGGGGCTCTCATACAAATATTTTACAAAATTTACCCGATTTTCTTTAAATTTTGTACACATGTGTGTCTTCGATGGAAAACACTTTTTGTAAAAAGGGCGATCGGTCCCTTGGGGACCCCAATATACAATTTTTAAATATCGCTATATCGCATCAGATCACGGCAATGTCTGAGCTCTGTGCTTTGTGAGCAGCGCTGTTCGCTGCCGCTGCGTCATTTGTGAATGATTTTGCCACAAAACGAGCACGCAGTGTGTGTGTGTGTGTATGTGTATCCCCGATTAGAGAATTTACAAGAAAAATTTTAATTTTTATGGGTTGCTTTTTTTTCTATAACGTCAACTTTGAGCGTGTACAAATACGTCATTAGCGCGTGTTGTATGCCTTAATTGCCTACAATACCTATGAAAAATTTTTTTTTTAAATTTAAATTATATATACATTTTAGCTTTTGCACTCATTCTCCATATAAACACATACTCTTCTATGCGCGCAGTATGCTTAAAAAGGGGTACAAAGTTTTCTCTTCACGTATTATTATGTATAGATAAGACAGGAAGCTTTCTGGTCTCCTTCCCCATATAAACTTTAACCATGCCCAATCTCATACTCCCCCGTGCGCGCAATATGGTTAAAAAGGGTACAAAGTTTTCTCTTCACGTATTAATATATAGAAACCTATGAAAAAAGATTAAAAATTTTAATTATATATAAATTTTAACTTTCTGCAGTCCATCTCCATATAAACGTTAACTATGCCAAATTGTATACTTCTCCGTACGCGCAATATGCTTAAAAAGGGGTAAAAAGTTTACTCTTCACGTATTAATACATACCTTTGAAGAAAAAATAATAATTTAAATTATATAGAAATTTTAGCTTTCTACAGTCCGTCTCCATATAAACGTTTTAATATTAATATTCGGCGCGACAGACCGTTGTGTTCCAAGGCCTAGCTTCTCGCGACCATTTGTGTTGTGCCTGTATATTTTTGGACACAAATGGAAGGGACCTACAATTTAAGGCTGGATCCGAACGGCGAATTGAGAAGCTTTTCGTGACAAGTTATTACACTCGGAAGGTTTGTCACCCATTCGCGAGAGGTGGGAAACCGTGAAAAATACTTTTGGTGTTACTGTGGTTCGAACCCCTTTCATTTCCACACAAATTTTTCTCTTCACGTATTAATATATATATAGATAATTTAAAAATAATGAAAAATAGATTAAAATACTATCCTGAAAATTTCTATTATTATGAGATACGAGCCCGTAATTTTAATTTCACTTGGGAATATAGAAAATATATAACATAAATTAAGCTCTGAATTAGTTATCTGACCCGACAGTTAATTAAATTTAACATGCTTATTTATACTTGCTAATCATCAATTCTATATTTCAATTATTTTTTGTACTATTTTTATTGCTTTTAGAAATTTGAGTCAGATGAAACTGTCATTTTAAATGTTGATAATGTAAGTTCTAAAATGTTTTCTTTGATTGTACGTTGTTTTTAAATTTCAAAAATTTGTGTAATAATTTATTTGTAGCGCATTGACATTTGGGACAAAAAAATGAACGTTAAAAAAAATAATTTAAAAAAACACGTTTTCGCAACGGATTTTGACGAATTCAATAGTGCTGCTTTCCTACGAGCCAAAGCTACAAAGGAACGTTTAACCGATTTAGATGCGGAAATATTTCAAAGATTAGAAAAGCAACAGGAACGCGAGATACGACATCAAAACCTAAGAAAACTTCTGAGCAACGAAAACAATGTAGAAAAAAAATTAAATAAAACAGTTACCTTTTGAAGTTTTAATTTTAGTATAATTAAATAAAATGCTAATTTGCAGTACGGGCATATATAATAACATAAGAACACGTAAAAGGAAAATGTTTTTAAATTCTCTATATTAACTTCGCGTGCCCGTGGCTGGCTGGCTGGCTTGCGGACCAAATCTTGTGATACATTTTTAACCCACTTCCTATAAATCAATTCTTTTGAAACTTTGCACACATGTGTATCTCCCATGACAACACTTTTCATTATAATTTGGGCCCTTCGGGCCGCGGGGTCGGGGATCTCCCATAGAAATTTTTTACAATATTTACCCGACTATATCCAATGGCCCCGAGGGTCCAGAAGCACCCATACAAATTTTATAAATAAAATACCCGATTTTCTTCATATTTTATACACATGTGTATCTGCGATGGACAATACTTTTTGTAAAAATTTGTTAGTGATCGGACCCCGCTGTCGGAAGGCCCCGTTAAAATTTTAAAAAAATTTACCCGATTTTCTTCAAATTTTATACACATGTGTATTTCCGATGAATCACTTTTTGTAAATTTTTGAGGTGTCTCCCAATCGCCGCGGTGCACGGTCGCATGGTCGCACATCAGTACGCGCGTTGACGATAACTTGCGCACAAAAAAAGTGCGATTGTTTAAACAACGGCTTGCGCGGTCACTCGGTCAACAAATGCAAAGTACAGTGTGTGGTTTCCCTATTTTGTGTGTTTGTTTTTTGTAGTTATGTGTGATTTCAGAGTAGATCTCAGCAGCATACGTGGGCTGAGAACGGGTGGCACTGAGTGAAACTCAGGTATTTGATAATTCTGATGCATTGGAATTTAATCTGGTTATAACTTGGTGCCATTATTTTTTCCTCGACGCGGACTCACAATCTATGTCCGGAGTGATGTTGCTTTTCAGCTTTTGCCTCAATTTATCCAAAGTTCTAATCCGGAATTAAATTTCATTTGGCTCAAAGTAAAGGTACAAGAGCGCAACATCCACTACTGTTTCCTTTAAAAAATGAAATGATTTCGTAAAAATGAAATCGTTATTGCGGGCGATTTCAATGTACACAATTCTGGGTGGCTTCACAATTCTGGCCAGATAACACCCGAAGGAAGGTGTGTTGAGTTATTCGCTGAGTTTAATCTCCTTACTCAGCTACTAAATGAGATGAATACCTGACATTGCAAATCATTCCGCAAACACCCTTGAATTGTTTCTTACCTCTCGGCCTGATAAATACTCCGTTATTGTATTATCGCCCTAGGCTCGTCAGACCATTTTGTATTATCAACTAATTTCACGTTAATAAACCATGTAGCTTGAGAAAAAACTCCCAAAAAACCGTATGGCAAAGCCAACTTGGACGGCCTTAACAACTTCTTTGGCAAAATTAACTGGTCGCTATTGTTTCGTGATAGCAACGTGGATGCCGCCGCTGATGCAATCACTAACATCATCCTTATTGGTATGAGACTTTATTCCTTCCAGGAATAAGTCTGTTAAACCAAAGGATAATGGATGGTATGACTCGAGCTGTAAAGAGGCTTCCAGGATTAGAGAGGTATGCTTTCGGTTTTACAAAACAAACCCTACTGAGTGAAAACCGAACAAATTTTAAACGAGCCTGAAATGATTGCAATGCCCACCATCGCCTACAACCAAAAGAGGAGGCAAAAAATACTACACTGTCCCAAAGGTAGTAAAAATTTTTGGTCATTCGTGAAAAGAATCAAAAATACAGCCTCGTTGTCGATTCCAACGCTCATTTATAACGACATTGCAGTTGTCAGCTCTATAGACAAGGCCAATCTGTTTGCTGCGCATTTCGCAGCTAGCTCCACGCTTCCAGATTGGGCATTGCTGCCTCCTTCACCTCAGAGTATTGAACACTCTATGGGACAGATATTCATTCGTACTCGTGCAGTTGCTAGAGTTTTAAACGATCTCAACACTCACAAATCCGCTGGGCCAGATGGTATTTCCCCATTAGTTCTGAAGAGGTGTTCTTCTAAGCTGGCATTACCATTGCGTTAGCTTTTCCATCTATCCTATTCTTCTGGACTCTTCCGGAGAATTTGGAAAACAGCCTTTGTCCCATACCCAAAAAAGGCGAGCCGCCGTCTCCCTCTTCGTACCGACCCATATCACTTACATCCATTCTTTCCAAGGTCATGGAAACGCTGATCAATTTTCAGCTCAAGCAATATCTTTAAACCAACGAAATCCTTAGTGACCGGCAGTATTCGTGGGCAACGTTCTACTGGTGATTTGATGGTATATCTCACCGAACAGTGGCGGTTCCACTGTTTGCATCAATTTGGAGAAAGCAAAGCTGTTGCACTCGATATTTTTAAGGCAGTTGACAGAGTTTGGCATCAAGCTCTTTTGCCTAAAATGCGTGCTTATGGAGTCGATGAAAAACTGCTCCATTGGATGCGAAGCTATCTTTTGGACCGCTCAATTCAAGTTGTTTTGGACGGTTTCAAGTCTAAAGTTCATTACTTAAATGCCAGCATTTCCCCAGTTCCCCAGGGCTCTGTTTTGTCCTCGACTCTCTTCCTCATTTTTAAATTCTGTATATTAACTTCGCGTGCCCGTGGCTGGCTGGCTGGTGGGCAGAATATTATAATCAATTTTTAACACACTTCCTAAAGTTCTATTTTATTCAAACTTTGCACACATGTGTATTTCCCATGACAATACTCTCTATTAATTTGAGAGTGATAGGGCTGCAGAATCGGGGGGCTCCCATACAAATTTTTTTCCATATAGCGGCATCAGATAATATCATACTATAATGACTGTGTTCTGTGTGCGCTGATGAGCTGATGCGCTGTAAGCAGCTCTGCTTGCTTTACGATTGTGGTTATTTTGTTGTTGGGTTGCAGTGCTTCGCATTTGTTTTTGATTTTCAGCATTTATAGTGGAATTCAGTATACTTTTGGTTATTGGAGAGTTTACATGAAAAATGTTAATTTTTTAATTCTCTATTTTAACTTCGCTTGCCCGTGGCACGTCTGTCTGTCGGTCTGTCGTGGAATCTTGCAATCAATTTTTAACCCACTTCCCAAAGCCCGATTTTATCGAAATGCACACATGTGTATTTCCGGAGATAACACTTTCTGCTAAAATTCGGGCCTCAGGGCCGAGGGATGCCCATATACAACTTTTAAAAATTAACCCGATTTTTTTAAAATTTTATACACTTGTGTATCTCCGATGGACAAATTTTTTTGGACAGGCCCGAAGGGTCCCGTATACATTTTTTGAAAATTAGGCCGATTTTCTTCAAATTGTAAACATATGTTTATCCCGATGCACAAAACTTTTTGTAACATTTTTGGAGAGAATGGGCCCGGAGGCGAGCCCTATGTTTGAAGTGATCGGGCGCTGAGGCCCGAGGTGTGCCCAAACAATTTTTTTAAAACCTAACCCGAATTTCTTCAAATTTTAAATTCCCGTGTATCTCTAGTGGACAAAAGTTTTTGTACATTTTTTTAGTCTCGAGGGGGGCTTTTTTAAAAATTATCCCGATTTTCTTCAAATTTTAAACACATGTTAATCTCCGATGACAGAACTTAGTATTGAAAGTTGGAAGTGATCGGGCCCCAATGTCGGGGCTCCCATACAAATTTTTTTACACACGTGTAGCTCCAGTGACAACACTTTTTGAAAAAAAAAAATTTGAAGTGAAGGGGCTCTAATATTAATTTTTTCCAAATTAACCCGGTTCAAACCTTGCGCACATATGTATCTCCTATTTGAGAATTTACATTTATTTTTAAATTTTTTTTTATGGGTTGTTTTTTTAAAATCTCTATATTAACTTCGCGTGTCCGTGGCTGTCTCGCTCAGTTAACATGTGTCGTCAAGCTGTGCGGAGGTTTCAGGAAGATGAACTGACCAAACGGCTCCAGGACATCAAACCAGGCCCTGATTCTTTTAGGAAGCTGAACTCTCTGGTTGGAAAGCGTATTTCCATTCCAGAGAATATCACCATTGAAGATCGAACAGTATCCAGTGCTGCTGAGAAAGCGGAAGCCTTTGCCTGCCATTTTGAAAGGAGCTTTACGGACCGACCACCAACGCATCTTCCAGATTTCTTGGAAGAGGTTGAAAGTCTTGTGGAAGACACCACTTCTCCAGGAAATACTATAGTGCAGTTCAGTGAAGAAAATCGCGCCAACGCACCCGTAGACGTCGATATGTTTACCGGAACAGCTGTTGTCAATGATTTGATTATGAGTGGAAACTCAAAAAAATCATCAGGCACAGATGGGATTTCTAACTTTTTGCTTAAAAAGTTACCGGGTATGGCAATTTTGATGTTAACCATCATTTTCAACAATTGCCTAAACAATGGCTACTTTCCAGACAACTGGAAGGTGGCCAAGGTAGTACCAGTACCCAAGAAAACTGACCGCTCCAGCGTAACTGGTTACCGTCCAATAGCTCTACTGTGTTGTATCAGTAAGGTATTGGAATCATTGATCCGTAAAAAGATCAATACGTTTTGTACGGAAAGAAATCTTATTCCTTCCTTTCAGTACGGTTTCCGAGAGAAGCACTCTACGCTGCACCCTCTGCTGAAGCTTCACAGTGACGTCACTAAAGGACTGAACGTCAAAAGTAGTACAGTGGCCTGTTTGCTAGACATCGAAAAAGCTTTCGATAGTGTCTGGATAAACGGGCTACTGTACAAGCTTATTAGTTTTGGTTTCCCCAATTATATTGTAAAAATAATTAAAAATTTTCTTTTTAACAGGGTCTTCTTTGTACAGGTGTACGACCGCCCATCGACAAGGAAAAGGATCGAAGCCGGAGTTCCTCAAGGTTCCAGACTTGGACCAGTCCTGTATAGCATCTTCACGGCGGATCAACCCACAAATACAGCCGGAACAAGGACTATGCTCTTCGCGGATGACTCCATAACGTATGCAGTTTCCCGCTCTCCCGAGATAGCTGCCCGAAGAGTGGAGGAACACCTCAGAAATCTTTGGGACTACTACCTGAAGTGGGGACTAAAGATCAACGCCAATAAAACGAAACTCATCTGCTTCCGAGTACCAGCAACCGAAACAAGGATAAGAAAAATCGCAAGCCGGTGCAGAGCCTTAAAAATCACCCTTCCGGATAACACGACAATAAACACCAAGTCAGAGACTAAGTACCTGGGAATCAACTTTACTGAGAGGCTCAAGTTTAACTCTCACATCGACAAAACAATGAAAAAAGCGAACTACGCTCTTCATTTGGTGCACCCGCTACTTAAAAGACGAAACGGTCTGTCCAACAACACCAGGCTGCTTATCTACAAGCAACTCATCAGGCCAGTGATAACCTATGGCTACCCCATATGGTTCACCGTCTCACCAACAACGATGAAGAAGATCTCTTTATTTGAAAGGAAGGTACTAAGGATCTGTACAGGACTCTGGAGGGTGACAAACAGCTATAAGTTTGTGTCGACTACAAAACTATACGAAGCAGCAGGTCTGCTGCCAATAACTGACCACTTGTTCCGAATGGCGAGGAAATTCGTCGACGCATTGGAAACACATCCAAGTCCTGAGATGCAAGGACTGCGAATCGAGGAAATCGAGCCAAGTCACCGGTACATACACATAAGAGGATTCACTGATACTAGATTCGATGACATCTTTAACAATCAAGACGTCTCCTTCTACGAGAAGGCGGGCAACCAATATTACAGAGGCTGAAGATCGCCCTGTTTATACCCCCTTTAATATTATTCTTCATTTTTATTTTATTTTAAAATTTATCGTTTAAAATTAAATTGCTTTAAAAATAAACATGTAGTAGATTAAGTAGTAAAAAATATTGTTTAATAATAAGCAATACAAAAAAAAAAAGACAATATAAATACGTCGGGCCCCTATTGTTGAGCCGACATTTAATAATAATAGTTATAAGTTTAGTTTTTAATTCAGAATTGTATAATATCTAAATGTTTAATAAAATATCTTAATCTAAAAAAAAAAAAAAAAGTGGCTGTCTCGCTGGTGAGCAGAATCTTTTGATCAATTTTTAACACCCTCCCTAAAGCCACAGACACCTATATTTATCAAGACGCAGTAATGTTTTTGTCAATGTGTGTATTGAAAATTTTGTCTCTCTTTTGCGAATTGAATTTCTTTAGTTTACTTCGTAATTCATTGCGGATAGCTGTGTTTGAAGGTATAAATTTATTTAATAATTTTTAATAATAAAAAGTATTTGTTTTGTAATAATAACTACAATCATTTATTTATAATTATTAGTGTTAGATTTCTAAAAATGCCAAGAAGGTGTTGTGTTATTGGCTGTCAAAGCAATTCTAGTCATAATAAGGAAAATGACAAAGTAGTACCAACATTTTGTTTTCCGGCTGATAATATTTTAAAAACCAAATGGATAAAAGCCCTCAAAAGAGAAAACTGGCATCCTACAAAATATTCAGCTGTGTGTCTTGAACATTTCATACGGACACAATTTATAAATTATCACGTTCGAATTTAATAAATGGTGTCGTTTCATCAGTATTTCCGGGAAAACCACATCCCATAGTACAATCGAAAAGAAAAACTCCGGCTAAGAGACGCGAGGAAATTAGTTGTCGAATTGAGAGACAAAATGAAGCTGTGTTGCAGGCCGACGTTATAAAAAGTTTTGAAGATGTTAAAATCAATTATATGTTTAAAATCAAAAATGAAGTTTTAAAAGAATACTACACTTTTATTCAAAATAATTCCTTAGTTTTTTATATTCTTGATATAGATATCGAAAAAGGCTGCAATTTTAAAATAAGAACTGTAATAAATAGTGATTTAAAAGTAAATATTTTTGTTTATGAAATATCTGTGTGCAAAAAAGACTTGCAATTGGTGCTTCCAAATACGCAAAAAATTACACTATGGTCGCAGTTGGAGAATTTGTTGGTAAGATACAAAAATTTGTCAAATTTTGATTTAAAAAACAATTTTGAATTGTTATTGGAAAGTGCTTTGATGAATTTAAATACAGCTTCCGCGGAAATTCCTGCTGACTTTTTATTCGCCAGTGAACTTATTTTTTTAACTGACCAAATTAAATTATTGCAACCTAAAAATAAAATACCGCGTTATTCAAAGAATTCAATTATTGTTGCCCACCTCTTGCATTCACAATCAAGCGCTGCATATAACATAATCAGACAGTATTTAAACTTACCGCATCCTGAACACATTCGACACATTTCTGGTTCTTTAAACTCCCAATAGTGAAATTTCAAATAATAATTATCTCAGACAAATTGTTTCTTCATTAATTGATAGAGAAAAAAAAGTAATCCTAATGATTGATGAAATATATATTAAACCAGGATTTGATTATAAAGCTGGTAATATAAAAGGATTTGCTCAAAATTCGTCAGAAGTTTTAGCGAAAACAGTTCAAACTTTTATGGTTGCCTCAGCATTTGGAAACTTTAAGGAAGTTGTAAAATTGGTTCCAGTTAAAGATTGTACTGGCAAAGAACTCTATAACTTAACAAAAAATGTTCTTATAAATTTGCATAACATTGGGTTAGAAGTATTTGTTATTATGACTGATATAATAGTGTTAATCGAAGTATGTTTCAACTTTTTACTTCAACAAGCGATATTTCATTTCCGCATCCTTGTGATACCACGAAGACCATATTTTGTTGCTATGAACCCCTTTTTTAAAAGATCCGAAACAATTGGTTGAATGTTAAAAATTTCGATTATTCTTTCGTTTATCCGGATTTTGAAACACGCGAAATCAAATATGCCCGTTTTACACACTTACGAGAACAATATACATACGAATTAAACTTACCCTCAAAAACCGCATTTAAACTTAACTTTAAATCCATGTATCCAAATAATTTAGAAAAGCAAAAAGTTTCATTGGTTGATAATATTTTCCACAATAGTACAATTGCAGCTCTTATGCAAAATAATAAATTTTTACAAACAGCAAATTTTCTAGAATTAATTCGAAAGTGGTGGGATATAGTAAATGTAAAATCTAAATTCAAAGGTATTGCAAAACGTAATGAAAACTGTGAACCAATTTTCTTCCTTAATGACAATAGACTGATATTCATGCAGAAATTTATCGAATGGCTCACAGACTGGTACAATTCCAATAAATTCTTATGGAATGGTAGATTGTCTAGAGAAACCCACACCGCAAAAGCTTTAAGGGAGATAACAAAATACTCATTTAACCATTTTGGTATTGAGTATGTTTTATTAGGTAAATTCCAAAGTGATAGTTTAGAAAATAGGTTCAGTAAGTACAGATATTTGTCAGGACGCTGTTATAATATTTCTTATCGAAATATAACTGAATCGGAAAACCAATTACGAAAAAGAAACATTTTTAGAAGAGCAATCTCATTAAACATGTTCAAAAATTCTCGAGAGCTTGAACACGAAAATATTTCAGATGATACATCTACGAGTATATCAACATATATGAAAATATTTGAAACTGAATATTTGGCGAACGTTGAGCTTGATGAAGTTTCGAATAATTATGTGTGTGGCTTCGCTGCCCATTCCCTTCTTAAAAAAGTTCAGTGCTCTGAGTGCCAAACAATTTTTATAAAAGAAATTGGACCTAAAGCTGGCGATATCTATTTCGATTATTTGCAAAGGGGTGGTTTAGTTCAATCAACAGAAGTAGTACATAAATTATTTTTTCATACATTTGCCATATTCCAGGAAATTATTCGCCATGATGACGTAAAAGCGAAGTATTTTTCTGAAAGTCACCAAGTAAGATTTAGCATAAATTAACAATTCATAGTGTAAAACAAGAAATTTTTTGTATCGATACCAACAAAATTTGTTCATGCGGTGAAACGAACCTTAATATTTTTAAAATGTTGCTTTCTCCGATGGCCAATATAATTATTTCGAATTATTGTAAGCAAGTCAACGATAATTATGCCGCAGAGAATTTTAATAAACGAAAGTTACTTAATTTTTTATAGATTTTAAGAATATGATTGTAATATCTTATTATTATGATAATTAATATTATTATATATTATTATTATGTAAAATTATTAATTATTAAATATCATATTACTTTTGATATGACAAACCCGAGAAAATAAAAACCATTGAAATTGTAAACATTAAATTACGTTGTTTTATTTTCCATCGAAATTCAATAGAGCGTATACATGTATTAGTAAATCAAACATTGCTGTGTCTTGATAAATATAGGTGTCTCGATTTTATTGAATTGTTGCACACATGTATATTTCCGGTGACAATACTTTTTGAGTGTAAACGGGCCGCTGGGTCGGGGGGCTCCCATACAAATTTTTTTTCCCCGGCATCAGATCATTTCATACTATAATGACTGTGTTCTGTGTGCGTTGTGTGATGTGCTCTGTGCATTCTGGGCAGCGCTACTTGCTTTACGATTGAGGTTGTTTTGTTGTTGGGTTGCAGTGAGTTGAATTATTCCAAAGGGAAACAATAAAGAAGGAAAAGAAATTTAAAAATTTATTTTTTTAAAAAATTAAAACTTTATTTTTCCTAATGAGTCGATCTGCTCGGTGTTCTTCACAAAATCAAGACTGAGTTACTTTGCAATTTCTTAATCTATATATACTTAAACTAAACAGGCGTCCATCGTTTGTCATTCTGTTTTATCGATTGCAGATGAGGATCAACGGGAATGGATAGTTACCAAATTAATGTCCATCCCTTGGTGTCGTATTACTTTTATGTTTCACCATATGTTGGTGCCTGTGTTGGAGAGTGTCGGGTCGTTCTTCCACTTGAAATTCCCACACAAGGAATATACCTCTTCTAGGAGATGTCACATAAAATGTGTGATTTATTTATTTTGTTAAATGTATGTTTTAACTCCTCCCTCCGCTGGAAGACGTTTGCCTTAAACGTTTCAATCTGAATTCTCTGGACGTTGCGGTTTTTGTGTTCAAGTAGAAGTTCAAAATTTCGATGATTTCTCTGTTGTCTCCTTATTTTGTATACGACTATTATTTTATCTATATATATAAAATAGAGAATTTGTTTGTATATTTGTGCCTAACTAGCTCTGGAACGCCTTGACCAATTTTAACCAAACTTGGTATATATATTAGTTACTATGTGGAATCAAACATAAGTGGTGGGGGGTAGCACGTTTTTTGGCTGGGGGAGGCGTGGCAGGCGATTTTAGTGTCGGACCCACCGTTTTCGGTATCGCCGAGACGAATAGTGTTGGTAGTCCACTCCTATGGGTGAGTTATATTTCCGCAGGTAGGTGGGTGATCGATATTAGAGTTGATTCTAAGGTTTTCGGGGGCGCTGAGTTGAATGGTGATGGTAAGACAGCTCTAGGGGGATAGGGTCGATAACGGTGCGGGGGGTTGACCGATTTTAGTGTTCATTCTATGGTTTTCGGGGTCGCTGAGTTGAATGGTGAAGGTAAGACAGCTTTTTGGGAGATGGGGTCGATAACGAAGGGGGGGGGGGTGACCGATATTAGTGTCGATTCTATGGTTTTCGGGGTCGCTGAGTTGAATGGTGATGGTAATACAGCTCTAGGGGGATTGGGTCGATAACGGGGGGGGGGGTGACCGATATTAGTGTCGATTCTATGGTTTTCGGGGTCGCTGAGTTGAATGGTGATGGTAAGACAGCTCTAGGAGGATGGGGGGGGGGGGTGACCGATATTAGTGTTGATTCTATGGTTTCCGGGTCGCTGAGTTGAATGGTGATGGTAAGACAGCTCTAGGGGGATGGAGTCGATAACTGAGGGGGGGTGACCGATATTAGTGTCGATTCTATGGTTTTCGGGGTCGCTGAGTTGAATGGTGATGGTAAGACAGCTCTATTGGATGGGGTCGATAACTGAGGGGGGGGGGGGTGACCGATATTAGTGTCGATTCTATGGTTTTCTGGGTCGCTGAGTTGAATGGTGCTAGTAAGACAGCTCTAGGGGGAAGGGATCTATAACTGAGGGGGGACCGATATTAGTGTCGATTCTATGGTTTTCGGGGTCTCTGAGTTGAATGGTGATGGTACGACAGCTCTAGAGGGATGGGTCGATAACTGAGGGGGGGGGGGGTGACCGATATCAGTGTCGATTCTATTCGATTCGATTCGATTCGGTCGATTCGGTCGATTTCGGCGCGACAGACCATTGCAGTCCAAGGCCTAGCTTCTCGCTTCCATTTGTGTTGATCCGGCATTGAAATTATATTAATTGTAAATCCCCATAATACCGGCTGTTCCTTTACATTTTCTACATAGTATATAGTCTATATTGGTAAATTTATAACAATTCATTATCTGATTTGATGTATTTAACAATCTTAAACTCAGAATCTTGGTTTAATTTTGTATGTTTATCTATCTATCGACGATTCCAAGTTCACAAAAAGTTGGTTATTTATTTTTCACACGCCCATAGACGAAAGTGACTGCTTCGTATGCTATAAACTAGCCTCGAAAGTAGCCCATAACAACACTATTTATGTTAAGATATAAACGTCTTTTGTTATTTACTACAATATCAGCGAACACATTGTGCATGAGCAAGAATTCTCTTTTGTTTGTCGTTTGTGATTTCTGCTTCTCCCTCGATTTAGCAGAAAAACCGGTTTGGACGCGTGAAAAATTCATTTCTTTGTTATTTACTGCAGTCACAGCGAACACACATTCTCACATTTCTGCTTGTCTCTCGATTTAGCAAAAAAAAACCGGTTTGGACGCGTGAAAAGTAGCGTACACGACTCGCAGAAAAGTGCTCATCGTGCTCGTTAGATTGCCGAACTCGGCTACCGCCTCGTTCGTCAAGCTTCGACCTCGCACGATAAACTCCATTTTCCTTGCTCGTTCTGTAATACATATACTATTTATGGTACCTGTGTATTGGATTAATTGAGTACCGTAATATGTTTCGTTATTGATAATTACTTCGCCAGCGGTTACGATATGATTATGATTAATAATATTAATAGTTGGATTTCTTTCCAATATTTTAGTAGAATTTGATTTATTTTTATTTTATATATTTGTTAAACAATTTTGTTCATTCATGTATTCACATATTTTAATATTTAATTCTTGTTTACAATTGTTGGTGGTGTATGAATTCATATATAATGTTACATCCGTCGGTATAACAAGTACACACAATCTGGTGTGTGTACGCTCAATGTTTTAAAATGCTTTCCTATACCATTTATGATTGGATATTTTACACAAGTTACAATTATGTCTTTAGTTTGAATAACGTGAAAATCAGAAGCATCAAGTACATCGATTAATAATATTTCTTTAGGTTGTATATTTATAATTTCGTTTATTTAATATGTTATTTTTACTTAAATTAATAGTATTGACTACTTCAGTTAGTTCTATTATAATATGACTTATTAACAGATAGTTTTGTTCGACATTATCGTGACACTCTCCATTTGCAATTTCTTGTATTGATTTAAATAATTTTGAGTTAACTTCGAACTGTTTTTTTATTAGAAATTGTCAATTCTTTCAATTTGGTTTCTATATTTATTTGATCTTCGTGATCTGGTGTGCCAGATATCCATTTCCACAATATCCCTATTTCATCAATCCCTCGTTTGGTTCTTGCCATTGTGAGTTGACTCACTAACTTATTTCAAAAACTTATTTTCAATTGGAGGTATGTTGATCCTGGATCAATGGAGTCCATCAGTTCTTTGTAATAACTTATATTTGTCGCATGAAATAATTCTCCTTTCCGTCTTCTATTAGTATGTAGTCGTTTTTAGAGTAATCCGTTACATGTATTTCTGCGTTTATTGTGGCTTTCCACATTCCTAAGATTAGTAACGAGTACATTTGAAGATAGATTAATTCCTCAGATTATCTTTATGTATTAACTTGTTATTTTTATCTAGAATGGTGTTTTTGTTATTCTTCTTAACTATTCTAAAGGGTGTTTTTTTTAGGAGGTTTGTTTTTCCGATAGATGTCGTTTTATTTTATGACAGTTGTTTTGACAGCTCAAAGTGGCATTTCTACTCAGTATTGTTTGGCAAATCATTATGAATAGGTTAACTCCAGAACAACGTTTTCAAATCGTGGAAATTTATTTTCAAAATCAGTGTTCAATTAAAAATGTTTATAGAGCACTTCGTGAATTTTATGGTGCACATAATCGTCCGTCAGAGACCACCATAAAGAACGTAATTACCAAATTTCGGTCTACATTCACTCTTTTGGATGCCAAGCCACCGACAAGAATGAGAAGAGTTCGTACAGAAGAAAATATTGCTGTCGTTGAGGCCAGTGTCGAAGAAAACGACAATTTATCGATTCGTCGTCGTGCTCAGCAAATTGGACTTTGTCCATCGACTTTATGGAAAATTTTACGTAAAGATTTGGGTTTGGTGCCATACAAAATTCAATTGGTGCAAGAATTAAAGCCACACGACCATCGTTTGCGCCGTGAATTCAGTGATTGGTCGTTAAATCAATTGAACGAAGATCCATTTTTTTACCGTAAAATTCTCTTCAGTGATGAGGCGCATTTTTTGTTAAATGGATACGTCAACAAACAAAATTGTCGCATTTGGAGCAAAGATAATCCACACGCCGTTCAAGAATTACCAATGCATCCTGATAAATGTACTGTTTGGTGCGGTCTATGGGCTGGTGGGATCATCGGTCCATATTTCTTTAAAAATGAGGAAGGACGACGCGTTACCGTGAATGGAAATCGATACAGAACCATGTTAAATGAGTTTTTGTTGTCAAATCTTGAAGATATGGATATGGATGAAATGTGGTTTCAACAAGATGGTGCCACTTGCCATACAGCACGTGAAACAATCGACTTATTGAAAGAAACTTTCAACGACAACATTATTTCGAGAAATGGTCCGGTGAATTGGCCTCCGCGTTCGTGCGATTTGACGCCACTCGATTACTTTTTGTGGGGATACGTGAAGTCATTGGTTTATGTGGATAAACCTCAATCGATTGACGCTTTGGAAACCAATATTCAACGTGTCATTGCTGACATACGCCCTCAAATGCTTGAAAAAGTGCTGGAAAATTGGACCTCCAGAATGACATTTGTGAAAAATAGTCGTGGTAGCCATATGCCAGAAATTGTGTTTAAATGTTAAATGCCAAAAAATTATCTACCAAATAAAAAAAAATTTTGGTCATTTCATAATTTTATATGTGTTTTATTCAAAAAAAAAATCGGCAACCTCTTAAAAAAACACCCGTTATTAATACAGATAGGTTTTGCTTTGTTTAACCTACGGTCTGATTTTTCATAGACTACGTCATCTTCTTTATAGTCCTTATTCCTACGGTTCTTGTTTCTATCCGTCAGTGTTTAGGTTTGTTTTATTTTTAATCTATCGTATATGTGTGAGTACTTGTCGTAATTTTGAAAAACATCAGTTGGTTTTTCATTAGTGGTTGAGTGAATTGTCTCATTGTATTGTTTAGCTGCATATGGCAAGAGCTCATCGGTTGTCCGATGTGAGTTCGAATGTGTACTAAGTCTAATGAGTTCAGTGAGCGTACTATGTACCTTTTCTACTATACCGTTTGTCGTACTGTGATTAGTTGGTGTTTTATAGTGCTTAATGTTTAATTTGGCTAGATCTAATTTTGTGGCTTCTGAGCAAAACTATCTTTCGTTTTCGGTAATAACAGTGTCAGGATAACTATTATATATAATAAAAAAAAGAATATTCTTAACAAAATTCGTTTATCGATTTATTTTCTGTCTGTTCTCTTTGAGTGCTACCAACCGACAGACTCTCTTCATTTATTAAAAAATATATATCAAGACAAATAATGAATCGAATGAAGAAAAGAAATAAGATGATGAACATTAATATAAATGAAAAGATGATGCAATGAACACGTAACAGCTCTGCCAATCCTACTCCGAAGTCGTCCTCGGCTTCATCTGTCTCTTCACCTTCATCCAGGTCAGGCGAATGATGACACCACGGTTTGATTTTGTCGGTGGCGTATACGGAACAAAATTTCTTCTGAATAATTTGCATCTCAGGAATATCTTCAATCAGAAATCTCTCATTACCCAAGACTTTGGAAAGTCGATAAGGGCCCTATACTTGGGCTCAAGTTTTCGTGATTCCCCGGTTACAGCAGACTTCATCATGAATAGCGGCGACAAGACGATTTTGTACCACATCGATAAGCTTGAAGTCAAAGATGAGTTCGTTTGGACTGAACCCCGACGTCGAATTCCGTTGAAAATTAACAGCTGACTGCAAATTTCGTATTTTTAGGTCCCAATCCTTTGGTTCCGTCGTCGTTGTTCGGACAAATGTGAGAATGGTGTGGTTGGCTCTCTCAACCTGCCTGTTGGCCCTTGGGGTACGCACAGCTGTTTTATATGCTGAATATTGTTCTGTTCACTATACGTCTCGAACGATTTTGAGGTAAATGCAGTGCCCCTGTCGGTAATGATGCGTCTTGGAAGACCAAAGTAGGTAGTTATTTCATTCAGCGTATTTATGACGGGAATCGTCTTTATAGTTTTGACAGCCTTTATGATGAGAAACTTGCTGAATGCGTCAGAAGTTGCAAGGACGTACATGTTTCCCCGTTTGCTTCGAATAAATGGACCGAGGTGATCTATGTGTATTCGTCGAAATGGAATCGGTTCAATTTCTCCATAATAAAGACCCCTTCAGGTTGCCAGACCTTAGATTTGTAGTAGCAGCACTCAATGCATGCGGCGAGATACTCCTTCACGTATTTTCGAATTTTCGGAAACCAGAAGTGTGTTTGAATACGCTGGATTGTTTTGTCTTGACATGGCATGAACGAACAATTCTCCATCTTACGGATCTTGGTACAACGAATTTTAAGGTGTTTTAGATTTTGCGATACAACCGGTGATTCTGTAAGATATAATCTGTTTTTAATTGAGTTTCTTGTTCGGACTTACGTTCTTCATTTAAAACGGCTATGATTTCAGTTAGTGACGGATCTTGTCGTTGCATCGTCAACAACCAATCATCTGTTGCAGAGTTTATCTTCAAAATGTCATCTCCAGGAAGGATTTCTTTTGGTGGTAAATCGGGACATCTGCTAAGTGCATCATTATGAGACATGTGGCTTCCTTGACGATGGACAGCTTCGAAGTCATAATCGAGGATTTTGATCCAACAGCTAGCAATCTTGGGAATCATTTCTAAATTGGTCTTGGCTTTGGCAATGGCGGCGCAATCGGTGACGAGTTTGAAAGGCTTCCCAAGAACATAAACACGAAAACGTTCGAGAGACTCGACGACGGCGAGAACTTCGAGTTCTTAACTGTGCAAGAACTTCAACTAGCAATCTTGGGAATCATTTCTAAATTGGTCTTGGCTTTGGCAATGGCGGCGCAATCGGTGACGAGTTTGAAAGGCTTCCCAAGAACATAAACACGAAAACGTTCGAGAGACTCGACGACGGCGAGAACTTCGAGTTCTTAACTGTGCAAGAACTTCACCGGGTTTCATCTTAGTTATGAGCTCGTTCATGATGGCTTGGAACACTGCCGGGGCATTTACGAGACCAAACGGCATTCGGTTGTACTCGAAATGCCCGTTGGTGGATGCAAATGCGGTATAGCGTTTTGAGTCCTCGTCAATCTCGATTTGATGATATCCCATGCGAAGTTCCAGCGACGTGAAGTATTTATTTCCGGCAAGCTGTGCGAACTGCTCTTCAAGATCGGATAAGGAATTTTTACTGTGACGGTAGTCGACACACAAACGATGTTGACCATTTTTCTTGTCTACCAACACAACTGGAGATGCGTAAGGAAATTTGAGGGACGTATGATGTTTGTTGAAAGCAGATCGTTAACTATATTGGTGACTATAGATCTTCTGGCAAACGGCAAACGATACGGTTTGGTTTTCACCGGGATGTTGGAAAAAAGTTTGATCTGCATTTTCGATAGGTTGCACGTTTCCAGGTCGACTACTTTTTCTGCAACCACCCTCGATGGTTAGTTAAAATCGATTTCAACTCACCTTGCTCGACTTTATTAAGTTGTGTATTGAACGATATAACATTAACGGATTTTTCCATCCGGCATTCAGCACCTTCTATGATAAGTCGAGCACCCTGGCGACAAAGTAGGTCTCTTCCTAAAAGGACGTTTTCGGTTATCATGACATTGTTAACGATCAGCAACCATTTCAAGAATGGTGCCATCAAAATAGATTTCCGTAACTGAACAGTCTTTGACATCAGCATGACTGTGGGTGAAGGACTCTCGTATCAAAGTATGGCTGCTTCCAGGATCGACGAATGCTGACGTGGGTAGATTGTTGACTTTAATATCCTTTACAATATCACTTTTTAGATAAGGTACATTCCCTTTAATATCGTTGACAGATTCCGGTTGACGCTGCTTATTAGGACAGTTCGATGCCTGGTGAGAAGTTCGGCCGCATGTATTGCATCTCTCTTTGCGTTAAGGTTCGGGGCATCTGATGGAAACATGTCCCAGTTTGTCGCAGTTGAAGCATTTAATACCTTAACTTCTATTATCGGTCGTTTTATGAATAGTTTTGGGTGTATCTGAGATATTTTTCGACGGCTTTGTTATTACGTATGGTCCTTTTATTTCGTTATGCGCACAGAAGTTTATAATATCTCGTACTAATTCACTGCACTCGTCGTAATTATTAGAGATTTTCATTTGTGAGTGGCACAAATCCGTTAGGTGTTTGTACACCAACTTGTCGCTGAAACGTATATGCACTACCAAGCGGTGTAGCATGTGTCGTAGGTAGGTAGGTAGGAAGAATACATTGGGGATGTTGTCGTCGTTAAGTACGTAGAAAAACATGATCGCACAGGAACCGCAGAAGATGCTGTTGTTGTATACATGAGAGGCCGACATGCAGGCACCGTTGTTAACGGAATCTCTTTATCATCGCGTAAAACGAACTGCGCAGTGGCTGATGCGTGTTTAGGAGTCTGTTGAAATGCACTCGTTGTTTGTATCTGCTACTGTCGTAAATCGTTGATTACCTTTTGCAGATCCTTTATTTGTTCAGATAACTTAGATTCCATATTTTCATCACCCACCTGATCTTCATCCATGTGTTCTTCTAGTCGATGAGATCGCTTACCAGACGTTGACAATCCTGCCTCCCAGCACTTCTCTCGCAAAACACTTAACTTTTCGTCTCTATAGCCTGAAATTTCGTTTATATTTATGTCGTTTTGAGGACGCGAGTAAATCTCACTTCTGAATAATTGTCAGGATTACTATTATATGTTTTTATTAAAAAAAAAAAGGAATATTTCTTAACAAAATTCGTTTATCGATTTATTTTCTGTCTGTTCTCGTTAAGTGCTACCAACCGACTGACTGTTTTCTCAGAGTTATTCAGTTATTAAAAAAAATATATATCAAGACAAATAATGTCTCGAATGAAGAAAAGATATAACATGATGAACATTAAATAAATGAAAAGATGATGCACTGAACACTTCACAACAGTGTCAACTGTACCGAATATAGGCAATATGATGATGATAAATAGGGTGTTGTAGCACTGCAAGCCATATGCAACTATTGCGCTCTCCCCTGACCCCGTCCATATCAATGCTTCTTAAGAATCCAATAATATGGAGCGGGTTCAGTGAATGTCGCACAGACTCCGAGATTGCGTGGGCTCCCAAGTGGTCTCTTCTCTGACGGATCGCTGCTCCGCACTCGTTGAGTAGATGCCATGGGGTCTCATCCGCTCCCCCACAGAGTCTGCAGCTTCCATCCTCTTCTATTTTTAACTTCATTAGGTACCCCTTCAGTTTGCAATGTCCTGTTAGGAAACCCGTAATGATTCTTACATTACTTCTACCTAGTCCCAATATTAGGCGGGACCTCTTTGGGTTATAGTTCCCCAAAATTTCCTTTGCTTGCCGTAGGGCTGGGAGATTCTCCCATCTTTCGGAATCGGCTGCCCTACAAGCGGAGTTTCTGCTCCTTTATTCGCGAGCCTATCCGCAGCTTTGTTTCCTTCTATGCCGGTGTGTCCTGGCACCCAGTATAAACATACTTTGTTGGTTTCCTGTAAAGCTTCGCCTTGCATTCTTCCACCAGTTTTGATGTGACGTGGAAAGCGTCTAGAGCTTTTAAAGCAGCTTGGCTGTCTGTCATGATTGCTATTTCCTGCCTCATGTAGTTCCTTTCCAGATTGAAGTGAGCACATCTTTCAATGGCATGTACTTCTGCCTGGAATATACCGGGGATGGGTACATCCCCATCGATATGGAGTGTTTGGTTCGTGGCCCATATACTCCAGCACCCGTGCCTTCTGCCTTCTTTGATCCATCCGTATACCACTTTATGGCACCCGGATGTATCTGGTATTCAGTTTCTGCACTGAATTCCTTCTTGGTGCTCATTTTGATTTCAAAGTTCTTTTTGAACTCAAGCTTCCGCACCATGTTATCGCACGGCATGCTCGCTAGAGGAATCAGCTTGGTAAGTGGTTCTAATATCACTCTTTCCCTGCTGTCCGTGAAGCAGCCTGCCTGGCTCAAACGTAACTTGGTTTCCATGGATTTGCTCTCTACCACTAAGTGTAGTGGGAGAAGCCCAAGGATTGTCTCCATACCCGCTATTGGGCAGGTTCTCATGGCCCCTGTAATTAAAACGCAGGCCAGTCTCTGTTCTTTTTCCAACTCCCTTTTCGTGGTGCTTAGCTTGGTCCTGTTCGCCCGTGCAACTGCCCCGTATGTGATCATTGGAATAACTATCATGGTGTTGTAACGAAATGAGGGCGGCAAGAGCACACCCTCATTCAATTAACAGAATTTCCCCGGTTATGCATGGGTCCCGCGCGGTCTAATTTGCCGGCTAACGCTCATGAAAGGTCGTGGTTCTTGCGGGGCATAACTAGGGACTTGATAAGACCGCAGGAAGGAAAGGAGGTAGGGAAACGGATGCGATGCTCTGCCCTAACATGCCGAGGTCCGCATGACCTGCGTGGCCTCACCTGCAATGACGGCCCTAAGCGGACATCATGCCAGTCTCACAAATGCAACAATAAAAAATTGAACCTTGTGTCTTGTTTCCTTTTATTATAAGATGAACGAGATGTAATTCTAAACATAACTATAATTTTTATAGATATATGATGTAATTCTAAATATAAATATAATTTTTATAGATATATGAAAAAAATATTGTAGGATACTATAAGCTACGAAAGTAACGAGAATATAATTATACGAGGGGTTGATGCACCAGCCAATACTTATCAATTAGGTCGTGTAGCCAAAATTTATATGCATTATATATATAATTACGGTGCATATGTACAACAAAAAAAGAGAATACCTCATTAATTGGCATTTAACCAAAAAAAAAATTTACAATACTTGTTGTTGAGGAAAATGATGATACTGCTGAAGCGGCTTAAGATGCTCTGATGACGATGATGGCAAGTTTGGCTGCATTGGCGTATTTGAAACTCCGTTCCAATCGATTTCCTTATCAGTCTTTTTGGACAAGATGCTCGCAGATAACGATTTTCATTAGCAGTGAAATAAATTCTCATATATTGAAGCATTCGTATAACAATTTTGACATTTTTTCCACTTATTTTGTTCCGATTTGAAAACACGATAATTGCTTGACATTATTATTCTTTATATTTCTAACTGCACTACAGTCCATGTAACGAATCGATGTTAACATCCAAATCGTCCAAACTCATCCAAGTGAACAACACAGCCCTACATGATACATTTACATAAAAGCTGCAATATTGTCGTCAGCCACGTTTAGTTCAAAAAAATAAGTTTTTATTCCATTTCGTCTTGTACATGCGAAAATATCCAAGGCTCACCTTAGTTAGTTAGAAAGTATTTCAAAGCATTACTCGTAAAATCCAAACTGGGCCAATTGCCACACCATTAGCGACAACCGAAAGTGAAATGCAATTTTGCTCGGTATTTTCTATTTGAATATTAGCTCAATTGCTATTATCCAATTATTTATTTAGCTGAATTCCTTAGAAAAGAAAATTAAGCGCTTGAAAAATGCTTCAGAGAATATGTACCACAAAAAAAGGTACCACTTTGTTGCACTCTCTTTTATAAACTGTTTCTAATCAAAATTTGATCCTTTCCTCACTCACAAAATACTGACTAAATTTCATTTAGAAACTGTGTTAAAAAGCCACCACGCACTGTACAACTGAAATCGATACGGCAATAGTGGAAAAGCTTAACACACGAGCCGCTAGTAAAATGGTCAAACGAACTTCCGACGGCGATGACGAGGACAGCGACGCGAGCGCGACTTGTTTGTGTTGACCGCGGTGAAGAAGTGGATGGTTTTATGTTGTATTATCGTAGGATAAACTGTGCTTTTTCTTTTTTTTTCTTTTTCTCCCTTTCGATGATAATCGAATCGATAATCGACACCAAAATATTTGCAAGGTGCCGATCACCTTTTCACCTCACAAAAAATATGGCATTCTACGCGTTCACTCCTGTTGCCTTTCGGGGAATCGGATCACACTTTAAACGAATTAATACGGATTTATTTTGGATGTAAAAGTATGACAACTTTATGACGTATATTTTGTGGGAAATTCTGATAAATTACTTTAACACTTAAATTTATCATACGATTCTCTCACGCGAGCTCCGTGACTTTTGTGTGCGAATGAGAGGCGAATTTCGCGATGGCGACTAACTAAACGAAAACGTAGTTGGCTGCTCCTTTATCTCAATTTATGCGTCTTAAATTCTTTTTATGGGCTTAGACACTCACCGATTACTTAGTTAAATTATAGATTTTACAATATTATATATTACAACTTAAAATTTATAACATTGCAAAATAGGCCGGAAACAATGCACAGTGGTATGAATAACTGATTTATTACAGGGTTTGCACTTCAAATTCGTCCTTATGCAAATCAAATTCGCCCTTTTGCAAATCAAATTCAACCTTTTGCAAATTAAATTCGCCCTTTTGCAAATCAAATTCTACCAGTATCAAAAAAAAATGATTTGAATATTTTTTTGAAGTAGTTTTAGCGACGGTAAGGAGAAAATTTAGTAGGCTATCAAAAATAAAATTGTGTTACGTTTTTGTGTTCGGATTTTGTGTTCCCTTTTTGTGTAACGTTTTTTTGTGTTATAAGATTGAATTATGGGAACCAAGCCATTTCTCAAGGGAATCGTATGAAACTCAGAATGTAGGACTAATATGAGACTATGAGACTTGTTCCTATGGAAATTCTGGGATCTGGCCAATAGGGTCTGGGATTTTTGGAACCAAGCCATTTCTCAAGGGATTCGTATGATACTCAGAATGTAGGACTAATATGCGACTATAAGACTTGTTCCTAAGGAAATTCTGGGATCTGGCCAATAGGGTCTGGGATTTTTGGAACCAAGCCATTTCTCAAGGGATTCGTATGATACTCAGAATGTAGGACTAATATGCAACTATAAGACTTGTTCCTATGGAAATTCTGGGATCTGGCCAATAGGGTCTGGGATTTTTGGAACCAAGCCATTTCTCAAGGGATTCGTATGATACTCAGAATGTAGGACTAATATGCGACTATAAGACTTTTTCCTAAGGAAATTCTGGGATCTGACCAATAGGGTCTGGGATTTTTGGAACCAAGCCATTTCTCAAGGGATTCGTATGATACTCAGAATGTAGGACTAATATGCGACTATAAGACTTGTTCCTAAGGAAATTCTGGGATCTTGCCAATAGGGTCTGGGATTTTTGGAACTAAGCCATTTCTCAAGCGATTCGTATGAAACTCGGAATATAGGACTTAGATCCGACTATAAGACTTGGTGCTATGGAAATTCTGTGATCTGGCCAATAGGGTCTGGATTAATCGTAATATCGGCAACAACGTCGAAAAAGTTTCACTTCAACCGCGCGTAAAAGTTACACGCACTCTTTTTTTGTAATAATTGTAAATATTAGGAGTATAAAGAAATACACGTGCTCTTAACCCTGGGGCCGGATCACTCCAAATGTTTACAAAAAGCGTTATACATCGGAACTACACATGTGTATAAAATTTCAAGAAAATTGGATTTTTTTTAATAATTGTAAATATTAGGAGTATAAAGAACTACAATATTATTGTTTGCGAATTTAAAATGAACAAACTAATGTATATAACAACAAAATAAACATTTTATTCCACATTTTATTTTATTTTATTTAATAAATTTAAAAATTCAAATTCTAAATTAACAAAATATTTGATATTCTAACAATACGATAACAGTTTAAAAGTAGGTGGTAAATA
Organism: Nephrocerus scutellatus; assembly: GCA_947095585.1. Lineage (NCBI taxonomy): Eukaryota > Metazoa > Arthropoda > Insecta > Diptera > Pipunculidae > Nephrocerus > Nephrocerus scutellatus. The sequence goes on from OX352765.1 coordinate 63,152,572, forward strand.
TTTGGTAATAAATAAAAATAATAAAAATATTCAAATCATTTTTTGAAATATTAGTCGAATTTGATTTGCAAAAGGTTGAATTTGATTTGCAAAAGGACGAATTTGATTTGCAAAAGGTTGAATTTGATTTGCAAAAGGGCGAATTTGATTTGCAAAATGACGAATTTGAAATTCAACCCTGTAATAATAATAAGTAATATTTTTTTTTGTTTGTTTGAATGGATTGCAATTTGACCAAAGGCTATACTGAACCGATAAGTAGCGAGTCCAACAAAAGAAAAATGTCGCGTCCACGTTTTCTTTTCACCATCGAGGTGTAACTGATTTTTAATTTAAGATGGGATACAATAAATTGGTTTAAGCGAGTATAATAATGAAAGACTAAAAAAAAACGACTTATTAAAAGAGAATTAGACTGTAGTATTATACATTTTAATGTCGCGTACACGTTTCTGGTTTTCTTTTCTCCCGAGAACAAAAGTAAAAAAACACGACTTGATCGTTCAACATACCAAAACGGAAGGAAGACGGTCTCGTCCTCTTCTTTTCTTCTCTCCTCTCTTTCTCCTTTCATGTTCATCAAAAGGAAGTTATTGTTTTTTGTCATGTTGACAGTAATGCTGTTTTGCGAGGCTATGTCATATCCCATAAATTGTGAATTATGTGGCGAAAGCTTTACCACTCGCCACAGTGTACATCCAGTGCATTATTCTGGGGCTAACTCCCCCAGTGTTTGTTCCAGAGCAGTCTACTATCAAATATCAGTCCCAGGTATTTAACCTGTCGGTATATACCCAAGTGCTATACTACTTCTAAATATTCTGACCAAATGCGGAAGGAGGTTGTCTAATCTGACTTGCATAACTGCAGAGATTATCCCGTAAACACCTGCCGATTTGTAGGGATGGAAGATTTTGATTGCCCATCGGATTCTTTGCTCTGTGCAAATGTCCGAGGCTATCTTCCAGTCCTCCCTGCTAGCTCTTAGGTTGTTCACGCCCATACCGAGTTCGTTACTGGTTACTGTGCTTCCAGGGAAGTGTGTTCTCAAGAGAAGGATGGCTCTTTGCTCCTCGTTTTCTGTGAACTTTCCGTTCTGGTCTAACAGTGATGCCTTTATACTTTTAGCATCTTTTGCCATAGCTTTAAGCAGTCTGACAGACGCTACTACTTCTTGGCTCATTGCTCCTCGTTTTCTGTGAACTTTCCGTTCTGGTCTAACAGTGATGCCTTTATACTTTTAGCATCTTTTGCCATAGCTTTAAACAGTCTGACAGACGCTACTTCCTCGCAGAAGTTACGGAAACTGCTGCGTTTGGCTCGTCTCACCTCTTAGCGGATTTGAAGAGTTTTCTAACTTGCCTTCGAAGGGCTGACAGCTTTTCGCCCCACTAAGGAGCTTCATTGCTCACTTTGGGCGAGCTTACCGGGCAACTCGACTCATATGCATCAGAAATTGCCCTATTCACTTCATCAGCTACACATTATTTGTGTCGGTGCTCCCCCACTCTTCGTTGTGTGCATTAGCATCACAACCAAACAGTAGAGGTTTACTGTGCCTTCGGCAGTGATCGACCAGTTTTTGTACCTCCGGGGGCGGAATATCTTCTCTGTCCCCGGTAAATTAGGCTGATGCAATCACTATATCCCGGTTGTTGCCATCTATAGTAAACTGGCACTGAACTGCTATTAGGTCCCGGGTTATGAATTCTGAAAGAGAAAGATGGTAAATACTATTTCTTATGATGACGCAGGTCTGAGGGGCCTCATGCCCCAAATCGTAAATCACTTTTGCATCTCTGCTAGTTCTTGGACCAGCACAATCCCTAGGTGTTGACGGGTGAACATTCTCATTGCCACTGCGGCTGACCTTTTGCATGTTCACCTGGGCTATTTTTGTGCTAGCCAACTCTTCTATAGACATGGAGGGGGCGATTGCCCCTCTCCCGTTTCTAACTCGAGGTGCTGGATTTCCTACAGCAGCTCGTCTTCCTCTAGATGTCGGATTTCCTCCAACTTCTCCAACTCCTCAAGTGAGATGTTCTGTTGGGAAAGGGTAGCGAGGTCCTCCATAGTGGAGACTTTATTTTCTCCCTGACGCAGGAGGGTCTTTCTGCCCCTTCTCCGGCCTCGGGAGCCTTTTCTTCCTGAGGCAACTCACCGATATTTTGCCGTAACGGTATCTCGGTGAGTGGGCCGCGGATTTTATCAACTCTCGGCTGCGGGAGTCGATGGAGATGGTAGCAAGTATGCCTTCTCCTTCCTCCCGGCAACCGATCACCTTCCACAATTTCGTGTGGAGCCCCTCATTCTGCGCTCCGATCAAGGAAATGGATCTCTCCATTCCTTGCCCATTGCTTCGTGGGAGGTACACCGATATGATTATTGGTTTGGTTATATCTTGTCCATCCTTCGCCACTAGCCTCGGTCCCTTCCATGTGGAAAGGGTCGGAGCATGTTCTTTCAGCCAAGCGGATTTTTCCCCGTCGCAACACTCGACCAGAATCATTCCCGGTCGGAAGTGGACGCCGTCAAAGCCAATTTGACCTCCCAGCACAGCGCCACTTCATCCAGGATAGCTTCCTCTAGGGTCGACAGCTGCTCCTGGGTAAGGGTCTCTTCGGGATCGTGCTCCGCGAAGATAGCTACTTTAACTCGCTTGGCCGCACCCTTTTTGCTTGGTTGGACAGTCTTTTGGGCGTGAGCCGTCTTCCCTCTTGGAATGGAGATAGATTCTCTATGCATGCTGCCTACTAGTTGAGGGCCTCATCTCGAGTTGGCGGGACTACTGTCCCAACACCGCTCTAGTTGAGTGTGCCCCCTCACCTCCCTCCCTTCGCCTTGTGGTCAGACCCCCTCTCCACTACCCCCCAACCAATTCCAGGCCTACTTTGCGGATCAGACTAGGGCTTCTGCTCCAGCCGAACCACTGCTTTGCTGTTGCTGGGTCTCGGCTCAGGTTGACGGGTCGGATGCCCCAGTTTCCCCTTTGCCAAGAAGCCCCCACCACTGCCCCTCGTCTAGCCTAGAAATTTTACCTCTTCTTTAAATTAAGTAGATTTCTCGTTGTTAATAGTCATATGAGCTTAGCTTAGTGCTTTAATTATAGTTTCTATATGAGCAAGGTGCTCGTCTGTGGTTTCAGAAAATATTATTACATCGTCTATATAAACGTGACAGAGTTTTCCTATGTATGTTCTAAGTATATTATCCATAGCAGCTTGGAGTATTGCATTTTTGGGGGATTTTTAAGACCGAATGGCATTCTTACGTATTCGTTCTTGCCTTTATTCACCGAAAATGCTGTTTTCTTAATATATTCCTCCTTCATTTTAATTTAATGAAAACCGCTTTGAAAATCTAATGTTGTAAAGAACTTTTCTTTACCGAAATTAATTAAAATAACCAATGTTTCCGCCATTGGATATTTTATAGTTTTAGTAAATGCATTAAGCTTTTTAAAATCTACCACTAATCTAAACTTTTTTGTTCCATCTTCATTAACTCCCTTTTTGTCTACCACCCATATAGGCTGATCTGCTGGTACGGATTACACCGTTCTCTAACATATTCTTAATTTCGGAATTAATTAATGATTCTCTGACGATATGGATATTGCTTTGACCATATCGGGTCGTCATGTGCGGCGGGAATATCGAAATATCGAATGGACGATAATTGGGTTGTCGTGTAAATATACCCTGATTTTTCTTTAATAATTCTTTCAATCTTATGTGTTTTTCTTCATTACTTTCTATGTGAAGAGTATTTAGCAGGTGTTCGTCGAAAACAAGGGGCCCGATTCATATTCTAACGTTCCTTGACCAACGTTAATTACTCCATTTATTTTCTTAATTGTTTTAACTCTTAATATTACGTCTGTTAAATCTGTTAATTCTGGAACTACTTATCTTTTATTCCTAATAAATTTTCTTGATTTCTTGATATTCGTGGATTATAGTGGTTCCATAAACGATTTTTACTTGGGACTTAACCTCTAACGTTTTCGTGTGCATCTCACTGTTGGGTTTGACATATTGCCCTGTATCAATGAGAATTTTAAATATACGGTCTGACTTATTGTGTGTCTTATGGATGCAAGGCAGGTCGTGCCTTAATGTAAAAAATCTTCACCTTTATTGTTAACGATGGAACTCTTTTGTTCCAACGACGGAATAGTCAAGGTGCATGTACCTTGACTAATGTTGAGGATATAAACGGTTCTTGTACCGATATATCTTATTAGAATCCTATTAGTTAGCCACCTTACCACTGGTGGGGGATAGCTAACCAAAATAAAATACACAACAACCTTTTTAGATGGTTAACAATTGAGTGATTTATTATTCCCTAAGACGGGTGTCCTGCAGACGCAGTGACTGACACAAAAAAATATGCAAGTTGACAATTTTAGAACATTGGTGCTCAATGAATGATATGGTTCGAATTGCTGATAAGCGAAACATGCACCTTTTTGTTTTTACTTTGAGTTCAAGGTGAACTGTAATAACTCTGGGATCATTTTTCGCTTAGCCGGAATTCGGATTCGTGCATGTTGGGTTCATTCGCATGCCTAATGAATTTGCATTATGAATTTTATTATGAAAATGAATCCAAAATGCACGAACGTGGCCTCGTCTTCCCATGAAACGTTTTAGTGCTCCTATAAAGACTTCCGTTGTTAAAGCACTAACGATCTCCAGGTGAACTGCCTTAGTAGCAAAGCAGCAGAATATTGCGATGTACCCCTTTTGTTGTCGACTTCCTCTACCACGGCAGTGAATCCATATCGGCCCGCAAAAGTCCACTCCTGAATTGATGAAAGGCCGTGCTGGTTGAACTCGATCGGCTGGTAACCTGCCCATCATCTGAGAGAGCAACTTGTGTTTTGCTTTTGCGCACCGAATACAGTTTTGAACTATAGATCTGGCAATAGTTTTACCTTTGATCGGCCAGAATCGTTGTCTAGTAATGGCCAAAAGAGTCTCTGGGGTCATGTTTCGCTTAGCCGGAATTCGGAACTTTGGCTACGTGCATGTTGGGTTCATTCGCATGCCTAATGAATTTGCATTATGAATTTTATTATGAAAATGAATCACCCGTTGAATGCAGCCATTCAACAGATTTCGTCGCTAGGAAGGCTGAATTTTCGACGTATTCTGGGGATAGGTCCTGATGGCGATGGTTTTCTAGGTTTTTTGTCTTCCTTGTTTTCCATCTCCAGAAGATGATTGCTGATACCGTTAAAATAAGTCCCAAGTATGCCACGGAGTACTGGTGAAAGTCGTGGTTGCTTATTTTGTCTGGCATTTCTGTTGGAAGTTGCTTGATTTCTTGCCTCAACCTTTCGATCTCTGCCAATTGCAGTTGATCTGCCAATGAACTCTCGTTGATTGAAAAAGATCGTGGAATTGTTGCCATTTGGAATAATCCCCATCATGTGTGTGCAGCTGTTGTGCCTGTCCTAGGAGCACATTCCTGCAGTGTTGCAATTAAGGCTGTAATAACCCCTTCAACTTCTTCAGCCAAGATGAAATGTTCTTCTTCATTGTAGCCGTTACTACGTGGTCATTAAGTGGAAGAGGAGCAAGTTTGTGAATCTCTCGCCGAAGAATGCTGGTTGATGTTTTGACGTCTGCTACGCGGACCTAGCCTTCTTCTCCAATGTGAGTTTTAATGACTCGTCCGAGTGGCCATTTCATCGATGGGGTGTTATCTTCTTTAATTAGAACTATGGCTCCGGGTTGTAAGTTTGGTTTTTGCTGTTTCTATTTAACCCGTTGCTGCAATTCATTTAGATATTCCCTCGACCATCTGCGCCAAAATTCATTTTTTAGGTGCGTCACTAATTTCGATGTACCCCTTTTGGGGTCGACTTCCTCTACCACGGTAGTGAATTCATATCGGCCCGCAAAATTGTTTAAACGTGGAGCTTTTATAGCTATTAGCTCTCCCTCTTTTAAACGAATTGTTTTGGTTATAGTTATTTTGGTAATTGCGACTTTCGTTATTATTGCTATAATTATTATAATCCCGTGAAATATTATAATACCTATTCTGGTTTTAATGACTTTGGGTTTCCCTCCCAAATTATCCGCTGTTTGGAATATCCATATTCTGTGGATTGCTCTGCGCAAACGTGTGCCTAGGCTGTTGATAATTATTTTGATAATGAGATGTTCTTGGTACTATTCGGTGCGGAGTCACATTAATATTTATTCCATCTTCATTGAAACTAGGAGTTATAGGTAATGTCCTATGGGTGTTTGGTAAATTATCTCCAAGCTGTACCATATCAGTCTCTATTTCCCGTGCGCGAGCTAGTGCATTTGGTAAATCAATTGGATTGAATGAGAAAACCACCTGTGACGTTGGTTGCCTTAGACATAAGACAAATGTTCTCAGAGCATCTGATCTAGCAACATTTATTAAGCAACTTTTTTCGGCTTTTTTACTTTTTTTTACTTTTTACTTGATCATAAAACTCCTGCAGGTTTTGTTTACCTTGTCTTAGCGATGTTAATTCGCTTTGAAGCATGTGAATTGCTCGCTAATCTTCATATGTTAAATCTAATCTACCTGTAATTGCGTCAATGTTTAACGGAGTTCCGTGAGAAGTTAGTATGTCATTTGCGGGTCCTATTATTTTATTCCAAAATATATTCGTAACTGAATAAAATCTAATGCCGCCTTTCACTGGGTTGTATATCTCCATACAGTTTTGCACGGCTGTACGCCAGCTCACATAGCCATCAAATTGTGGTAAACATTTAACTACATCTAAAGGTTTACCTCCCAAAATATGTGGGTTAATTGTGATGTCAGTGTATGGAACTTAAGGTTCACCTGGTTTTAAATTTTCTAGGTCCCTAGTTAACTCTTCAATTTGCAGTTTTAATTCATTAGTGGCATCTGAAACCACCCGCGTTATAAAATCTGACATTTCCTCTGTGTTCATTTTATTTCGTTTAAATTTATTTAATGCTTCTTAAAAAATTACTTCTAAATATATGTGCTAACCGCTTAAATTATTCACTTATTATAATATATTCTTACTGATCCTTTTGGAGTTTGTGAAGTTTCTGCTTCTATTGTGTTGACTTCCTTCTGGGACTTATTGGATTTTCGATCTCTCAGGGATCTACTTCTCTTGATCCTTGCGCTAGTTAAATTGTTCCAATAAAGAAGGAAAAGAAATTTAAAAATTTCTTTTTTTTAAATATTAAAACTTTATTTTTCTTAATGAGCCGATCTGCTCGGTGTTGTTCACAAAATCAAGACTGAGTTACTTAACAATTTCCTAATCTATATATACTTAAAATAAAGAGGCGTCAATCGTTTGTCATTCGGTTTTATCGATTGCAGATGTGGATCAACGGGAAGTTACCAAATGAATGTCCATCCCTTGGTGTCGTATTATTTTTTTGTTGCACTATATGTTGGTGCCTGTATGGTTGAGAGAGTGTCGGGTTGTTCTTCCACTTTAAATTCCCACACAAGGAGTATACCTCTTCTATTCTATCACATAAAATGTGCGATTTATTTATTTCGTTAAATGAATGTTTTAACTCAGTGCTTTATATGTGTTTTTGTATTTAAGCATTTATAGTGGAATTCAGTATATTTATTAGAGAATTTACATGAAAAATTTTCTTTTTTTGGGTTGTTTTTTTTTATTAATGATCTCTTATCTGTGACTTCTTATCTCATTCACTATTTCGCCGACGACAGCACTCTCAGCTTCTTATATAAGTTTGAGGAAAGTCCCTCCACTTCTCATGTGGAACTGAAACAATTACGTATGTTAAGCACGTCAAGTTCTGACCTAAACCGCATAATACAATGGGGATAAATTAATCGAGTAGAATTTAACGCATCCAAAACGTAATGCTGTCTCCTGTCGTCTAAGCTAATTCTAAATCCCATGCCATTATCCATGAGGGGCACTTGCATCGAGGTATCTGAAAATCCCGCAATTCTCCATATATGCGTTAACGACAAGCTTTTTTGGAATGATCACATATTTACCGTCGCCAAAAATGCTTCGAAATGTTTAAATTATCTAGCCCGGTGCAAGAAATATTTCACTCCCCCGATCTGGCTACTATATACAAGGCTTTTATTCGCCCTAAACTAGAGTACAATTGCATATCTGGTCTAGTGCGCTTAAAAACACTTTGCATCAGCTAGATAGAATACAAAACCACGCGATAAAATTTATCGGTGACGCAAATATAGCGAAGTCAATAGATTCGCTTGAACACCATAGGAACGTTTCCTGCTTCTTCTACCAGCGGTGCTCAAGAGAAATAGCCATCTGCATGCCACCTCTCCTTAAAGTCAGCCGCAATGCTCGTGGCGCTCTAAATGCTAATCAGTTTACCCTGATGCCCATCTTTGGACTGCAGTTAAGTTCAGGGATTCGTTCTTAGGCCGTACAACACGTATGTGGAATGCTCTGCTAAGCTCTGTCTTCCCACATCACTATGATCCACAGACATTCAAAACACAAGCTCATAGACAACGCTGTGCCAAGCATATAGCCGAGCATTATAAGGATGCGAACCCCATTAAGCGTGCGCGAATTATAAAAAAAAATGGTTTTTAAAATATTACCCGATTTTATTCAAACTTTGCACATTGTGTATCAAGAAGAGAATTTACACGAAAAAAATTTAATTTTTATGGTTTATTTTTTTACAACCTTGTGATCAATTTTTAACCCACTTCTTAAAGCCCGATTTTATTGAATCTCTGCACACATGTGTATCACCCATGACACCATTTTTTTTTAATTTGGTGACCATAGTGCCTCGGGGTCGGAGGTCTCCCATACAAATGTACCCGATTTTCTTCGAATTTTGTACGCATATGTATCTCCGATTAGCGTTGAGCGACATTGGTCTTGCATTTTTTTCAATGTTCGCAATGTTTACACAGCTGCGTCTGGTTCGTTCATAATTTAATTAGATCAGCAACAAAGTTGTCCTGCGCACAAGCAGCGGATGGTTGTATCGTTTGGATGTTTGCAATGTTTACACAGCTGCGTCCGGTTCGTTCATAGCTTAATTAGATCAGCAACAAAGTTGTTCTGCGCACAAGAATCGGATGGTCGTATCGTTTGGGTGTTCCAATTTGCCTGTAATGTTTACACAGCTGCGTCTGGTTCGTGCTATTTAAATGTTATGATGGTTTGGCGACTGTCTGGCCAATAAATAACTTGCAATATTTATTCAACTGCGTCTCGTCAATATGCGGCGTATGCGTTGTTAACTTGTATGCAAGACTGCAAGACTCTTGCATTTAAAGTTGTAAAACCTACATATGACGTATGTTTATTTGTATACGAGTAGGTACGTATATAACAATACCAAACTCAAAAACCCAGACAGAAGATCTTCAGCGAGTCTGTTGTGTAGTATGGTTTTTACAGGCATATGTATGTACATACATAGATTGCTATTTCCTGATAATTTTTTATTTTTGTGTTTTGTTTAGTTATAGGGTTTTTCATGCCAGACAAGTCATATAAACTAGGTTTGACAAAAAAAAAAAAAAAAAAGACGTCAAAAAGACGTGTGTGCCCTGGCATCAGTTACAAATAGAAATGATGAAATTGACGGAGTTATTTTGAAAGAATAAGTCTAGACTTCCTTGAACAATTTTTTTTCCAATTAACCGCTAAACATAATTGGTGGTAGTTTTGTGTGTATATACAAAGTGATGACAGTAAAGTAAAGGAAAGACTCTGTGAACATCATCATAGCTAAATACATATAAGAAATTTAAGCATTTATGTAGAAGTTAAGACTTTGGAAAATCTATATACAGGGTGTCCCATTATTTGTACACAATAATCGTTCTACAGTAAGGGTCTGACGTCACTTATCGGGGATTTAAGTAAGAAAAGTAAGAAAAGCTTATGTTGGTGTACCCTGACCCATGTTAACGGAAATTGCTCTGTTAATAGTAATGGTAGAAACTTCGCTTATGACTTTGTTTTTAGAAGAAATACTAGCCTTTGTCACTGCGTTTAAATGTTGATGTCTTGTTTGAGTCCTCAGATATCCAGTTCGTGTCTTCACGCCTTTTGCGTTTAGCGTGTGGTGCAAAAGGCGCGTGCGAAATACTTTATTTTTACGTGTAATCCCGTAGAGAAAATATGGATGTCTAACTGTCACTATTCATATCAGCGATCCCAAAAACTATGGGATCTACACTAACGTCGGTTGTTTTAGATTATTTTTGCATATATTCCCCTACCTACCAGCACTGATAGTGATGATAGTGGTGTATTTTAAGTAATATGTTTATCAACTTACAAGTTTAATTAAAATTCAGCAAAGCGAGCAAGTTATGCTAGAACAAAAATGTATACATACATATATCCATTTATATCTACTCATATAGGTGTAATTCAAAAAATACTTTGGTCTGCAAAACTTTTATCAGCAAGACTCAGGCTGCAAGACCAATACCAAGGCCAAGACTAATGGCTCAATTGCTCATCACTATCTCCGATGGACAAAACTTTTTATAAAAATTTGGAAGTGATCGGGCCCCGGGGTCGGCGGGCACCCATACAAATTTTTAAAAAAAGTACGCGATTTTCTTCATATTTTATACGGATGTATCTCCAATAGACAACATCTTTTTATAAAAATTTGGAAGTGATCGGGCCCCGGGGTCGGCGGGCACCCATACAAATTTTTAAAAAAAGTACGCGATTTTCTTCAAATTTTATACGCATGTGTATTTCCAATGGGCAACGCTTTTTGTAGAAATTTGGAAATGATTGGGCCCAGGAGACTGGGGGAACCCATTCAAATTTTTTTTAAAAAACTATCCGATTGTCTTAAAATTTTATACGCGAGTGTATATCCGACGGACAACACTTTTTGTAAATTTTTTTGAAAGTGATCAGGCACCGGGTCGGGAGGCACCCATATAAATTATATAGAAAATAGTACCCGATTTTCTTCAAATTTTATACTCATAAATTATGATCAATGCCTCCTTGTGCATTTCTGCTCCCACTTGCAATGTTGGATTTGAAGTTTGGCGACGCAAACAATGCAAAACATCCCAAGACATGTCTTCCTTATATTTGACCCACAAATCGTTCGGTTTCACAGGGAACATGTGCATATGATAATCGCAAACAATGTGCGAATTTGATGCGGTGATGAAGATATGACGGAAATCTTGAGCGTATTGTCCCAATGCGAATCATTCTCGAGCAACTGTAAGAGTTGACGCGCCTTACGGTAAGTCGAACACAGATGCCCATTTACGGTTCTCAGTTCTTGAAACGTCGTCGGACCACGAAGATTCACCAACAACAATCGAAGATAGTAACATTCGTCCTTATTTGTATGTACAGTGTAAATGCGACCCAGAGCGTCTAAAGCAAATACATTTGGATATCCTTCAACTGGTGCTCCTTGTTTCCGACGCTGAAACGATTTCGGTGATGCGTTCCATGTGTAGTAGCGTGGTTTTTCCGCATACAGCAAAGTAAGAGGGAAAGCATCTGCGATCGATTTGATACTGAGATACTTCGTCGTTTGCATTTGTCATACCGGAAACAGCCATATCGCTGCCTTTGTTTTGTAAAGAGTTTGAATACTCTTTGTTTAAAAATCTTATTGTTAAAAATGACTAAGTATGTTTGAGAGTCCAACGTCACTGACACTGTGACCGAGATGGTCCTAAAGTCTGTACTGAAGTGGAAATAAGATGTCGAGTGTTGGTGTTGTGCTATAGTCAGCTTACGCTGTTGACCTCTTTGCCTATGTGGATGTAATCCACGCAAAGTGTGTAAATGGGAGTAAAAAAGCCAAGTTTCCGTTTCAGTTTCGGGTGCTAGATTAACTCAAAATTTTATTTTTCAATATATCGGCTATATATGTGTTTCTAACAAACTAGGAAATGTATAGTAACAATGTTAAAATTCTATATATTAAGAAAAACACACGATTTCCGTTACACTTATGCCACTGCAATTCACACGAACAAAGTCAACACAGGTGAACGATCGTCGACCGTGGCATTGCCACATCAACATCAACTTATGCTAACTTCGCGTCTGGTGGCACCAGAAATTAGGTTTCAAGTTTATTATTAGTAATTATTGTAGTTCAGTTTCATTTTAGAGGTTGTAAAGTGAAGTTCAATGAGTAAATAAATAAAGTATTAAAAGGAAAAATATTTTTTTTGAAAACTTTGAAAACTTGATAATAATAACTGGCGCCCAACAGGTTAGCCTCAGAAAACTACGCAAAATAAAAAGTCGACCTTAAGTAGCTCGCAGCGTATGTGAAATTTGTGACACCCACCGTGGACTTAAAGTTGATCTGAAGAAAAACTATACCACGAGGGAGTGTAGGACAGCTTCCCCAGTAATACATTGCAAAAAGTAAAAAAAGCATCCTACCCGCGTGGAATGTTCCCGATTTATTATTATTATTGTAAGCTTTAGATCTAATTTTTTTTTAATAAAGTGATTTTTATTTATTAAGTAAACATTTTATAGTTATATAAAATTTAGAAAGGTATTTAATCAAGAGAATAAATCTCTCTTATATTAATAATAATTAGAACCTAATAATTCATCATTAGTATCATAGTGAACTTTTTTAAATATTAAATTAAAGAAGAAAAGACAAAGAAAAATAACTTAATTTTAACATTTTTTACTAAAAAGAATTCAAAATTGCTAAATCAAAGAGAGAAAAAAAGTACAGGAAGCGAACCATGGTCACTTCTTCCGACACCTTACCTCCATCTGGTTTTAGACCCATTCCTTTCCCCGTCAATTTTAATATACCTCCACCAACCGACCAATCGGCTAATAACCAAGTAACCGCTTCACCAGAACAATGCAAAGGCATTGTCCAATCAATAATTAATCCTCATGCGAAGTTCTAAAAGGAGTAGTACAAACCATTGGTTCACAATTTGTCGGCAATCTTAACGATTTAGACAAAATTCTGGACGTAGTCCGAAATCTAAAAGAATTTTCCGTGAACCCAGGTGAATTCAGTTCATGGAGGAAGAGCGTTCAAAGAATTCTCAACATCTATAACAGCTTAAAAGATAACCCTAAATATTTTGGTATTCTAAACGCTATTCGAAATAAAATAGTTGGCAACGCAGATGCAGTGTTAGAATCGTACAACACCCCACTAAATTTGGAGTGTATATCCAAATGTTTGACTATCCATTACGCTGACAAACGCGATTTAGGTACGTTATTATACCAGATGACAACATTGACCCAAGGTAGCAATAGCGCTGAGCAATACTATCAATCAGTTTACCAACATTTGAAATTAATTCTTAACAAAATTATGGATATTGCACTGGATGCAATGCATATATTAATAGAAACGTACAGAGACAAGGCTCTGGATACCTTTATCGGTGGCCTAAGAGGTGACTTATCTAGACTTCTAGGTACAAGGGAACACGCAGATCTTCCACAAGCTCTGTACCTATGCCAAGAGCTCGAAATTCAAGGATTCCGCTCACAACATGCTAATGCTCCTTACGTTCCTAATAGGAAACCAGCCCCAATACCACCACCTCGCAAGCCAATTCATTTTGCACAACATCCACAACCCCTTTATTCACGGTTATCACATATCCCACAACCGTTTCCACAGCTACCACAACGTTTCTACCAAACACCCCAATATTCCCAACATAATCCTTTTCAACAACAGAAACAATACATTTCTCCTCGACAACTTGGTCCAAAACCATTCGTATATAATAGACCCGAACCGATGGATATCGATCAAATCCTACGCTCTAGAGGAATAAATTACGTGAATAGACCAAAACCTCACAACCATTTATTCGGAAAAAGACCGATAGATCAGAATATGCCTTCTCCATCGATGCAAGTTCATCCGAGCAAAATGCAAAGAAACTTACATGTATCAACAACACCAACTACCTCCAATCCCTATCCCGAACCAATCAATTATCCAAACTCAAGCCAAACATATGAACAAATCAATACTACCTCAAATAATTCCGATCAATACGACTACCATAACCAGTCTGACATCGATGCTTATAACTTCTTAACAGATTCTATGAATACAGTGGACATCTGAGACGAGTCGTTAAAAGACTATCTTTCAAATCAAAACGACCACGATGGTCAACTTAACGATTACGAAGAAATTCATTTTTTAGGGTTACAAGCTCGTCCTTACCATACTTCGAATGTAAGAAGAGCGACGGAAAAATTAAAATTCCTAGTCGACACAGGCTCAAACAAGAATTATATTCAAAAAAGTTTAGTTACAACCCAAAGTCTTACCCAAAAAAGCTGATGCTTCAGGTGAAAAGAAATATCGATTAGTAATCGATTATAGAAAACTTAACTCTGTTACTATCTCTGATCGCTACCCGAACCCCGAGATTAATGAGGTTCTATCCCAACTAGGTCAGAATATAATTTTCTCGGTAATTGATTTAAAAAGTGGTTTTCACCAAATCCATCTGCACGAAAATGGCATTGAGAAGACAGACTTCTCAGTTAACAATGGAAAGTACGAATTCGTTCGATTTCCATTCGAGCTAAAGAATGCACCGTCCATATTTCAAAGAGCACTGGACGCCATTCTACGAGAACATATAAGCAAAATATCTTTTGTCTATGTAGACGATATTGTCGTCTTTAGCAAAGACGAGGATTCTCAGTTTCACAGCCTATCCACGATTTTCAAAACCCTTTAAGATGCAAATCTAAAAGTTATAATGGATAAATGCGAACTTTTTAAAGACAATGTAGAATTTTTGGGATTCATCATTTCTTCCAAAGGTATAAAAACAAATCCGAGCAAAGTAGAGGCAATAACCAAATTCCCATGCCCAAAGACACTTAAGGAATTGCGATCTTTCTTATGCCTATCAGGGTTTTACCGCAGGTTTATTAAGGACTTTGCAAACTTGCCAAAACCTCTGACAGTCCTTCTAAGAAGGGAAGATGGACGGACGTCCAAGCAATCCTCTAGCAAAAACGTTATCCATTTCGATAACGAAGCCTTAGAAGCATTTCATAAAATCAAAATTTCTCTAGTTTCCGAGGACGTAATTCTCACTTTTCCTGATTTCAAAAAAGAATTCCGCCTCACGACAGAGGTTTCAGACTATGCTATAGTCGCTGTCTTAGAACAAGATAGCAAACATAACTTTCATTACCCGCACACTTTCAAAATCTGAGAAACAAATAGCAACCAACGAGAAAGAGATGTTAGCTATTATATGGGCTCTCAAATCACTAAGAAACTACCTATGGTTCATCAGTTGTGAAAATATTTACGGATCACCAACCTTTGACGTATACGTTAAGCAACAAAAACAACAATAACAAACTGAAACGTTGGAAAGCTATACTCGAAGAGTATAACTACGAGCTCAAGTACAAACCCGGCAAAACTAACGTAGTCGCAGACGCCTTGTCAAGACCACCAATAGATAGCAATGTCAATTCCTTAACCGCAACACAACACAGCGACAAAAGTTCTGGGCAAAACCTTATCCAAATTGCAGAAGAACCTATTAACGTTTTTAAGAATCAAATCATTCTAATCGAGGGAACTATAGCTTCATATAACTTTAAAATTATATTCCCTACCTATCCTATATTCCTACCATGGGCGCCGTGGCTCAGTGGAAGTGCACATGGCTGCTGAGCAGGAGGTTCAGGTTCGAATCCCAGCAACACCAAAAGTATTTTTCACGGTGTCCCACCTCTCGCGAATGGGTGACAAACGTTCCGAGAGTAATACCTTGTCATGGGAAGCTTCTCAATTCGCCGTTCGGATCCGGCCTTAAATTGTAGGTCCCTTCCATTTGTGTCCAAAAATTTACATGCGCAGCACAAATGGTCGCGAGAAGTTAGGCCTTGGACCGCAATGGTCTGTCGCGCCGAATATTATTATTATCATCGAAATACAATAATAAAACCGGAATTCACTAATGAAAAAATTATCAATATCCTTAAAAGTTGTCTCAACCCATCTCAATGGTTTACAAACAGATGAAAGAATCTTAGGCCGAATTCAAGAAATTCACCCCAATTCATTTCAAACAATACAGAATCTGATTCGCCAGATGCACAAATGCATTATTCTGACAGCTATTGATCAGTTTTCGAAATATGCCTTGGTAAAATCTAGATCCGCTGAAGACATAAAACAACCACTAAGGGATTTAATACTATCCTTTGGTGTCCCAGACCCCATAGACGTAGATAATGAAAAATCCATTAATTCTAATTCCGTTATTTTTATGTTAGAAAACTTTTTTAATATAAAAGTTTTTATATTAGAGAACGCGCATTTCCAGAACTTCTTGATAAATCAATCCTTGAATATGAAAAATCCATTAACTCTAATTCCGTTATTTTTATGTTAGAAAACTTTTTTAATGTAAAAGTTTTTATATTACAGAACACGCATTTCCAGAACTTCTTGATAAATCAATCCTTGAATATAACAACTCCATCCACTCAACTACAGGTAAAAAACCAATAGACATTTATTTATTTATTTATTCTAACTAACAATCCTGAACAGATTGAAAAAGAAAAGGAAAACACCACACAAAAAATCAAAGAGAAACAAAATATAGATTTAGAATATCATAATAAGAAAAATAAAAACAACCCATAAAAATTAAAATTTTTCATCTAAATTCTCTAATCGCAGAAATTGATATGGGAGCCCCCCGATCCTGGGCCATTTTTTTTTATTGTAGGAGAAAATCATCGAAACAGACATTTGACATCAGATGTTAAAATTGAAAAAGCTCAGATCATTTTATTCTGAGTACTTAGAGCACGCTCATACTCTGAGCAAATAAGAAACACGAACATTTATCTTGCGAACTCTTTGACTGCTCTGAACGTCTGAACTAATTTATGAAAACTTGTTGTTCTATCTGTAAGTTGATATCGACAACAAAAAAAACGACATCAATAAAAATACAATTCAGTAAATAAAAATGTAAGTTGAAGTAAGCATAAAACATGTATGTCTCGTTTCATTTGCTGGGTTCATTTGTGCGTGAGCTAAGATTTCTCTCTCTCTCTCCACCACCAAAACCATGCAGCGCAGCCGACTGCGCAGCACACACCGCACACAGTCCATAAAGGGCGGCGAATATCTGATGCCAGTATAGATATTTAAAAAATGTATAAGGGCCTTGCGGCCGAACCCGGGACCCGATCACTACCAAATTTTCGAAAAAGTATTGTTTATTGGACTTTGTGCCTAACTAGCTCTGGAACGCCTTGACATATTTCAACCAAACTTGGTACACATATTAATTACTATCCGGAATCAAACCTAGGTGGTGGGGCGAAGCAAGTTTTTGTCTGTGGTTGGGTGGCAGCAGCCTCCCATAGCCAAAAAACGTGCTACCCCCCACCACCTATGTTTGATTCCCCCTCTGCTACAGTTTTCGGTATCACCGTGATGAATAGTGTTGGTAGTACGCTCCTATGGTTGAGTTATGTATCACCGCAGGGTGGTGGGGGAGGACCGATATTAATGTCGGTTCTATGGTTTTCGGGGTCGCTGAGTTGAATGGTGATGGTAAAACAGCTCAAGTAGATTGTGTCGATAACTGAGAGGGGGGTGACCGATATTAATGTCGATTCTATGGTTTTCGGGGTCGCTGAGTTGAATGGTGATAGTATGACAGCTCTAGGGGGATGGGGTCGATAACTGAGGGGGGGGGAGGGAGTGACCGATATTAGTGTCGATTCTATGGTTTTCGGGGTCGCTGAGTTGAATGGTGATGGTAAAACAGCTCAAGGAGATTGTGTCGATAACTGAGAGGGGGGTGACCGATATTAATGTCGATTCTATGGTTTTCGGGGTCGCTGAGTTGAATGGTGATAGTATGACAGCTCTAGGGGATCGGGGTCGATAACTGAGGGGGGGGGGGGGGGGTGACCGATATTAGTGTCGATTGTATGGTTTTTGGGGTCGCTTAGTTGAATGGTGCTGGTAAGACAGCTGTAGGGTGATGGGGTCGATAACTGGTGGGGTGGGGGGGGTGACCGATATTAATGTCGATTCTATGGTTTTCGGGGTCGCTGATTTGAATGGTGATAGTAAGATAGCTCTATGGGATGGGGTCTATAACTGAGGGGGGGGGGGTGGCCGATATTAGTGTCGATTCTACGGTTTTCGGGGTCGCTGAGTTGAATGGTGATGGTAAGACAGCTCTAGGGGGATGGTGTCGATAACTGAGGGGGGGTGACCGAAATTAGTGTCGATTCTATGGTTTTCGGGGTCGATGAGTTGAATGGTGATGGTAAGACACCTCTAGGAGGATGGTGTCGATAACTGAGGGGGGTGACCGATATTAATGTCGATTCTATGGTTTTCGGGGTCGCTGAGTTGAATGGTGATGGTAAGACAGCTCTAGCAGGATGGTGTCGATAGCTGAGTGGGGGGGTCGACCGATATTAATGTCGATTCTATGGTTTTCGGGGTCTATGGTTTTTGGGGTCAATAACTGAGGGGGGGGGGGGTGACCGATATTAGTGTCGCTTCTATGGTTTTCGTTGTCGCTGAGTTGAATGGTGGTGGTAAGACAGCTCTAGGGGGTTGGTGTTGATAGCTGAGTGAGGGGGTGACTGATATTAATGTCGATTCAATGGTTTTCGGGGTCGCTGAGTTGAATGGTGATAGTATGACAGCTCTAGGGGGATGGGGTCGATAACTGAGGGGGGGGGAGGGAGTGACCGATATTAGTGTCGATTCTATGGTTTTCGGGGTCGCTGAGTTGAATGGTGATGGTAAAACAGCTCAAGGAGATTGTGTCGATAACTGAGAGGGGGGTGACCGATATTAATGTCGATTCTATGGTTTTCGGGGTCGTTGAGTTGAATGGTGATAGTATGACAGCTCTAGGGGATCGGGGTCGATAACTGAGGGGGGGGGGGTGACCGATATTAGTGTCGGTTGTATAGTTTTTGGGGTCGCTTAGTTGAATGGTGCTGGTAAGACAGCTGTAGGGTGATGGGGTCGATAACTGATGGGGTGGGGGGGGGTGACCGATATTAATGTCGTTTCTATGGTTTTCGGGGTCGCTGAATTGAATGGTGATAGTAAGATAGCTCTATGGGATGGGGTCTATAACTGAGGGGGGGGTGGCCGATATTAATGTCGATTCTATGGTTTTCGGGGTCGCTGAGTTGAATGGTGATAGTATGACAGCTCTAGGGGGATGGGGTCGATAACTGAGAGGGGGTGACCGATATTAATGTCGATTCTATGGTTTTCGGGGTCGCTGAGTTGAATGGTGATGGTAAGACAGCTCTAGGGGATAGCGTCGATAACTGAAGGGGGGGGGTGACCGAAATTAGTGTCGATTCTATGGTTTTCGGGGTCGCTGAGTTGAATGGTGATGGTAAGACACCTCTAGGAGGATGGTGTGAATAACTGAGGGGGGTGACAGATATTAATGTCGATTCTATGGTTTTCGGGGTCGCTGAGTTGAATGGTGATGGTAAGACAGCTATAGGGGGATGGGGTCGATAACTGATGGGGGGGGGTGACCGTATTAGTGTCGATTCTATGGTTTTCGGGGTCGATGAGTTGAATGGTGATGGTAGGATAGCTCTATGGGTTGGGGTCGATAACTGAGGGGGGTGACCGATATTAGTGTCGATTCTATGGTTTTCGGGGTCGCTGAGTTAATTGGTGATGGTAAGACAGCTCTAGGAGCATGGTGTCGATAGCTGAGTGGGGGGGTCGACCGATATTAATGTCGATTCTATGGTTTTCGGGGTCTATGGTTTTTGGGGTCGATAACTTAGGGAGGGGGTGACCTATATTAGTGTCGATTCTATGGTTTTAGGGGTCGCTGAGTTGAATGGTGATGGTAAGACAGCTCTAGGAGGATGGTGTCGATAGCTGAGAGGGGGGTGACCGATATTAGTGTCGATTCTATGTTTTTCGGGGTCGCTGAGTTGAATGGTGATGGTAAGACAGCTCTAGGGGATGGTGTCGATAACTGATGGGGGGGTGACCGATATTAGTGTCGATTCTATGGTTTTCGGGGTCGCTGAGTTGAATGGTGATGGTAACACAGCTCTAGGGGATGGTGTCGATAACTGAGAGGGGGGTGACCGATATTAGTGTCGATTCTATGGTTTTCGGGGTCGCTGAGTTGAATGGTGATGGTAAGACAGCTCTAGGGGGATGGGGTCGATAACTAAGGGGTGGGGGTGACCGATATTAGTGTCGATTCTCTGGTTTTCGGGGTCGCTGAGTTGAATGGTGATGGTAAGACAGCTCTAGGGGATGGGGTCGATAACTGACGGGGGTGACCGATATTAGTGTCGATTCTATGGTTTTCGGGGTCGCTGAGTTGAATGGTGATGGTAAGATAGCTCTAGGGGATGGGGTCGATAACTTAGGGAGGGGGGTGACCTATATTAGTGTCGATTCTATGGTTTTCGGGGTAGCTGAGTTGAATGCTGATGGTAAGACAGCTCTAGGAGGATGATGTCGATTTCGGGGTCGCTGAGTTGAATGGTGATGGTAAGACAGCTCTAGGGGATGGGGTTGATAACTGAAGGGGGGTGACCGATTAGTGTTGATTCTATAGTTTTCGGAGTCGCTGAGTTGAATGGTGATGGTAAGACAGCTCAAGGAGGATGGTGTCGATAGCTGAGAGAGGGGTGACCGATATTAATGTCGATTGTATGGTTTTCGGGGTCGCTGAGTTGAATGGTGATGGTAAGACAGCTCTAGGGGATGGGGTTGATAACTGAGTGGGGGGGGGTGACCGATATTAGTAATGATTCTATTGTTTTCGGGGTCGCTGAGTGGAATGGTGATTGTAAGACAGCTTTAAGGGATGGGGTTGATAACTGAGTGGTGGGGGGTGACCGATATTAGTATTGATTCTTTTGTTTTCAGGGTTGCTGAGTGGAATGGTGATGGTAAGACAGCTCTAGGGGATGGGGTCGATAACTGAGTGGGGGGGGGGGTAACCGATATTAGTGTCGATTCTATGGTTTTCGGGGTCGCTGATTTGAATGGTGATGGTAAGACAGCTCTAGGGGATGGTGTCGATAACTGAGGTGGGGAGGTGACCGAAATTAGTGTCGATGCTATGGTTTTCGGGGTCGCTGAGTTGAATGGTGATGGTAAGACACCTCTAGGAGGATGGTGTCGATAACTGAGGGGGGTGACCGATGTTAATGTCGATTCTATGGTTTTCGGGGTCGCTGAGTTGAATGGTGATGGTAAGACAGGTATAGGGGGATGGGGTCGATAATTGAGGGGGGGGGGCGACCGATGTTAGTGTCGATTCTATGGTTTTCGGGGTCGCTGAGTTGAATGGTGATGGTAAGACAGCTATAGGCGGATGGGGTCGATAACTGTGGCGGGGGGAGGGGGGTGACCGATATTAGTGTCGATTCTAATGGTGATGGTAAGACAGCTCTAGGAGGATGGTGTCGATAAATGAGAGAGGGGTGACCGATATTAATGTCGATCCTATGGTTTTCGGGGTCGCTGAGTTGAATGGTGATAGTATGACAGCTCTAGGGGGATGGGGTCGATAACTGAGGGGGGGGGGTGACCGATTTTAGTTTCGATTGTATGGTTTTCGGGGTCTATGGTTTTTGGGTTCGATAACTGAGGGGGGGGGGGTGCCCGATATTAGTTTCGATTCTATGGTTTTCGTGGTCGCTGAGTTGAATGGTGATGGTAAGACAGCTCTAGGGGATGGTGTCGATAACTGAGGGGGAGGGGTGACCGATATTAGTGTCGATTCTATGGTTTTCGGGGTCGCTTAGTTGCATGGTGATAGTATGACAGCTCTAGGGGGATGGGGTCGATAACTGAGGGGGGGTGACCGATATTAGTGTTGATTCTATTGTTTTCGGGGTCGCTGAGTGTAATGGTGATGGTAACACAGCTCTAGGGGGTTGGTGTTGATAGCTGAGTGGGGGGTGACTGATATTAATGTCGATTCTATGGTTTTCGT
The DNA here is from genome assembly GCA_947095585.1 of Nephrocerus scutellatus. Taxonomy (NCBI): domain Eukaryota; kingdom Metazoa; phylum Arthropoda; class Insecta; order Diptera; family Pipunculidae; genus Nephrocerus; species Nephrocerus scutellatus. The sequence goes on from OX352765.1 coordinate 63,174,610, forward strand.
GGTCGCTGAGTTGAATGGTGATGGTAAGACAGCTCTAGGGGATGGTGTCGATAACTGAGGGGGAGGGGTGACCGATATTAGTGTCGATTCTATGGTTTTCGGGGTCGCTTAGTTGCATGGTGATGGTAACACAGCTCTAGGGGATGGTGTGGATAACTAAGTGGTGGGGGTGACCGATATTAGTATTGATTCTTTTGTTTTCGGGGTCGCTGAGTGGAATGGTGATGGTAAGACAGCTCTAGGGGATGGTGTCGATAACTGAGGTGGGGGGGTGACCGAAATTAGTGTCGATTCTATGGTTTTCGGGGTCGCTGAGTTGAATGGTGATGGTAAGACACCTCTAGGAGGATGGTGTCGACAACTGAGGGGGGTGACAGATATTAATGTCGATTCTATGGTTTTCGGGGTCGCTGAGTTGAATGGTGATGGTAAGACAGCTATAGGGGGATGGGGTCGATAATTGAGGGGGGTGCGACCGATATTAGTGCCGATTCTATAGTTTTCGGGGTCGCTGAGTTGAATGGTGATGGTAAGACAGCTCTAGGAGGATGGTGTCGATAACTGAGAGGGGGGTGACCGATATTAATGTCGATTCTATGGTTTTCGGGGTCGCTGAGTTGAATGGTGATAGTATGACAGCTCTAGGGGGATGGGGTCGATAACTGAGGGGGGGTGACCGATATTAGTGTTGATTCTATTGTTTTCGGGGTCGCTGAGTGGAATGGTGATGGTAAGACTGCTCTAGGAGGATGGTGTCGATAACTGAGGGGGGTGACCGATATTAGTGTCGATTCTATGGTTTTCGGGGTCGCTGGGTTGAATGGTGATGGTAAGACAGCTCTAGGGGATGGTGTCGATAACTGAGGAGGGTGCCGATATTAGTGTCGATTCTATGGTTTTCGGAGTCGCTGAGTTGAATGGTGATGGTAAGACAGCTCTAGGGGATGGGGTCGATAACTTAGGGGGGTGACCGATATTAGTGTCGATTCTATGGTTTTAGGGGTCGCTGAGTTGAATGGTGATGGTAAGACAGCTCTAGGAGGATGGTGTCGATAGCTGAGAGGGGGGTGACCGATATTAACGTCGATTCTATGGTTTTCGGTGTCGCTGAGTTGAATGGTGATGGTAAGACTGCTCTAGGGGATGGGGTTGATAACTGAAGGGGGGTGACCGATATTAGTGTTGATTCTATAGTTTTCGGGGTCGCTGAATTGAATGGTGATGGTAATACAGCCCTATGGGGATGGGGTCGATAACTGAGTTGTGGGGGGTGACCGATATTAGTGTCGATTATATGGTTTTAGGGGTCGCTGAGTTGAATGGTGATGGTAAGACAGCTCTAGGAGGATGGTGTCGATAGCTGAGAGGGGGTGACCGATATTAACGTCGATACTATGGTTTTCGGTGTCGCTGAGTTGAATGGTGATTGTAAGACAGCTCTAGGGGATGGGGTTGATAACTGAAGAGGGGTGACCGATATTAGTATTGATTCTATTGTTTTCGGGGTCGCTGAGTGGAATGGTGATGCTAAGTCAGCCCTAGAGGGATGGAGTAGATAACTGAGCGGGATGAACGATATTAGTGTCCATTATATAGTTCTCGGGGTCACTTAGATGAATAGTGTTGGTAGGGCACTTCTATGGGTTAGTTGTTTTTCCGGAGGGGGGAGTGTGACAGATATAAGTGTCGTTCCATTAGTTTTCGTGATCACGGAGATGAATAGTGGTGCTTAGAATGGTACTCGGCGACCGGCGACCGGATGGATTTCGAGTGAAAAAGGAAAGTGTAAAGCAGTTTTTATCCCACGAATAGCACTCATTTCGACGGATCTACATTTTAAATTTAAGATATTGCAATTTCCAGTAAAACTTTCGCTTTCGATGACGATCAATAAGTCGGACAGTTTATTAAGGCAGTTATTAGATTTCAGACAACTTTTTTTTTTTGCTACCTTAGAGGGTTCACCTAAGAAATTATTTATTCTTGCTCTTGAAGGTGAAACTAAAAGCATTGTATAGAACCAAGTTTTGTTTAAAAGTTATATTATTTATTTTTTTTAAATTTTATTTTATAGTTTGAATACTTTATAATTTAAAATACTTATTTTATTAAAAAAAATTGCAATTTTACCTTAAAGATATATATCATTATTTTTCCCACCCCTGCCTAATAGAAGATTGAGATGGATAAAAACCTGGGCAACGCCGGGTAATCAGCTAGTATGAAAATAAACAAGAGATTAGGAAACAAACTTTCTCCCAAATACAGAAAAGAAATAGTAAAAGAAGATAAGAATACAACTATTATTAGCGAATCAGGAAAACCAATACACAAAAGTCTAATTAAAAATTAATCCCTTTATTCCTAAGCTGTTGTTAGTACATCTATGTACTGCAAATATTCAAAGCCTGGATTATACGAATTCTCAGTTTATGAAAATAAACACTGGAAGTGCAAAGATACAAAATGGATCTTTCAAAACAATACATGTAATCGATATAGAAGTTTATGGAAACTTCATAAAGCGATTAGAAACGGTCATTATAGCCAACGTCAAAACCCACCATCCCTTATACCCTATCCTTGCTTTCGAGATTCAAAGAATTAAAAATTATGTTAGTAGACTAAGAACCAACGAAAAATCAAAAAGATCATTAGACTTTATAGGCACTACGTGAAAATGGATTGCAGGAAATCCAGAATATTAACAAACAAGATGAATAACATACTTACGAATAATAACAATCAAGTTGTCATAAATAGATTAACGATAGATAAAATAAACGAAATTTTTAATTTTACAAATAACATACTTAAGACATTCAAGGAACAGGAAAATATAGAAAACCATATTGTAACGAAAATTAGATATAAGTTAGATTTGATAAAGGAAGAAATCAATAATATTGCATACGCAATACATTGGGTAAAACCCAACATCGTGAATTCATATGTTTTGAGTAATAACGAAATAAATATTACTGAAACAGTTATTAAGAAGAAAAACTTTCTATATGTTAATGTAGATGAAGCTCTAGAATTTGCCAACATAAAAATTGCATCTGATAATAAAACTATAATATATACCAATCCTAGATTTACCTACAAGCGAAAGTAATACTTTTGATATTAAAAGCCGTAAAGAAAAATAGAATAATAAATAAAATTTCATATGAAAATATTTTAGAATGTAAAAAAACAACCCATAAAAATTAAAATTTTTCATGTAAGTTCTCTAATAGAAGATACATATGTGTGCAAAGTTTGAACCGGGTTAATTAATTATTAGTAGAGCCACTTCAAAAATTTTTCAAAAACTGTTGTCGACGGAGATACTATGTGTAAAAAAAGTTGTATGGGAGCCCCCGACCTTGGGGCCCGATCACTTCCAACTTTCAAGTCCAAGTAAGTGTTGTCATCGGATATACACATGTTTTTAAAATTTAAAGAAAATCGGGTTAATTTAAAAAAAAATCATGGGCACACCACGGGCTTCATTGCCCGATCATTCCAAAATTGTTAAAAAAAGTTTTATCCATCGTAGATACACAAGTGTTTAACATTTGAAGAAAATCGGGTTAATTTTTAATTAATTTTTTTTTTCAAGCCTTAGGGAGCCCGATCACTAAAAAAAAATTAAATGGGGCCCTCTCGAGCCTAAAAAATTTACAAAAGGTTTTGTCCATCGAAGATACACATATGCTACACATACACAGAAATTAGAAGAAAATTGTGCTAATTTTTAAAAATTTTATACGGGCACTCCCCGGGCCCCAGGCCCCTTCGCTCAAAAAATGTTCAAAAAGTTTTGTCCATCGGAGATACACCTGTGTTCAAAATTTAAAGTAATTCGGGCTAATTTTTAAAAAGTTATATGGGCACCTCTCGGGCCCGTTCGCTCAAAAAATTTTATAAAAAGTTTGGTCTATCGGAGATACACATATGTTTAAAATTGGAACAAGAATAATTTTACAAAAACAATGCCATGCATTCGAAATAGTTTTATTTCAGTTATTTGTATTAATGAAATAATTCTATTCTGCTTTTAGTAAGAAACATCAGTAAAAGAGTTGATTTTATTTATCACTTTGCCTGTTAAGTGTTCAAGTCGTTATTTTTTGCCATTTCGTGGGACTTTAGATTATTTTAATTTAAAAAAGAGAAAGAGTAAGAACTTATATATTCTTATTTTACAAAATTGAAATGGCTAATTATTGTTTGTCTCTGCCTTACTGTAATGCTGCGTCAAAGCAAATATTTTCCATAATTTCTGATGTAAAATCAAACAAGTAAATGTATATACTTATGTCAGGTAGGCTGGTTCGAGGAACGGCGGCGGTTTATTTATTAAAACTATTTAAATAAAAAGAATAATTAAATTGAGAATATTGAACAAACATTTATTTAATTTAAAAATGAAAAGAATTAAAAAAAGAACAGAACACTTAAGTATACGTGGCGACGATTCTAATATCGAATATTAATCTTAGATTCTTGTTTTTCAGTTTTTTTCTCTTTTTTTTAATCATTTTAGTTTTTCAAGGTTGCAGGGTTTTCCAGTATTTATTATTTTGCGAGCGTTTGCTAGGTTTTTGACAGTTCGGCCGTATCTGACACTGGTTCGTCCTCGATCCACTCGTCCGCTCGCGTGAGGATTTCGAATCACCGTTTTGATTTGCTGAATATTGTTACGCTCACAATATTCATCGAAGTCTTTAGATGTAAAAGACGTACCTCTATCACTGACGATACGATTCGAGAGCCCGAAATAGGCGGTGGAGTCGTTGAAATGTTGGATTACTGGCGGTTTTTTCGTACTTCAGACGGCTCTCAAAATTATAAACTTACTAAAAGCGTCAGACATCGCAATGATATGTGTTTCCATGTTTACTTATCACAAACGGTCAGAGGTGATCGATACGCATCCACCGAAATGTTATCGGTTTGATTGCTTCAAAGGTAAGACCTTCGGGTTTTCCTCTTTTTGATTGTATGTATGATTTCAAAATCGGCGCATTTTCGGAAACCAGAAATTTTCCTTAATTCGTTCGATACCAAAGTGGCCCACGTTATCGTAAAAATGCTGTACCATTTGAAATCGAATTGCTTTTGGCACTACAAATTTCAGTTTGTCGCCCTCCTTTCGAAACAAACGACTATCCTTCAATAGAAATTGTTTTTTCAAATGTTTTTTATGATCTCGCCCTGATTCTCTTCAAATTTTCTTCTTGGAGTAATGGTAAGAAGCCAGTCATTTAGGTCAATTCCAATTTTCATTATGCAACCAGTAGTCTCCATTTCTCTCGGCGGTTCATTTGGAGTTTGACTTAGTGCATCGACGTGAGCCAAGCGATCCCCTGATCGGGGAGTTTTCTCACATCCACGATCTTGCGATTCTCAGTATCATTTCCGTTTCGTCTTTTAGTCGTGCGATGGCAGAACAGTCGGTGGCGAGACGAAATCGTTTTCCAAGAAGATATACTCGGAATCGAACGAACAACAACGGCGATAACGTCTAATTCTTAGCTGTGGTACTTTTGCTCAGCACCTGTGCAATGACGATTATAATATGTAACCGGTTTCCATGTCTTTCCGTCTACCGATTGTAATAGGACTTCAGCGAGACCAACACCAAAAGCGTCGGTGTATAGTTCATGTTGAGCGGTAAGATCGTAACGTGTGATACACGGTTTGTCACAAAGAAACTCTATTAACTTCAAAAAGGCCTGTTGCTGCGGTTCTCTCCAATCAAAATTTTTATCTTCGGATTTCCGTAGCAAATTAGTGAGCGGCTTCGAATTAACGAATAATTATTAATATATATAACTTGTTTAGTCTTATCAGTCCCTCTTTAACGGTTTTACACGGCATCACTACATCGTCGAGGTACACAATCACTTCTCCAAGGTCTATTATCGAAACGAGCTTATTCATCAGGGATTGAAATATTTTTTTTTTATTTCCCAATTTTATATAACATCTGTCTTATCGACACCTGGTAATTATTATAAGAGATAATTAGCGGGATAAACCATTGCTATTGCCTTACAGATACTTGTTAGACGATACAGAATATTTTTTTTTTTTTACATAATTACAATTACATTACAGATTAAAACGTTCATTGAATATAGCTTTTCTTTATTTAATTATATTGGAGGACGCAAACCGGTAGCGTCTTCTCAATCGTCTTCTTGTGTTGGTTTCTTGTTCGGGTAAGCTTTGTATTAGATCGTTTGTGTGATTACAAAGCGCGATTTGATGTTTTCTGCTTATCATCACGATCACGTTGTAAGTCTTCATTGGTTATATATCATGGTGCGTTTACAATGGTTCTGAGAATTTTTGTTTGCAGTCTTTGAATCATGTTGATGTTTGTCGTACAGGCAGTTCCCCATATTTGAATCCCGTAAGTCCATATTGGTTTTATGATAGTTATATATTAATAGTTTATTTTCTGTTGATAACTCTGAATTCTTCCCTAGAAGCCAGAAAAGTTGTCTGAATTTGTTTTTTATTTGGTTTCGTTTATAGATTATATGAGGTTTCCCTGTCAATTTTTTGTCTATTAATGTACCCAGGTATTTAGCTTCATTGTCAAGGGGGATTTCTTTGTTTTTTAAGCTTATAATTTCTGGATTATAATTTCTTTTTGTGTGGCTGGTGCGTCTACTAAGCCAAAAGACATTTGATTATATTCGAAATGTCCTTCTGTCGTTACGAAAGCGGTGTACTTCTTTGATTCATCGTCGACCTCGATCTGATTATAGCCCATTTTCAAGTCTGAAATATTTATTTCCGGACAGATATGCGAACAGATCATCGACCAAAGGCATCGGGTATGGCTGCTTTACGGTGACCTTGTTGATCTGCCAGTAGTCGACACACATTCGACTTTCGCCACTCTTTTTATCGACTAAGACTATGGGACTATGGGAGAATCAGAAGGTCGAATAATGCCGTTCTTTAACAATTCTTCCACAATATTCTTGACAATCGGCCTTTTTGCGAAAGCAATACGATACGGTTTGATGTTGATCTGTGTGTCGGTGGTGAGTTTAATTACCATCTTTGTTAGGGCACATTTGCCTAACTCTGATACTTTTGAAGCGAAAACATCGGAATGTAATGACAGTAAAGATTTTAGTTGACTTTGTTCGGTTTCGCTTAGTCCTTTTCCATGTCAAGATTTTCAGTAATTTCAATCGTACAGTGGCCCCCTCGATCACAAGTCGATTTCATTCTTAACACAAAATGTCATGGCCCAACAGTACATTTTCGGAAATAAATTCGTCCTCTACGACAAGAACGTCTGAATAGTACGTACTGTTATCGTCGTCAACTATTGCGGCAATAAATTGTTTACACACGTATTGCCCACCAGCAAAACCCGAAAAAACGACGGAAAAATCAATATTCGGATTCGTATTTTCAGCGAATGACTTACTGATCAAGTCAAGTCAGTCGACGGCGGTGGTTGGTAACGGGTTTTCCTCAATTTTAGCGACATTCGGCTTGGCAAACGGTTGTGATTTGACAGGTATTTTTTATTTTATTTGGACATGCAGCAGTTTGGTGTGTGGTTCGAAGGAAATTCATGCAACATTTTCTTCTCTGTGACAATTGACATTCTATTCTATTCTATTAACAAATGTCCTGCGCTGTAAGTTTGTATCGGCGGTTTTGCATAATTTGACGACACGAATGTATACGATGATTGAGGTTTTAATGACGGAGTGAACGGTTTTGTTCGGCGTAGGAATAAATGGTTTTGGTGCGGATACCAATGTTCTTTGGACTATCAGGTTATAGTTGACGTATGCTTTGATGACGGTCAGCAACTTGTTACAATTAAAGAATGATTTGGATAGCTGCTTCTTCAAAACGTCGTGGTTTATCCCATTATTTGTGTATTTATTATTGCAATCATTCGAAAGTTCACCTTTTCTTCCTAGAGACAGCATCTTATAATAATACTCCTCGGGTGTATCATGAAATTTACGTTTTGTTTCCATCATTTCAATATGAAGATCTGCAACATTCGTCTTACACGGGCAATCCTGAAGAAATTTATTTTTAAATCGTTGACACGTACCAAAGACTTCTTGAAAGTCAATCCAATATTTTGCAGGTCCTTAAAGCTTCGATTGAACCGCAAAAATCACAAATCGGTCGTCCCAGCAATTGTATTCTTCAAACTTTCAATCTTCTGAATAAATTTGACCGAGCTTATTGACAACGACGATGACGGGCTGCATTCCGGAAGGATTGACATAACGTCCTTTACTTTACTGAACGGATTGCTATAATAAGCGTTTGGCAACCCAATATTAGGCACGTTCCCATATATGGGGTTAATAGTTTTTGGATTAAAATTATTTGTTGGCCCAACTGACACAACATTCGGCACAAATTGTTAATCTGACGTCGATTGAAAATGTGGAATGGGTAAAACAAAAACTTCCAATACTCCAGCGGCTGAGTAGTATAATTCGATGAAATCGGTCTACCGGGCGTAAACATGACATGACACGTCGTTGCTCGTTGTATCCTTGTAACCTTGATTTAGTTGATTGACCATTTCATATTGATTGATGTTGGATTTTTATTACAAACTGCTGACTGGGTAAGCTCGAATAAATTTGTTGCATCGGACACGAAAATTGTGATGACGTCACAAACTCAAATGGATGTGACAAAACTTGTGAGTGGTGATGGTTATTCATGTGAAATTAACCGAGAGTTCAAAATCGTATCATGGCGATGGCTGAAATTGCGACACATTTAAGAGATTCCCACTTTGAGTAGTCGTTCTCCAAATTATAATTTCTTTAACTCGAATATTCGATCAGCCATTGTTCTGTCCACGACACTTTCGTATTGCTTACTAACATAGAATTCTTCCAGTCGCTCGATCAACTCTCTTTGTTTACCCGTTGTAGGTAGTCCAGCGCTTTCTCATTTTGACGTGACAACGTCTAACTACAAGGTTTAAGAGGGTACATGTTCAAAAAGTAAAATTTTAAGTGATACACTGTTGTGATCACTGCTAAGTGAGACACTGTTAAATATCCCACTGTGGTGATCACTGTTAAATGTCACACTTTTAAGTGAGCCACTGTTAAATATCAGTACTTTGGGAACTAAGCCATTTCCCAAGCGATTCGTATGAAATTCGGAATGTAGGACTAAGATGCGACTATATGACTTCTTACTATGGAAATTCTGGAATATGTTCATTATGGTCTGGAATTTCTTGATTAAAGCAATTTCTCAAACGATTGGCGACTATAAAACTTCTTCCTATGGAATTTCTACAATATGATCATTATAGTCTGGAATTTCTGGAACAAAGCAATTTTTCAAGCGATTCGCATGAAATTCGGAATGTAGGACTAAGATGCGACTATAAGACTTATTCCTATGGAAATTCTGGAATATGATCATTATGGTCTGCAATTTCTGGAAGAAAGCAATTTTTCAAGCGATTCGCATGAAATTCGGAATGTAGGACTAAGATGCGACTATAAGACTTCTTCCTATGGAAATTCTGGAATATGATCACTATGGTCTGGAGTTTCTGGAACAAAGCAATTTTTGAAGCGATTCGCATGAAATTCGGAATGTAGGACTAAGATGCGACTATAAGACTTCTTCCTATAGAAATTCTGGAATATGATCAATATGGACTGGAATTTCTGGAGCAAATCAATTTCTCAAGCGATTCGCATGAAATTCGGAAAGTAGGACTAAGATGCAACTATGAGACGTCTTCCTATGGAAATTCTGGAATATGATCATTATGGTCTGGAATTTCTGGAACAAAGCAATTTCTCAAACGATTCGCATAAAATTCGGAACGTAGGACTAAGATGCGACTTATTTCTTTGGAAATTCTGAAATATGGTCATTATGGTCTGGAATTTCTGGAACAAAGCAATTTCTCAAGCGATCACATGAAATTCGGAATGTAGGACTAAGATGCGACTATAAGACTACTTCCTATGGAAATTCTGGAATATGATCAAAATTGTCTGGAATTTCTTTATTAAAGCATTTTCTCAAGTGATTCGCATAAAATTCGGTATGTAGGACTCAAATGCGACTGTAAGACTAGTTCCTATGGAAATTCTGGAATATGCTCATTATGGTATGGAATTTTGGGAACGAAGCGATTTCTCAAGCTATTCGTATGAAATTCGGAATATAGGTCTAAGATGCGACTATAAGACCTTTTCCTATGAAAATTCTAGGATATGGTCAATAGGCTATGGAATTTTCGGAGCTAAGCCATTTCTCAAGCGAGTTGTATGAATGTATGATTAAGATGCGACTGTAAAACTTGTTCCCATCGAAATTCTGGGATATAGTCATTATTAACTGGAATTTCTGAAACTGAGCCGTTTCTCAAGCATACTTGTGCCTTTTAATTTAATCGTAATACCGCCCACAATGTTAACAAAATCCTCACTATAATTGTTATGAACATTTAAATCAGCTTATAAATTATTTATTTTGTTGAATGTGATGTGATTGATGATCATGTATGTGGTTTCATACAATCACTCATAGCTTGAGCTGAACGAAACAAACATATGCAGTAGTAAGCTGCGGTCAAGAATTCAGCCGCTGCGCAGTTTATGCTGCATGTTGGTCAAAAATTCACTTTTCGGCCAATGCAGTAAAGAAAAATCGACTGCGCACTACTGCGCAGTTTATGCAGCCACTTTAAATTGTATGCAAATAGCAAAATGTAAATGTCAAATTGTCGCCCTACAAGCAGATTGTAAGTCGGTTTAAAATGTAGCCGCAATTTCGCGCATACCGACTGCCTGCCATTTTTTTATGCAGCACAAGCTGCGCAGCTACTTAATTCTTTACCGCAGACGTAGTGATAGTAGTCTCTGTTCATTTTATATTGGTGCTCTGCTCTGCTCGTTCTATGAACATTGCATAAAGTGATACAGTGCTGTCGTGTTTGGACGTGTTGCAACTATTTCCTTTTCTTTTCGCTTATCTTATCCTTACTCATGTTTACAATAGAGTAAATAACTCATCATAATAATAACTTTTTCCATTGTTCCTTTAAAATCAAAATTATTACAAATTAATAAAAGTAAACTAAATATTGATAGATAAAAAAAACAAATAGATATAGAACATAATGAGAACCAAACTGGTCATTTATATAACTATACTAATATAGCTTGTAAGTTTCGTAATTTTCTTACTAACCAATATATTATAAAGTTAATTACGGAATAAATAATTGATTAAAAACAAAAAAAAAACATTTCCTTTTCTTTTGGCTTGTCTTTTGTTTAATCACTCCAATATTACTAAGAGTTAATAACTTCATCCAATTACATAATAAAAAGAGAACCAGATAAAACGAAGTTAATGGCGAGTATTGCGTCTGCGCGTTTCAAAGCGAAAAACATTTTTAAGCATTCTTCTATTTCCATACCATACTACTTCCCCAACAACTTAATCACCCTTGCAAACATGTGTAAGCAACCAAAAACCTCTCTCTACGGCAAATATGCGTAGTACTAGTAATTGTATTGAAACTCGAAAGTTCATTCGGTGCTCTGCTTTCTCGTTCTCTTAACCTTGCATTTGCAACTTGCAACCCATATGGTTGTACGAAAAATGGTTCTGTGTTGGCTCTCTGCTTGGTTCCTTTCGGCTTTTCTTTAATCTATCTATATAAAATAGAGAATTTATTTGTTTGTATATTTGTATATTTGTGCCTAACTAGCTCTGGAACGCCTTGACCAATTTCAACCAAACTAGGTATACATATTAGTTACTATGTGGAATCAAACATAGGTGGTGGGGGGTAGCAGGTTTTTTGGCTGGGGGAGGCGTGGCAGGCGATTTTAGCGTCGGACCCACCGTTTTCGGTATCGCCGAGACGAATAGTGCTGGTAGTACATTCCTATGGGTGAGTTATATTCCCGCAGAGGGGTGGGTGACCGATATTAGAGTAGATTCTATGATTTTCGGAGTCGCTGAGTTGATGGTAAGACAGCTCTAGGGGGACGGGGTCGATAACGGTGGGGGAGGTGGGTGACCGATATTAGTGTCGATTCCGTGGTTTTCGGGGTCGCTGAGTTAAATGGTGATGGTAAGACAGCTCTGTGGGGATGGGGTCGATAACGGAGGGGGAGGGGGTACCGATATTAGTGTCGATTCTATGGTTTTCGGGGTCGCTGAGTTGAATGGTGATGGAAAGACAGCTCTAGGGGGATGGGGTCGATAACGGAGGGGGAGGGTGGTGACCGATATTAGTGTCGATTCTATGGTTTTCGGGGTCGCTGAGTTGAATGGTGATGGTAAGACAGCTCTATGGGGATGGTGTAGATTACGGAGGGGGTGGGGGTTGACCGATATTAGTGTCGATTCTATGGTTTACGGGGTCGCTGAGTTGAATGGTGATGGTAAGACAGCTCTAGGTGAATGAGGTCGATAACGGAGGGGGAGGGGGTGACCGATATTAGTGTTAATTCTATGGTTTGCGGGGTCACTGAGTTGAATGGTGATGGTAAGACAGCTCTAGGGGGATGGGGTCGATAACGGAGGGGGAGTGGGTGGCCGATAAGAGTGTCGATTCTATGGTTTTCGGCGTCGCTGAGTTGAATGGTGATGCTAAGACAGCTCTAGGGGGATTGTGTCGATAACGGAGCGGGAGGGGGTGACCGATATTAGTGTTGATTCTATGGTTTTCGGGGTCGCTGAGTTGAATGGTGATGGTAAGACAGCTCTAGGGGGATGGGGTCTATAACGGAGGGGGAGGGGGGTGACCGATATTAGAGTCGATTCTATGGTTTTCGGGCTCGCTGAGTTAAATGGTGATGGTAAGACAGCTCTAGGAGGATGGGGTCGATAACGGATGGGGAGGGGGTGACCGATATTAGTGTCGATTCTATGGTTTTCGGGGTCGCTGAGTTGAATGGTGATGGTAAGACAACTCTAGGGGGATGGGGTCGATAACGGGCGGTGAGGGGGGTGACCTATATTAGTGTCGATTCTATGGTTTTCGGGGTCACTGAGTTGAATGGTGATGGTAAGACAGCTCTAGGGGGATGAATTCGGTAACTGAGGGGGGGCCGATATGAATAGTGGTGTATAGAATGGTACTCGGGGACCATTTGGCGACAAATTTGGGGGTGAGGACATTGTCGCCCCTACTTCAAATTGGAAAAGGTAGATTAGTAGCCGTGTTTTATGGTTATATTAAATTTACATAGATTTTTGAAATCTGCCGCCGAACTAATAAATTCGTTTTATCCGGCTGTTTCTCAAAACTATCACATTTTGAACCGGTTGCGAGAAGAGGCCATTCTTGCTACTAATAATGGAGACACCCACGAAATAAACAATCAAATTCTTGCCATGTTAATAGGCATAGTCACTCAATATAAGTGTATCGATACCGCTGTAGATACTGATGAGGAAGTTAATTATCTAACTGAGTTCCTAAACTCACTTAATTCGTCTGGATTGCCACCTTACAGTTTGATCTCCAATTATTTTACTACGGCTTCTCGACTCGCCAAAACTTTGCAACGGCACAAGACTATCTTGGCAGAAAAGGGACAGTGTGAAACAGTTTTTATCCCACGGATAGCACTCATTTCGACGGATCATGCGTTTTCGATGACGATCAATAAGTCGGACAGTTTATTAAGTACTGCGGAGTATAGATTTTAGATCGCCATGTTTTTCCCACGGACAACTCAATTTTGGTTGGTCTGGGTTGCGTTGACTTAAGAATTTATTTATTCTTGCTCTTAAAGTGAAACTAACCACCAAGTTTTATTTTAAATTAATTTTATGTATGTTTATTTAATTTTATTTTACAATTTAAATACTATAGCTGTAATTTAAAATATATTTTATTAAATAAATTTTGTTAATAAAAACTGCAATTTTACCTTATAGATAGATATCATTCTTTTTTCTACCCCTGCCTATTAGAAGATTGTGATGAATAAATACCTGGGCAACGCCGGGTAATCAGCTAGTAATTTATAAATTACAAAATCTCAAAACTTACTATCAAGCTAACAGCATGAGCAGAACGAAACAAACATGTGCAGTAGTAGTGATAGCAAAACCTTCTGTACAGAAAGCCCAATTCAACCGCACTCTTATGCTCTAAAAATAATAAAGGCGGCTGCATTTGTAAGATGTGAATAATAATAATATTCGGCGCGACAGACCATTGCGGTCCAAGGCCTTGCTTCTCGCAACCATTTGTGTTGAGCATGTATGTTTTTACACACAAATGGAGGGGACCTACAATTTAATGCCGGATCCGAACGGCGAATTGAGAAGCATTCCGTGACAAGTTGTTACTCTCGGAACGTTTGTCACCCATTCGCGAAAGGTGGGACACCGTGAAAAATACTTTTGGTGTTACTGGGATTCGAACCACGAACCCCTGCTCAGAAGTCCATGCTCTTATCCACTGAGCCACGGCGCCCACACGATGTGAATACAGTGTAAAAAAAATAATAAGCAGACGCAGATGTGAATACAGTGTAAAAAAATAAGCAGAAGCAGTATAGTTTCCGTTAGCTCTGTGTTGCTTCTCTGCTTGCTTCCTTTCGGCTTTTTTTACCACTCTGTTCGTATTCTATCGGTGTTCTGCCCTGTTCGTTCTATTAACATTGCATAAATTGTACAGTGCTGTAGTGATACAGAAAATCGATGATCTGCCTTGCTCGCTTTCTTAACATTGCATAAAATTATAAAGTCCTGTTGTGATAGAGTAGGTTATAAAATCGCTTTCTTAACATTGCATAAAATTATACAGTGCTGTTGTGATAGAGAAAAAAAAGAGTGCGTGTAATTTTAAGCGCGGTTGAAGTGAAACTTTTTTGACGTTGTGGCCATTATTACGATTTAAGATGAGATGACGATGAGAAATGGCCACATCCCGGATTTCCATAGGAACAAATCTTAAAGTCGCATATTAGTCCTATATTCAGAGTTTCATACGAATCCCTTGAGAAATGGCTTGGTTCCTAAAATTCCAGACCCTATTGGCCAGATCCCAGAATTTCCATAGGAACAAATCTTATAGTCGCATATTAGTCCTACATTCAGAGTTTCATACGAATCGCTTGAGAAATGACTTGGTTCCCAAAACTCCAGACCGACCCTTTTGACCGTATCCCAGAATTTCTATAGGAATGAATCTTATAGTCCCATATTAGTCCTACATTCCGAGTTTCATACAAATCGCTTGAGAAATGGCTTGGTTCCCAAAACTCCAGACCCTATTGGCCAGATTCCAGAATTTCCACAGGAGCTGTGGCCGTAGTATTATACGTATTTATAATATATAGTTACATACATATATAGTTACATACATATAAAATATAACTATAGAAAACGAGGCATAAAATTAACAAAAGTGTACAACAGAGGAATGTGTATAACAGAGCAATGTGTACAAAATAGTAATAACAGTGTTGTTTTTTTTTTTATTTCCCAATTAAATTTTACATCTGTCCTTAATAGGACATTAAGTAATTGATTGTACATACATTTCACGGGATATAACAATACAAGGATAATATCATTATCTTGATACTTCTTTTTTGGTTTTATTTACATATACATACATATATAATTTATGATTTGTTTTTTTTTTTAACATTTCATCTTTGTTGTAGGTCTACAGGTCTGCGTCTTTTAAGTCGTCTTCTTCTGATGGTTTCCTGATAGGGTAAAGCTTGTAGGTCATTGTTTGTGTGCGTGGAAAACTTTCTTATGTGTTGTGTGCTCATATTTCTTATTTCTTCATTGATTGAAGGTATGCCAAGATCACCAAGATATATACCAAGGTGCATCTATAATTGTCCGAAGGTGAATAACGGCTACATTTGATGTACTGGCGGTGCCCCATATCTGTTTTCCATATGTCCAGATAGGTTTGATTATGGTTTTGTATATTAGCAGTTTGTTTTCTGTTGATTGTTTTGAACTTTTTTAAGCGCCAATAAAGTTGTCTAAATTTGATTTTAATTTGGTTTCGTTTTTGTGTTATGTAATGTTTCCATTGCAGTTTGTTGTCTATATTAATTCCCAGGTATTTGGCATGGTTGTCAATAGGAATTTGCTTATTGTTTAAATAAATGGCTTGAGGGCTAAAACTTCTTTTGGTGGTATAAATTACTTGTACTGTTTTATCTTCATTGACGTGAATTCCCCATCTGCTGAACCAGTCAACTGTTTTGTCCAGTATGTCCTGTATTGTGTTGGTAGCCGTTTGAAGGCAATTATGAGAGGAAAGAATCACCGTGTCATCTGCAAATGTAGTGTTTAGATTCCTTGGTTTTGGTATGTCAGCTGTATATAAAAGGTATAATATCGGTCCCAAAACACTTCCTTGAGGAACACCTGTGTCTACTTTCCATATATCTGAATTTCCGTCATTGTACATAAAATAATCTCTCGTTTAAATAGCTCTTAATAAGAGGATAGTAGTCTGGTAGCATTCGCTTTAGTTTTTGTAGAAGTCCTTTATGCCAAACACTGTCGAATGCTTTAGCAACGTCTAGATAAACAGGTACACAATATCTTTTCTCGTCCAGGTCGTTGAGGATCTTATTTGTTACTCTATGAACTTGTTGAATTGTTGAAAATTGTCTACGGAATCCGAATTGATGGTCGGGGATAAGGCTTTTTTGCTGTATGGCTATTTCCATACGGTCGAGAAGCAATTTTTCAAATATCTTGGAGATAATTGGAAGTAAACTTATTGGTCTATACTATGATGATCTTGAAGAGTCCTTGCCTGGCTTTGGTATGGCGGTTATTTTTGATACTTTCCAAACTTTAAGGAAGTAGTTTAGCCTAAGAATGGCATTAAAAATAATCCTTAAATATTTAATTGCCGTATCTGGTATTTTTTTAACATTCTTCCTGTCATCATGTCATAACCAGGTGTCTTCTTTGTATTTAGTCTATATTGGAGGAAATGTTTTAATTCATTTGCGCTAAATGCTTTTATTGTCCTGGACGTCGTAGAGTTGACTTGAGGCAACGAGGTGTTAGAATTGGTGAATGATGTTTTAAATTAATCTGCAAGTATTTGAGCTTTGTCTGTATTAGTCCTAGACCAAGTGTTGTCCAGTTTTAATAGAGGTGGTTGGTAGATGCTACCTTTCTTAAGTTTTTTATTTAGTTTCCACAGTGAGTAGTTAGTTGAACTAGTCGCTGATAAATTTGATAAAAATTTATTGGTGTTGTGATTATTATGTGTCTGTAAGAGTTTTTTTAGTTCTTTCGTCGACTTGTTCAGTTTTTCCTTGTCGTGTGGGGATCTGTTAGCTTGTCATACCTTTCGCAGTCTCCGTTTTTCTTTGATTTTTTGTTGAATTGATTGCGGTGTCAAGTCGTTGAATTGTTTGGTTTTAATCTCTGGAGTTGATTTTATTGCAGCGAATTGGATTGTGTCATTTAGATGGGTAATGGCACTTTCGAGTTCGTTTGGTGTTTTAAGAGACATCTGAAGTTCTATTCTCTCGTCAATTATTTCGCGGAATGTGGTCTAGTCTGTCTTATGGTTGCATAGTAGCACTCCTGGAGTTTGAAGTCTTGGATTTGTTTGAAATTCAATTATAATGGGTGAATGGTCAGAAGATAATTCAAGGCAAGATTTTATTGTCAAATATTTCTGGTTAATATTCCTAACTATGCAGAAGTCTATGAGGTCCGGTATTTTTCTAGTGTCTGTTGGCCAGTATGTGGGTTCTCCAGTGCTTATGTGCTTACAATTGGTTTTTATTATAGCGTCTAGTAGGATTTTCCCTTTTTTGTTTGTGAGCCTGGATCCCCAGTCAGTATGCTTAGCATTGAAGTCTCCCCCTGCAATGAATCGTAAATCCAGGCTTTTGATGTAGTCCATATATTGTGTTGTACTGATTATGTGTTTTGGTGGACAATATAGTGAGGATATTATTAGAGGTCCTTGTAAATCTTCTATTTGAATTGTCGCAGATTGTATGTGTTCTTTTTTGTACTCTTGCAGTTCTATGTATTTAATATCTTGTCTAACCAGGATTGCTGCACCACCGCGGGCTCGTCCACTAGGGTGATTTGTGTGGTGTATGTTATATTTTGGAATTTAAAGATAGCTTTTATTCGTGAAGTGTGTTTCAGAAATTAAGGCAATATCAACGGAATTGTCTTTGACGAACTGCTTCAATTCCAACGCATGTCGTATTAGGCCATCTGCGTTCCAAACAACTATTTTTAATTTTTTATTGTGTCTGTCCATTAATTTTTGTCATTAATAGAGAAAGGATATTCATCATGTTAGAAATTTGTGTTATAAGTTGTTTCATCATGATTTTTATTTCTGTAAGGTCGTCAAATGTATTTCCTGTGTTAGTGTGTGTTTGTTCGTTTTTGCTCTGTTTATTTGAGGTGGTGCCATTTGAAGCAGTTTGTGCAAACCTTGGGGGAGATGTATTCGTTGTGTTAGTTTGTATTTGATCGTTAATGACTTGTGTGCTTTGTGTGCTCAGCTCCACCTCATTCGATGTGACTTGTGCATAAGTTAGGGTATGATTTGTGTATGGTTCACGTGTATCGGCTGTTTCAGTTCTGGGATTCTTGTCGTTGGTTGTCAGTTTTTTTCCCGTAAGGTAGGATATCTCTTAATTTTGAGAGCTTTGTATATTTCACAACCTTTGTAATTTGCGGTGTGTTTTTCTCCACACAAAGCACATTTTACGCCATTACTGTTTGGTCCAAGTGCGCATTCAATAGTTTTATGTTTTCCTGCGCATTTAACGCAGGTGGGTTCCTTTGTGCAAAAATTTTTGTTGTGTCCGTATTTCTGGCAGTTCGTGCATTGGGGTATAAGCCTTTTTCGATGCAGTGGTTCGAACGATATTTTACAGTGTGTTAAATGGGTAATGCTGTAAATATTTGTGTTATTTTTGCTGTTTTCGAGTTCTATAGAGAAGAGTGGTAGTGGATGTTTGGTGCCCCTTTGTAATATGTTATGTATATTTTTAACATTGTGGCCTAGTTCGGTAAGTTCTTTTTTAATTTCATCTTGGTCAGCGGAGTGGTGCATGTTTCGAAGCATGACCCGAAATCCTCTTTGTTCTTTGGGTTTGTATGTGAAATACTGTGTGTTTTTTTCTTGAAGTAACTTTACTATAATTGTATAAGTTATGGAATCTATGGGCAGGATTTTTATTTCATCGTTTGGCAGCACTCTTAATTCATATGAATTTTTTGTTGTCTCGTGATCTAGAGCGTTGGTTAGGACATTTATATATTTTACTCCTTGGACATAAATTGGTGGTGGTTTGGATATTTTCTTAGGTGCTTCTTTGTCTCTGTCTTCAATCTGGGCAGTGTCGGTCTCTTTTTCATCGTCTGTTGATAATATGTGATGGCTGACTAAGCCAGTAGTTTTTTAAGGTGTTTTGATTTTTGAATTTTTTAGTATTGTCCGTTGTTTTGAGCGGTGAGGTTCTGTTCCTTTTTTGGGATGAGGGTTGGTTGTTAGGAACATCTTTCATCTTATGATTGGGCTGCTGTATTTTAACTGGAACATGTTTTAGTGGCTCCATAGATGTGATTGATGTTGATGTAGTGGTGCTAAAAATAGGTGTAACGTTTGTTGCAATAAGGCTTGTTGTTGTCGAAGTGTTTGTCGCTGTATTAATAATTTTAGAATTTGTCGTTGTTGTTGTGGTGGGAGTTGAGATTATTCTGGTAGTAGGTGGTGTGTTGTTGTGCGTAGACCAGTCGACCTCTCTACGCTCATATTCAAATGATTTTTAGTTTTTCAATTTGTTTTTTTTTTTGTTTTTTTTGTTTTGTAGTATTTATTACAATCGACTAGAATTAATGTGTTTTTTATATATTTTTTAACTACTGGTAACTCTATAATTGTAGAGATGAAGTTTTGGTGAAATTGTGTTATATAGTTTTAGGCGCTTGCGATTTTGGTTCAGTGGACGGTTTGTTTGTCTTTTTATTTTTGGATATGACAATTGACAAATCTTTACGGATCTTTGTCTATTCCTCTCTTTTATCCAAATAAGTTTAGCGCGGGTTTTATTATTATATGTATTAATAGGAATGTGTTACTTGTAATAAACAATTATTTCGCAATTCACCTTTAAATCCTAGTACTGCTGGGATGTGCACTTCAATTTGCAAGTGAGCAGCAAACAATGCTCTATCCAGCGATGTACAATATGTGTATTATTTAGATGAAACGCTTTCAAAGTTTTGTTTTTATTTTCACACAGTTAATATAGACTACTTGTCACTTTGAACAGAGATGCTACACTGTGTAACGCTTGAAAATTGTTGCCCCTCCGTAAAAAGTTTCACATCAAAAACCCCAATCCTAGTATGTTATAAAAACAAGAGGAATGGTTGTTCATACGTATTTATTTAGAATATTCATTTTAACGGTGTTTGTTTGTTGTTGCAGCCAATCAAATTCTGTGATCAATTAAAAAAAAAAAAAACAACCCATAAAAATTAAAATTTTTCATCTAAATTCTCTAATCGCAGAAATTGATATGGGAAACACAAACATTTATCTTGCGAACTCTTTGACTGCTCTGAACTAATTTATGAAAACGCGAAATGACAGAATATTGCGAAAACTTGTTGTTCTATCTGTAAGTTGTTATCGACAACAAAAAACGACATCCATAACAATAAAATTCAGTATATAAAAATGTAAGTTGAATTAAGCATAAAACATTTATGTCTCGTTTCATTTGCTGGGTTCATTTGTGCGTGAGTTAAGAGTTCTCTCTTTCTACCACCAAAACCATGCAGCGCAGCCGACTGCGCAGCACACACCACAGGGGGCGACCTCTCTACGCTCATATTCAAATGATTTTTAGTTTTTCAATTTGTTTTTTTTTTTGTTTTTTTTGTTTCGTAGTATTTATTACAATCGACTAGAATTAATGTGTTTTTTATATATATTTTAACTACTGGTAACTCTATAATTGTAGAGATGAAGTTTTGGTGAAATTGTGTTATATAGTTTTAGGCGCTTGCGATTTCGGTTCAGTGGACGGTTTGTTTGTCTTTTTTTTTTTTGGATATGACAATTGACAAATCTTTACTGCTCTTTGTCTATTCCTCTATTTTATCCAAATAAGTTTAGCGCGGGTTTTATTATTATATGTGTTACTAGGAATGTGTTACTTGTAATAAACAATTATTTTGCAATTCACCTTTAAATCCTAGTACTGCTGGGATGTGCACTTCAATTTGCAAGTGAGCAGCAAACAATGCTCTATCCAGCGATGTAAAATATGTGTATTATTTAGATGAAACGCTTTCAAAGTTTTGTTTTTATTTTCACACAGTTAATATAGACTACTTGTCACTTTGAACAGAGATGCTACACTGTGTAACGCTTGAAAATTGTTGCCCCTCCGTAAAAAAGTTTCACATCAAAAACCCCAATCCTAGTATGTTATAAAAAAAGAGTAATGGTTGTTCATACGTATTTATTTAGGATATTCATTTTAACGGTGTTTGTTTGTTGTTGCAGCCAATCAAATTCTGTGATCAATTAAAAAAAAAAAAACAACCCATAAAAATTAAAATTTTTCATCTAAATTCTCTAATCGCAGAAATTGATATGGGAGCCCCTCGATCCTGGGCCATTTTTTTATTGTAGGAGAAAATCATCGATGACATCAGATGTTAAAATTGAAAATGCTCAGATCATTTTATTCTGAGCACTTAGAGCACGCTCATACTCTGAGCAAATAAGAAACACGAACATTTATCTTGCGAACTCTTTGACTGCTCTGAACTAATTTATGAAAACGCGAAATGACAGAATATTGCGAAAACTTGTTGTTCTATCTGTAAGTTGTTATCGACAACAAAAAACGACATCCATAACAATAAAATTCAGTATATAAAAATGTAAGTTGAATTAAGCATAAAACATTTATGTCTCGTTTCATTTGCTGGGTTCATTTGTGCGTGAGCTAAGATTTCTCTCTCTCTCTCTACCACCAAAACCATGCAGCGCAGCCGACTGCGCAGCACACACCGCACACAGACCATATAGGGCGACGAATATCTGATGCCAGCATAGATATTTAAAAAATGTATAGGGGCCTTGCGGCCGAACCCGGGACCCGATCACTACCAAATTTTCGAAAAAGTATTGTTATTGGGTATACACATGTGTGTAAAATTTGAAGGAAATCGGGTAAATTTTTTAAAATTTTTGTATGGGAGCCCCCCGACCCCGCAGTCCGAGGTGCCTCAAAATTTAATAGAAAGTGTTGTCTCCGGAAATACACATGTGTGCCAAATTTCAATAAAATCGGGCTGTAGGAAGTGGGTTAAAAATTGATCGCTAGAATCCATGACAAATCCACAAGCCCACAAGCCCACAAACACACGGGCAAGTGAAGTTAATATAGAGAATTTATAAAAAGAGAAGGGTAGGCTGTGTCGTCTACACGGCCGCGTGGTTTTCGAGCGTGACAACGGTTACAAACATTTACTGACAATGCACTGTTTGATTTTTTTTTATTGAATTTTTATGTATGTACATTTAACTTAAATTAAAGTGTTTATCTAGTTTTTCAGTTTATGTTGTTATAAAAAAATGTCCGAGTTTTAAACCTTTTAATTCAATTCAATTAGTAATGTAATGTGAGTTGAAAAGAGAACCAACCGTTTAGACGGCATACGAGTATACGAGAGGGTGCAGCTTTTTTGGCCAAAAACAATTGGGGTAAAATACTAATTATAATGCCAAGTATCATGTATCTTAAATGACTGAATATCATACACATGTGCAAATGTGGGAATTCATTCCACAAAATTTTTGAGCGGCTAAAGAAGGAATGTTTGAATTGATCGGTACGTCCAAAGTCTAAAACTGTTTTCGTTAGTATTATAAAAAAAAATATGATAGTGCTACAACTTGCACCGTAGCTCATCACATACATCATCATGACATCACATTAAATGTATATAAATTATTTATAAGTGGCTGCATATTACATATCATTGCCCAAACAGAGTAATGCAGCTTTTGGTTTAAACTCATAAAATGTCCGTTTAAAACATGCAGGCCAATTATTCATCATTCAATTTTTTTTTTGCATGGTTCTCTACTTTCTGAAATTGAGTAATTTTAGAATAAATTTGAAGAGAAATAAAATTGAAGAGAGAAGAATTTCGCAGGCCAATTATTCATCATTATATTTCTTTTGCATGGTTCTCTACCTTCTGTAATTGAGCGAAGAGTTATTCAATTTATAAAAAAATTGAGTAATTTTAAAATAAATTTGAAGAGAAATAAAATTGAAGTGAGAAGAATTTCGCTTTGAGACATGCAGGCCAATTATTCATCATTAAATTTCTTTTGCATGGTTCTTTCCCTTCTGTAATTGATCGATGAGTTATTTACTCTTGTTACTGTAAACATGAGTAAGGATAAGATAAGCGAAAAGAAAAGGAAATAGTTGTAAGGAAGATTGCAGGTTTTATTGTTATATGCCTCTTTTTTATAATTTATACTATTTTTTTTCTGTAAGACGACCAACACGAGAGCACTGTATCACTTTATGCAATGGTGATAGAACGAGCAGAGTAGAGCACCGATAGAAAATGAACAGAGACTATACTATCACTACGGCTGCGGTAAAGAATTAAGTAGCTGCGCAGCTTGTGCTGCATAAAAAAATGGCAGGCAGTCGGTATACACGAAATTGCGGCTACATTTTAAACTGCTTGTATGGTGACAATTTGACAATTTACATTTTGCTATTTGGATCCAATTTAAAGTGGCTGCGTAAACTGCGCCGTCGATTTTTCTTTACTGCATTGGCTGAAAAGTGAATTTT
Organism: Nephrocerus scutellatus; assembly: GCA_947095585.1. Classification (NCBI taxonomy): domain Eukaryota; kingdom Metazoa; phylum Arthropoda; class Insecta; order Diptera; family Pipunculidae; genus Nephrocerus; species Nephrocerus scutellatus. The sequence goes on from OX352765.1 coordinate 63,198,507, forward strand.
TGACCAACATGCAGCATTAACTGCGTAGCGGCTGAATTCTTGACCGGCCTACTACTGCATATGTTTGTTTCGTTCTGCTCAAACTATGAGCTTGATTGTATGTTATTGAAATCACATACATCATCATCAATCACATCAAATACAACAGAATTAATATTTTATAAGCGGATCTAAATGTTCATAACAATTTATTGTGAGGTGGTTGCATATTGCATATCAGTAAAAAGTAAGAGCTGTTAAAAAAATGAGTGCATGTAATCTTTACGCGCGCTTGGAGTGAAATTTCTTTGACGTTGTGGGTGATATAACGACTTACCTAGAAGGCACAAGTCCCTTGAGAAACGGCTCAGTTTCAGAAATTCCATTTCCTAATGACCATATCCCAGAATTTCGATGGGAACAAGTTTTACAGTCGCATCTTAATTCTAAATTCCGAATTTTATACAAATCGCTTGAGAAATGGCTTAGCGCCGAAAATTCCAGATCTTATTGACCATATCCTAGAATTTCCATAGGAAAAGGTCTTATGGTCGCATCTTAGTCCTGCATTCGGAATTTCTTGGGAATCGCTTGAGAAATTGCTTTGTTCCAGAAATTCCAGACCATAATGATCATATTCCAGAAATTCCATAGGAAGAAGTCTTGCAGTCGCATCTTAGTCCTACATTCCGAATTACATACAAATCAAATCGCTTGAGAAATTGCTTTGTCAACAAAATTCCAGACCCTATTGGCCAGATCACAGAATTTCCATAGGAACAAGTCTTATAGTCGCATCTTAGTCCTAAATTCCGAATTTCATACGAATCGCTTGAGAAATTGCTTTGTCAACAAAATTCCAGACCCTATTGGCCAGAGCACAGAATTTCCATAGGAACAAGTCGTATAGTAGCATCTTAGTCCTACATTCCGAATTTCATACGAATCGCTTGAGATATTGCTTTGTCAACAAAATTCCAGACCCTTTTGGCCAGATCACAAAATTTCCATAGGTACAAGTCTTATAGTCGTATCTTAGTCTTACATACCGAATCTCATACGAATCGCTTGAGAAATTGCTTAGTTCAAAAAATTCTAGTTCCTCATGACCAAATCCCAGTGGATATTTAAAGTTTGACATAACATCTGTTAAAAACGCAACATAACATCTGTTAAAAAAGTAATGTTCCGTAAAATCTGTTAAAAACGTTCCCTAACATCTGTTAAAAACGCAACATAACTTCTGTTAAAAAAGTAAATTAACATCTGTTAAATAGTGACATTTAACATTTGAGGTTTTGAACATGTACGCCGTTAAACTTTGGAGTAAGACGTTGTCACGTCAAAAAGTAATACTAGTGTGTTTGATATAAAGAAGCATATAAAATTTAGAAGTTGCAAGAATGTCAATAACATTCAAGTTACATAGCATGAGCAGAACGAAAAGAACATGTGCAGTAGTAGTGATAGTATAGTCTCTGTTGGTTGGTTCTCTGCTCAATACATTCAAGTCACATACCAGGGGGAAAAAGAAAAAAATATGTGCAGTAGTAGTGCTAGTATAGTCTCTGTTGGTTGGTTCTCTGCTCACTAACATTCACGTTACATAGCATGAGCAGAACGAAAACAACATGTGCAGTAGAAGTGATAGTATAGTCTCTTTTTATTGGTTCTCTGCTCAGCTCATTTTGACTTTAATAATTTTGACATTACTAATTGAATTGAATTAAAAGGTTTAAACTCGGAAATTATTTTAATTCGTGTAGGAACAACATTATTTGATAAAATACTGTGACTTTAACATGATATATGATATATATTGTGAACAGGATAAAAATAGAAAGATTAACTTGAGAATAATTATATAGCAAGAAAATAAAATTTAGAAACAAAAGATAATATAATAAGCAAAAGGAATATATAGAGTAGTATAAAATAAGGTTGAATAAAAAATGAACAAATGGAATCATTGCATGCTCGAGATATTGCCAGAAAAATGTCCAGGTAGGAGTAGTGGTATGCATATAACTATGGGTGCTGCGGGAAGTATCATGACAAGGATGAAGACGTCGTGTTAAGTACAAAACATTCCGACCATTTCGGATAACCTTAAGACAGTAACAAAGCATATTGCATAAGTGGATAATTAACGTAGATGTGTCCGCAGTGGCGCAAAAGAGGGCAGCACGTTACTGCATCGAACAAAGGCGAAGAGTGAAGTCTTAGATATATAAAAGGAAAACATTATTAATTTTAGGATATTGTTAAGTGTCAAATGCACACTGTAATATCTCAAGTTGTTGAAAAACTTTGTTATAAAATGAAACAGAGTCGTATATAAAAGCAGAAAACAGAAATAAAACAAGTGAAGAAAATAAAGAATTTTCCTAAAAGTAAAATATATTATTAAATTGATAAAATGAAGTAAAAAATAGAAGAGGCATGCGTAAGTAGAAATAAATGTAAAGCCAAAGAATAGGTCAAGAGGTTTCCGTAAAGGGATTCCTATGCGAAACATAGGAAGGCTGTACAAGAAGCTTTTCGACCCAGCCAAATGGTCTCATCAGTTGGATTTAGTACACGATGTTAAGGAACATCTAGGGGTATAGAAGAGGGTTGTAACGAGTTACAGAAATGTAGGGAAATGCAAGAATGTATATCAATGGGGAAGAGATACTAATATGATGAAGATATAAAAAATGTTGATGATAGATATAAAATAACATAAAGATGAAATTTATAAGATGATACAAAAACTTACCTGGAAGGGTCCGAGAGTTAATGAGGGGCAGGGTTAAAGGAGCCATGAAGTAATTAGGACATAATGAGAGAGAAGAACAAGTTGTTAAAGGGAAAACCCTTAAAGAAGCAATAAAAAAACAACCAATAAAAATTAAAATTTTTCATGTAAATTCTCTAATAGGAGATGGGTATGTGTTAAAATTTGAAGAAAATCGGGCTAATTTTTAAAAAATTTACATGGACACCACACGGGTCTCATGGCCCTATCACTCCAACAAATTTACAAAAAGTTATGTCCATCAATGATACACATGTGTTAAAAATTTGAAGAAAATTGAGCTAATTTTTAAAAAATTTATATGAGCACCCCTTGGGCCTCAGGGCCCGTTCACTCCAAAAACTATACAAAAAATTTTGTCAATCGGAGATACAGAGGTGTATAAAATTTGAAGAAAATCCGGTTAATTTTTTTGAAAAATTTGTATGGGGCCGGCATCCAAAATTTTTGCAAAAAGTTTTGTCCATCGGAGATACACATGTATATAAAATTTAAAAAAATCGGGTTAATTTTTAAAAAAAAAATTGGGGCCCAATGACACTGAGGCCCGGGGTCTGCAAAAATTTTACAAAAAGTGTTTTTATCGGAGATACATGTATATAAAATTTGAAAAAAATCGGGTTAATTTTTTTTTTTAATTTTGGGGCCCCATGACTCCGTGGCCCGGGGTCTCCAAAATTTTTACAAAAGTGTTGCCCATCAGAGATACACGCGTATATACAATTTGAAGATCGGGTTAATTTTTTTAAAAAAATGTTATGGGGCCCGCGGACCGGGGTCTCCAAAGTTTTTACAAAAAGTGTTGTCTATCGAAGATACATGCGTATATAAAATTTGAAGAAATTCGGGTTATTTTTTTTCAAAAAAAATTAATGGGGTCCCACGAACCCGGGGCCCGGGGTCTTCAAAATTTTTACAAAAAGTGTTGTCTATCAGAGATACGCATGTGTATAAAATTTGAAAAAAATCCAGTAAAATTTTGTAAAATATTTGTATGTGAAGTGAAGTTAATATAGAGAATTTAAAAATATTTGTGTGTAGTTGTGTGCAGTTGGTAAAACGAAACGAAACAAGCAGTTTTTAGTTTCAAATAGTAACGGGTGTTTTTTTAAGAGGTTGCCGATTTTTTTTTTGAATAAAACACATATAAAATTATGAAATGACCAAAATTTTTTTTTATTTGGTAGATAATTTTTTGGCATTTAACATTTAAACACAATTTCTGGCATATGGCTACCACGACTATTTTTCACAAATGTCATTCTGGAGGTCCAATTTTCCAGCACTTTTTCAAGCATTTGAGGGCGTAGGTTTATCCACATAAACCAATGACTTCACGTATCCCCACAAAAAGTAATCGAGTGGCGTCAAATCGCACGAACGCGGAGGCCAATTCACCGGACCATTTCTCGAAATAATGTTGTCGTTGAAAGTTTCTTTCAATAAGTCGATTGTTTCACGTGCTGTATGGCAAGTGGCACCATCTTGTTGAAACCACATTTCATCCATATCCATATCTTCAAGATTTGACAACAAAAACTCATTTAACATGGTTCTGTATCGATTTCCATTCACGGTAACGCGTCGTCCTTCCTCATTTTTAAAGAAATATGGACCGATGATCCCACCAGCCCATAGACCGCACCAAACAGTACATTTATCAGGATGCATTGGTAATTCTTGAACGGCGTGTGGATTATCTTTGCTCCAAATGCGACAATTTTGTTTGTTGACGTATCCATTTAACAAAAAATGCGCCTCATCACTGAAGAGAATTTTACGGTAAAAAAATGGATCTTCGTTCAATTGATTTAACGACCAATCACTGAATTCACGGCGCAAACGATGGTCGTGTGGCTTTAATTCTTGCACCAATTGAATTTTGTATGGCACCAAACCCAAATCTTTACGTAAAACTTTCCATAAAGTCGATGGACAAAGTCCAATTTGCTGAGCACGACGACGAATCGATAAATTGTCGTTTTCTTCGACACTGGCCTCAACGACAGCAATATTTTCTTCTGTACGAACTCTTCTCATTCTTGTCGGTGGCTTGGCATCCAAAAGAGTGAATGTAGACCGAAATTTGGTAATTACGTTCTTTATGGTGGTCTCTGACGGACGATTATGTGCACCATAAAATTCACGAAGTGCTCTATAAACATTTTTAATTGAACACTGATTTTGAAAATAAATTTCCACGATTTGAAAACGTTGTTCTGGAGTTAACCTATTCATAATGATTTGCCAAACAATACTGAGTAGAAATGCCACTTTGAGCTGTCAAAACAACTGTCATAAAATAAAACGACATCTATCGGAAAAACAAACCTCCTAAAAAAACACCCTTTACAAACTATTGGTGGTAGTAGGAAAAGGAATACATGACATGAAATGACTGTGTGCTGCGCTGGTTTACGAACATCACGCCCATAGCGGCATAATGATGACTGTATGCTATGTGCTACGTTGCTTTGTACGTACTAAAACAAGTGAAGAAAATAAAGAATACATATATATACTAGCTGACCCGTCCTGTCCCACTTTCAATAAATTTGTTTGTGATCGTTTTGTGAACTTGTGAAAAGATATTTGAAATACAATAATAATAATTAAAAATAATTTTGTTTTGCGATTTTGAGTCATAGTATTAATCACATTATTGTGTTACATTTTTAAATTTTGGGAACTAAGTAATTTCTCTACCGATTTGTATGAAATTCGGTATGGTCTTTTGGGGATCTTTTGATGGTATTTTGAGGGTCTTTGGAGGTTTTTTTAGAGGGTCTTTTGAGGGTCTTTAGAGGAGTCTTTTGGGGGTCTTTTTATGGTCTTGGGGGTATTTTTGGGAGTATTTTGGAGGTCCTTTTAGGGTCTTTTGGGGGTCTTTTGAGGGTCTTTTTGTGGTATTTCGGGGAGTCTTTTAGGGGTTTTTGTGAGAGTCTTTTGCGGTTCTTTTGGGGATCTTTTGATGATCTTTTAGGGATTTTGAGGGACTTTCGGAGGTCTTTTTGTGTTTCTTTTCGGGGTCTTAGAGGCCTTTTGATGGTCTTTTGTGGTCTTTTGGAGATGTCGGTCGGAAACATTGGATGCGTTGACAAATAGCAAAAGAAAGACCGTGCAAATAGATCAGCTGTCATTTGCGCACGTAACCTAAAGAATTGGAATCTATTGAAACAGAAATGAAATAATGACTTTTGTTGGACAGATCGCGAATCAACACAATTTGAATTTTATTTTAATTTAGGCTGGAATGCGTTTTTACAGAGTTTTCATTTCACCAAAAACATTCAATAGAGTTATTTCCTTAAAAAATATCCAATTTATCGTTTTCCAAATTTTCCCGAATTGTATTTTGCTAAAAATATCTCCGGGAGCATAACGAACAAAACGATTTTTGCTGTTTGTCCGAATTTTTCGACTATGTTTTGTAATTGTCTTTGTTTCCCACGACTATAGCGAACAAAACAAAAAAGAATTACGCAAATCCATCGTTCGAATCGTGAGTTATGGTTGCGAGTTCATACAAAAATCCTATGGAAAACAATTATAATTTTCCGGGAAATTTCTATTTTTTTCGCATAAATTCGGACTATGGTGAATTTATAAAATAAAAGTTAGCTAAATTGGTCCAGTCGTTCTCAATTTTTTTTTTACCTAGCGGTATGAAATATACTTTAAAACCTATTCTCACCTATTCTACCTACCAAATATACATAAAAAAATTCGTAGCAATCGGTCGAGCCGTTTCGGATCAGTTGGAGGACAAACACCGTTAGCTAAATTGGTCCAGTCGTTCTCAATTTTTTTTTTACCTAGCGGTATGAAATATACTTTAAAACCTATTCTCACCTATTCTACCTACCAAATATACATAAAAAAATTCTTAGCAATCGGTCGAGCCGTTTCGGATCAGTTGGAGGACAAACACCGTGACACGATTTTTTATATATATAGATAAAATTAATGTCTGTCTAGACGGCCGATGGAGCTGAAGTTTTCACAGAGTATGCGACTTAACAAATTTTCGTAAGCCACATAGTGTGAATACGATCGAGGTGTTGCTTTTATTTAGATTTACACTTAAACAATAACACTATATAGGAGAATATATAGGAGAAAAAATTAAATTATACTATATAGGAGAATATATAGGAGAAAATTATGGACTTACGTGCAGGTAGGTGGAAGTACCGAAAAAGGAGATACATCAGAAAATTTACAGGAGATGGCAGCAAGCGGGTAAAAGGAATAAATTAGAAAAACATTTACTAGGAAAATATAACCGGATTATAATACAAATAGATGATTATAAATAGCGAAGAGCAAAGAGAAGGAAAGCAATTGCAAACAATTTAGAAAGAATGTTTACACGACCGAGACGTGGACAGACTGTAGACAAGCGAGAGTGAGAAGTATATGATATCATTGGGCAATACTGATGAGGATAAGTACACGAAGGAAGGTCAATGAAAAATTTGATATCCAGATGCATCCCGCCCATTCTCCAACCCATCCGTAATACCCGTGCCTCAACTCGAGCTCATGGGTCCACCATTAAGCCTATCTTCGGACGTACTAACCAACAAAGATTCCTTCTTTAGCCGCACGATAGTTATGTGGAATAAATTGCCTGATTCTGTGTTTCCGCAGTTATATGATCTACAGTCGTTTAAGACACGCGTGCATAGACATCTCATCTTTTCCTCTCCCTAATTTCCTAACGACCACGCTGTGCTAAGCATAATAAGGGTGCACACCCCCGTGTGTACATTATAAAAAAAAAATTTGACCGTGGATGAAAATAAAGGAAGTTGCAGATGGTCATCCTTGTCCACCACAATGAGAATAAAGAAATTGAAATACATATAGATTTAAATAAGAAATTTAAGATGTGAAATAAATATATGAATTATTAAATTTTATTTTTAAAGTAAGTTGTGAAAATAAATATATGAATTATAAAATTTAAATTTATGGATAAAGAAAATTTAAATATGAATAAAGAAACAAACGGTTGTGTAATGGAACTTAGTGGTTTGAATGGTGGAAAAGAGTTGTAAAGATCGAAGCTGAAACAGGGTGTAATGAAACTGTGAACTGAAAGAGCTAGGGCAGATGAGGAGATGGTCAGGTACCACTAAGCTGTCCTCATCGGCTGCCTGTTCCATCAGCTTGAGGTGCTCTTCCAACATACGGGAGAACGTGGTTTTTGCATATGCCACTTTTGTTTTCAAAAGGGCAGCGTCTGCTGCTACAAATGCTTCCGAGCCCACGAAAGTAGCTACCCTGAGCAAAGATGAGCGATGAGCATTCCTACGTCGCATATTATGCTCCCTCAAGAAATATGCTGCACTAGCTAACTGCACGATCTCACACACTGTTATAATGATTAACAATTGTCTGTTTATTGTATTGTTTAGCCCGTAAGACCGTCTATGGCTTGCAGCAACTCAGGTCGACCCTTCGGAGACTACCACAAGCAGTAGGCGGAATTTATAGAGGTAGCTTTTTAGTACTAGGGATTTATACCAAAAACTTGCTTTGCACTGGATGTTTTTGTTTTTTAAGGCAACTGTAATTTTTATGTACAGTTGCCGCTCACTTGCAACTTGCACGTCGTGTAATTGGGCCAGTTAAAGTTAAAGTTGTCTCCCAATCGCCACTGTGCGCGGTCGTGCTGCTCTCCAGCACACGCGGAATAAAAAAACAACTGTGTCGTGTTGTATGTTTGCGCACAAAAAAAACAAAATATAAGTGCATACAAAATATCAACGGTTCGCGTGATCGGCCGATCAACAAGTGCAAAGTGCAGTGTGTGTGTCTGTTTGCCCCATCCTCAACAGCGCAACTAAATAACTTAGTGAAACATAACTGTCGTATGTTTTTCATGCGGCAGTTTGTTTATGAGATAATTCTTTTTCACACGCCCATAGACGAAAGTGACTGTTTCGTACGCTATAAACTAGCCTCGAAAGTAGCCCATAACAACACTAGTTATGTTATGATATAAACGTCTTTTGTTATTTACTACAATCTCAGCGAACACATTGCGCATGAGCAAGAATTCTCTTTTGTTTGTCGTTTGTGATTTCTGCTTCTCTCTCGATTTAGCAGAAAAACCGGTTTGGACGCGTGAAAAATTCATTTCTCACATTCACACATTCTCACATTTCTGCTTCTCTCTCGATTTAGCAAAAAAAAACCGGTTTGGACGCGTGAAAAATAGCGTACATGACTTGCAGAAAAGTGATCATCGTGCTCGTTCGACCTCGCACGATAAACTCCACTTTGCTTGCTCGTTATGTAATATACTATAGCAATTAGAATAACGGATTGTGGGTGTTTGTTTCTTCTGGCGAATTTACACATTTTGTCGTGAAGGCATAACACTAGCGACAATTTGTGTTAATAATCCATTTTGAGACATACTCTTCTTAATTCGGTTAAATGAAGCTGTAAGTTGTATTTTGTGTATTTGTTTTTAAATTCGTTGTTGTTGTCGGGGAGGCTCCCATAGAAATATTTTACAAAATTTACTCGATTTTCTTAAAATTTTATACGCATGTATATCTCCGATAGACCACACTTTTTGTAAAAAAATTTGAAGACCCCGGGCCACGGTTTCGTGGGGCCCCATAAATTTTTTTTTAAAAATTAACCCGATTTTCTTAAAATGTAATACACATGTGTATCTCCGATGGATAACACTTTTTTTTTTGAGACCCCAGGCCACGGGGTCGTGGGGCCCTAAAATTTTTTTAAAAAAAATTAACCCGATTTTCTTCAAATTTTTTATACGTATGTATCTCCGTATACGTAAGTATCTCTGATGAAAAACACTATTTGTAAAAATTTTGGTGGCCGGGGTCACTATATACAAGGCTTTTATTTGCCCTAAACTTGGTTTCAATTGTCAATGCTCAAAACACAAGCTCTTAGACATTTTCTCTTCCTTAACGCCCACGCTTTGCCAAGGATATAGCCGAGCATTATAAGGGTGCAAATCCCTTAAAGCGTGCGTGAATTATTACTCAATGCACTTCGAATGCTCGTAATAAGGGCCAATTGCATTGATAAAATAAGTTGAGCATTTTCATGGTTATAAAAATTTTGTACATAAGAATTTATATTAGAAAATTTAGTATAAAAGGGAATGATTTCGAATAATAAAAAACAGTTTTTATTCAGACCCGAAACACGTCGTTTCATTTACTTCAACTGTACTGGCATTGCCCTCTGGGTGAACCAAGCAGTATTGGATGGTAGCAGCAACTGCTAAGTACTTCAGCGATCCTTAGACTTTCTCTGAGTTCTACAGGAAAACGTTCCAGTAAATTATATCTCTACTCAGTAGAGTAATTATCTCTACTCATACCATATTCTTTCACTCCGTGTTCACATAAAGTACCAGTACAGAAGGCATCAAGTGAAGAATCAGGCTTGTTCCAGCCCTTACACCTTCACTTATTACATGGTGATCCTGCGACCACGATCTTGAGGATCTGAGCATAACATATCCTGAAAATCCGCGCATATTCTACGAACTGAGAGCAAACTTTACAACTCTCAAATAAATAAAAATTTCCTACGACCACGATTCTGAGGATCTAAGCACAACATATCCTGAAAATCCGCGCATATTCTACGAGCTGAGAGCCAACATTACAACTTTCAAATAAAGAAAAATTTCCTGCGACTACGATCCTGAGAACCGCGCATAAAATATTATCAACAATTAATATTGTTTTAGATCCTACGAAAACCGCTAAATTTATTTTACAAAAAATTTTATTTTAAAAATATTTTTACAAATAAATTTTTTTCCTGCAAACACTGTGCATGAAATATCACAAATAAATATTTTTTAAATCCTACAACTGTCGAAAACAGAAAAAAATTTCTTGCGGTCACGGACACCGATCATACCGACCCTTAGCAAAAGATAAAACAACAACCCATAAAAATTAAAACTTTTCGTGTAAATTCTCTAATTGATACACAAGTGCAAAGGGAGCCCTTTATCCTGATCACTCCAAAAATTTTACAAAAAGTTTTTCCTTCGGAGATACACATGTCTATAAAATTTAAAGAAAATCGAGCTAATTTTTAAAAATTTATATGGAAGCCCCTCGGCCACTTAAAATTTTTTAAAAAAAAGCGTTGTCCATAGGATAAAACATGTGTTTTTTGAAAACACACATAAAATTTGAAGTTTCCCGTTAGAGACACACATGTGTATAACATTTGTGCAAAATTTCAATAAAATCGGGCTTTAGGAAGTGGGTTAAAAATTGATCACAAGATTTGGTGTGCCAGCCGGCCACGGGCACGCGAAGTTAATATACAAAAAAAGTTGATTATTTTCAACTTATGTGTAGAATTTGATAAAAAATTGTATCCTGTTGGAACAATACAATTCAAACAAACAAGATGAATTCATTGGTGATATTAATAGCTTTAAGTAGCAGTTCCAGCGACATTTTTGGAGCAGACAAACTATTAACTCCTGAAATCATCCAAATACTAACATATGCTGAAAACAAAAATAGTACACATCACCAACATACAAATTTTCTTAACGAGCCAAGACATCTAACCACTCTAGGAGAAATCACACGAAGAGCAGCAAAACATTCTACAATATCAAGCTTCACATTTAAATTTATTTTAGAACATAAACAACATAAAATTACTTAAATATATATATACTTAAAATACAATTACATCTTAACAATCTTAAATGAATTTTTTTTTAAAAAACATTAACCTAGAAAACATAAACTTAGAAAATAAAGAATTAAAAAAAAACAATCCATAAAAATTAAAATTTTTCTTGTAAATTCTCTAATCGGAGATATACACACACACACACACACACACACACACACACACACACACACACACTGCGTGCTCTTGTGGCAAAATTATCCACGAAATGACGCAGCGGCAGCGAACAGCGCTGCTCACAAAGCACAGAGCTCAGACTTTGCCGTGATCTGATGCGACATAGCGATATTTAAAAAACCCGAGGTCCGAGGGGCCTCAAATTTTAATAGATTGTCACCGGAAATATACATGTGTGCAAAATTTCAATAAAATCGGGCCATGGGAAGTGGGCTAAAAATTGATCAGAAAATCTGACCAGCCAGCCAACCAGCCAGCCACGTGCACGCGAAGTTAATATAGAGAATTTAAAAATAAGGACTTATTAGATACAAACAAAGAATTTAGAAAATGAAGACCTAAAAGATACAAACGTAGAAAATAAAGATTTAGAATATAAAGATATACAAATTATAGATATAGAAAACATAGAAACAAAAAATATAAAAATGGCAACATTTGGTTAAGACACGGCAATGAAAGCCATTCCCACATTTTCAGTATATTATAAAAATCTAGATAGTTTCTTGAACAACATTATAAATACGTAAGAAAATTACCAACATTTACGCATAAAACCCCATCTTTAAAAATGACTAGAATAGACTTATTTTATTATGATTTTGAAGGTTCCGTCAACACGAATGCTGAAACATTATCTCATATAAAATACACTCTAACGTTTTTAAACAAATGATTCCAACAAGAGCCAAAAACAAAATCATGGCTTTAACAAGGGATACGTCTTCCAGATCAAAGGCTAAAAATAAAACAAAGGAGAAATGTAGCTCTCAACTGAAGTCTGATAAACTTCACATTTGGGACTGCACGTGATTGATGTGAATAAAATAAAGAGAAATCTAAAATTGCGCGAAAATGATAGAAAACAGTGGTTATAATGAACATGTTAGTGTAGTAACAATTCTTCGAATTACGATTCGAATATGGAAGAAACTAGCATCTAAAATTAAAAGTTACGGAAGATACGGTTAGAATTGAAAATAAACACATACTAGTACAATGCAGTGAAAAATCCACCGAATTACGATTGGACTATGGAGAAGCTAGCATCTGAAATTGAAAAATATTATACAACATAGCGCTATACAATGAAGACAGTATATTTAAAAGAATAGATTAAATAAATTTAAAAGAAATATTTAATACGAAGAAAATATGAAAGAAAAACTACTGTATAAATCTCCGAGAGAAAAAATAGAGATCTATATAATAAAGTATAAATTGATATATGAAAAACCTACATAAACATTTCAACCGACACTGAACCTACAATACTTGAAGGTCAAAATTACTACAGCCCATCACAAAATAATAACAGATGCAGCTGTAGTCAGCCAAGCAACTAGGCACAACACAATCAGCACAACGGCAATGACCATTAAAACAACTCAAATTCCAACCATCGACTAAATCGTTACATAAGAACGATACGAATGATTGAGGAATTAATGAAACAATTATGACGTATATGGCTTATTATGTATATGACCATACATTAATAGAAGAATACGCTTAGACCTTTGCGACTATGATTTCGACATAGTTTACAAAAAAACAACCCATAAAAATTAAAATTTTTCTTGTTAATTCTCTAATCGGCGATACACACACACACACACACACTGCGTGCTCGTCTTATGGCAAAATCATCCACGAAATGACGCAGCGGCAGCGAACAGCGCTGCTCACAAAGCACAGAGCTCAGACTTTGCCGTGATCTGATGCGATATATCGATATTTAAAAATTGTATATTGGGGTCCCCAAGGGTCCGATCGCTCCAAATTTTTACAAAAAGTGTTTTCCATCGAAGACACACATGTGTACAAAATTTAAAGAAAATCGGGTAAATTTTGTAAAATATTTGTATGGGAGCCCCCCGAACCCGAGGTCCGAGGGGCCTCAAATTTTAATAGAAAGTATTGTCACCGGAAATATACATGTGTGCAAAATTTCAATAAAATCCATGGGCCATGGGAAGTGGGCTAAAAGTTGATCAGAAAATCTGACCAGCCCGCCAGCCACGTGCACTCGAAGTTAATATAGAGAATTTAAAAAGGGCAAACTTAATAGGACTGCCGATGCTTTATCTAGGATACAGATTGACTCTGATATATTAAAAGAAATAAAATAAAATAAATACATGCACGTTGGTTGTAGTGACAATTCAGCGAATCTAGATTCGACACTGAAGAAGCTAGCACACAGGATGAATAAAGAAAATATAAAAGAGTTATCGATTAGAAATAATAATGAAATATTGAAAGTATATACACAAGAACAATTTTAAGAAGTATATGCAAAAATAAGAATTATTAGCAAGTATCCCAATTTTAAGATTTTAATATATGCCGCCCCAAAAAGAATAAAAGATGAATTAACTAAATACAAACTAATAGACGAGTATCATAATTCAACATACGGAGGACACCAAGGTGTAAGAAAAACAATGATAAAGCTAAAGCAAAAATATACTTGTCGAGAACCCAACATACTTCAAAAAAAAAAAAAAAAAAACAAACCCCAAACACCCTCTCCACAAACTTCTTACACAATCCAGCATAAAAATCAAATACCCAACTACACTGAGCCTGATAATCCAAATAACACTATTACAAAACAGAAACTCTGAGAGCAACAAAAAAACTCTTCATATGATAAAGATAATACATTTACTTTGGCATCTACACAAAGATCAAATAACATCACTAATACCTCATCAACAAATACTTCCACCAATACCCCAACATTAACAACAACACAAAACATCAAAACAAATACGCACCACCACATCACCACAACCCACACTGATCCAAATTTTACGCAAACTAATATGTAATCTCCTACCCAACTCCATACTCTCCCAATCCTTAAGCAAATCCTCTGACACAGCAAAATAATAAAATACATTACATTTATATTTATCATTTTTTCTCTTAATTTACATTTACATTTCACACTAAGCCTCTATAGCAGGTGTGGCCAAACTTTTTATCTCTTAGAGGCTACTAATTCTGTAAAATATATTCTGCGGGCGACTGTGAATATGGGCAAACAAGTTTAGGATTTTTCAAATTTTTCATAGATATTTTAATAAAAAAAATTAACAAAAATTTCAATTAAAAAAATATTATGGCAAATAAAGAAAACAAATAATTATCTTTTTTTTATTTTATTAAGCACAATAATATTTATTAAATTAAAAAATTACAATGTAAAGAAATAAATACACAAAAAAATTTTAGCAAATCAGGAAAAAAATAATTATAATTTTTTATTTTTTGAGATGAAATACTTATCAACTTAAAAAAAAATACACTGTAAATAAGCAAATGAAAAAAAAATGTTTATTTGGACGAAACCTGGTATTGCATAAATGCAGCAAGTTTTTCAAAATTTGGCTCATAAGAACTTAAGGCAATTCTCAAACATGATTCCAAATGTTGATCTTATAATTGCGATCGATGTTTTGTTTTGATCGCATTCATAACTAAAAATGCGGATTTACATAAATATGTTGATCCAAACAAGGCATTAAAAAGTGCAACAATTGCCCAAATATTTGGATATTTATATTTATCTATTAATTTCCAAAAATTACAATCTGAAACCAGTGACTTAAGATTTATGTCGCATTTAATAATTATAATTTATTCTTCCAAATCTGCTTGATCATTTAATTGTGGATATGAATCACCTTTACTTTGTAAATATGAGCATATTTGTGGCAGAAGTTCTCTAAATCTTGTTAAAAATGTTTCACGACTAAACCATCTTATGTCAGTATGTAGTAACAGCGCGAAACTGACGACGTGACAAACTTTTGCATCTTATGAAAGTTACTATTTTAAATGCAACATCCATAACATGATCGAATTTCAGTACTTTTGAACATAGCACTTGAGTATGTATAATACAATGATAATCCATAAAATTTGGAATGTCATCATCACCTTTTCACAGAGCAACGAAGCCACTTTGATTACCGATCATTGCCGGAGCCCCATCAGTGGTTATTGATACCAACTTGCATTAGAAAATTTGTACGTGCAACATAATTTTTAAATAAATCAAGGAAATCCTGACCTATTGTGCGTTCATGCATTGGAATAATAGTTAATAGTTAATAATGTTCTACGCATAGCTGTATTTTCGCGATAAAGACATATTTTTGATGGATGCCATTATTTCCGATTTATTTTTAAAATTTTTAAAACATATTCACCAGCTTTAATAAAAGCCTCTTTCCGTACTTCCACATCTTGAAACGGTTTATTATGTTTTATTAAAGTATCAGCAACTTTGAAGAAGACAATCGTAGCAGTCTTCGAGTTCGTTTTGTATTTGAAAAAACTATTTTGTTGCAGTTAATTGTGCCTTCAGTTGTTGAGTTTTGGCCTTTCTTAACGCAGTACCACGTGAATAATCTTCTTCATAGTTTTTATGAAGTGTTAGAAAATGTCTTTCAACGTTTGCTTTGTTAGGCAAAGCTACTGTTGCATTGCAAACATAGTATAAAACAAAGTCGCTTTCTCTGTCCCTATATCCCTATGTATGCTTAGATCTTTAAAACCACGCAACGGATTTTGTTGCAAATAAAACAAACACATTTATCTTTCATCATAGTAAAGAAATAACATTCTTTCAATTCACTGTGATAATGATAACTTTTTATTTTTTTCTGGCCTGCTTTGGTTTATTCATTCTTAAATAATAGGTTTAAATATTAATAACATTGAAAACAATAATTAATAACTAAAATACCGGCTTCTGTTCGCTGTATGAATAAATAAAAAAAAACCTAAAATTGAAAGTGAATACAAGTGCATAAACACGTAGTAACAAGTGGATTGAAGTCATGGGCTGTCACTGTCTGACATATGATTTTGCTTCATTTTATGCGATTGCCATTTATATGCGCATGCGTGGCAACTACAATTAATTTAAAAGTTAACATTTATTTGCATTGTTCATTGAACGTCTAATATTGTAAGAATAACTTATTGAATTAAGATTTTCAAACATTAATTTAAGTGAAAGGTAGTTCAACTTTATCTTCGCGGGCTACTTTCAAAACCTTTGCGGACGACCGGTCGACCGCGGTTGACGTGTTGGCCACCCCTGCTTTATAGCAAACAAATGCAAAAACAGCAGCTCTCTCCGCCAACAAATCTTCCAAGTGCAGAAAATAATATATCTCTTTTATATATACTTGATGTATACATTAAATTGAGATGTTCTCTCGGTTTGTAATATGGTACTTATTGTTTTCCAGTGGAATCTGAATTGTTACCAAAAAAATTTCAATGAGCTGCAACTTTTAATCAATCACAAACACCCCCAAATTAATGCGCTTCAAGAAACTCACTTTCTTTCCTACCCGCATATTTCTTATATTCCAAAGAACTTTGTATCATAAAAATGACGTTAATACAAATCAGCAAGCAAAGAGAGGAGTTGCCATTTTAATCAAAAAAGAACACGTTAGTCTGTGTCGTCTACACGGCCGCGAGGGTTTTGAGCGTGACAACGGTTACAAATATTTACTGACACTGCACTGTTTATTTTTTATTTTTTTTATTTAATTTTATTTAATTTTTATGTATGTACATTTAACTTAAATAAAAGTGTATATCTAGTTTTCAAGATTATGTTTTTATAAAACGTTTAAAACTTTTAATTCAATTCAATAAGTAATGAAATGTGAGTTGAGCAGATAACCAACCAACAGACACTATACTACACTACTACTTCTCTAGACAGAATTTTGGTTTACGGGCTCACATGGTCTATAGTGACGTTTAGACGGCATACGAGTATATTTCAGAGGGTGCAGCTTTATTGGCCAAAAACAATTGGGCTAAAATATTAATTATATTGCACGGTAATTTCAATATAAACTTTGCCAAGTATCATGTATCTTAAATGGCTGAATATCATACACATGCGGAAATACAGAGTCGGGCAATTCATTCCACAAAATTTTTGAGCGGCTAAAGAAGGAATGTTTGAATTGATTGGTACGTCCAAAGATAGGTCTAAAACTGTTTTCGTTAGTATTATAAAAAATTATGACAGTGCTACGAGTTACACTGTAGCTCATCACATCACATTATATATAAATTATTTATAAGCGAATTTTAATAATCATAACCACTAACTGTGAAGTGGCTGCATATTGCATATCACTGCCCAAACAGAGTAATTCAGCTTTTGGTTTCAACTCATAAAAAATTTGATTAGTTTTAAAATAAATTGAAGAGAAATGAAATTTGAAGAGAAAAGAATGTCGCTTTGAAACATGCAGGCCTATTATTCATCATTAAATTTCTTTTGCATGGTTCTCTCCCTTCTATAATTGATCGAAGAGTAATTTACTCTAGTTACTGTAAACATGAGTAAGGATAAGATAAACGAAAAGAAAAGGAAATAGTTGCAAGGAAGCTTGCAGGTTATCATTGTTATATGCCTCTTTTTTGTACCATATAGTAATATTTTTTTCTGAAAGACGACCAACACGAGAGCACTGTATCACTTTATGCAATGATGAGAGAACGAGCAGAGCATAGCACCGTTAGAAAATGAACAGAGACTATACTTTCACTACGGTTGCGGTAAAGAATTAAGTAGCTGCGCAGTTTGTCCTGCAGAAAAATATGGCAAGTAGTCGGTATGCACGAAATTGCGGCTACATTTTAAACCGACTAACAGTCGATTTGACATTTACATTTTGCTATTTGCATAAAATTTGAAGTGGCTGCGAAAACTACGCAGTCGATTTTTCTTTACTGAATTGGCTGAAAAGTGAATTTTTGACCAACATGCACCATAAACTGCGCAGCGGCTGAATTCTTGACCGCAGCCTACTACTGCATATGTTTGTTTCGTTCTGCTCAAGCTATGACCTTGATTGTATGTAATTGAAACCACATATATTATCATCAATCACATCACATACAACAGAATAAATAATTTATAAATGTTCATAACAATTTATTGTGAGGTGGGTACATATTAAATATTGCATATCATTGCCCAAACACAGTAATGCAGTTGCGTCGATAGTAGTAGGAGAAATAAGAGCTGTTAAAAAATATGTGCGTGTAATTTTTTCGCGCGGTAAGAGTGAAATTCTTTGACGTTGTGGCGAATATTACCATTAAATTAAAAGTCACGAGTCGCATGAGAAATTGCTTAATTCCCGAAATTCCAGACCATAATGATAATATTCCAGAATTTTCATAGGAAGAAATCTCATAGTCGCATCTTAGAGCTACATTCCGAATTTAATGCGAATCGCTTTGGAAAGTACTGACATTTAAAAGTGGCTCACTTAAAAGTGTGATATTTAAAAGTGTGTCACTTAACAGTGATCACAACAGTGTATCACTTAACAGTGATCACAACAGTGTTCCACTTAACATTCTACTTTTTGAACATGTACCCCCTCAAACCTTGTAGTGAGACGTTGTCACGTCAAAATATAATCGCTATGAACTACTACGCATATCGGATAATGATTAGACGAAATAAAGAAAATCATATCTCGAAATGTCGCCAATTGTTTCATCAATACATTTTCGATACATATTAACTTTAAATATCAAAAGGCTTCCCATCTACCGATAGAAATTAACTCACAACCGGTGCCATATGCAAACAAAGCTAAATATCTCGGCATGACCCTCGCTGCTAAGCTCAAGTGGAGAGAGCATGTCAAAAAGAAAAAAGAAGAACTTAACATTAAGTTCAGAAAAATGTATTGGCTCACAGGTAGAGGCTCTGAACTTACAATTCACAACAAGCTACTGCTATATCGGCAAATACTGAAGCCGATATGGACCTACGGTATTCAACTCTGGTGATGTACTAAGCAAACAAAAGCCAAAATGATACAGACGTTTTAAAACAAGGTTCTTCGTAGCATCGTAAATGCTCCGTTGTACACAAGAAATGAAGACCTTCACAGCGACTTACAGATGAAATACATCAAAGATGAAATAAAAAAGCATGCCGCCAAACACGAAATAAGGCTCCAGGAACACGTAAACCCCTATATTCGCCATATGATGGATAACCCTGTCCTTCAAAGAAGACTCCAAAGAACGAGGCCACTTGACCTAGTAAACATACCAAATTAAAATTAGGGCGAATATATAGTATAGCGATTAATCGAATTTGCACCATCTGCCATGCCCACTGTCACGCCCCCATCGCCCACTGCTTAAAAATTTTAACGGGACTTGTTGGCGGCGCCCCCTTTAGGAGGGAGGGGCTTTCAAAGTTTTGAGTTTTTTTTTTGAAAAATCCATTTTCTCAGTGGTTTGAAGGAGATTTGGGGGTTAATTGGTGTCATATGAAAGATAATTAAAATACCGTCTATTTAAAAACAAATGGGGCCAATCGAACTACTCTTGAAAGAGTTATAGTAAAAAAACGGACTTTCCGTAAAAGTTCAACAGTGGGCGTGTTTAAAAGTTTTGGTATTAAATTAGTTCTACACAGCCGTACTATTTTTATGTGCGTGGCATAATTTCAACGGAAGTTTGATCAAGTTGTATATGGTTCATGTGGTTTTTCATATAATTGAGTGATATATCGATGGCTTTTTTTTGAAAAATTAATTTTTCTAAGTTTGATGGATGTCATGGGGTAATTTAGTATCATATGTAAGGTAATAAAAATACCTTTCATGTTATAATAAACTGGGTTCGATCCAACCACCCGCGACAAAGTAAGAGCCAAAAACTGACTTTCTCATGAAAGTTTAGCAGGGGGCGTGTTGAGTGGGTGGGCCTAAATATTGGTATCACATGTAAGGTGAAAATTAGTTCTACACAGTCGTACTATTTTTATGGGCGTGACCTAATTTGAACGGAAGTATGATCAAGTTGAATTTTGTTTATGTGGTATTTCATATAATAATTGAGTCATATATCATATGAATGAGTTTTTTTCATACATAATTACATGATATACCATGATGCAGCTTTTTAAAAGGAAAAACTCCTATCTAAATATGAATTAATTAGCGCACTTTATTTTACAGTGTCCATAATTTTTTAAAAATGATTTTTAAAAGGAAAAATTCCTATCTATATATAATTTAATTGAGCGCGCTGTGTCCATAATTTTCAAAAACGCCATTTAAAAGGACAAACTCCTTTCTAAATATAAATCAATTGAAAAATATAAATAATATGAGCGCACAGTATTCATTTCTAAACATAAAACATTTGAGCGAGGGAAATCACATCAACTATTTTTTTTAGGAAAAAACTGAATCATTTGTAATGAGTATAAATTGATCAACATTTCATGAAAATTGGGACACGCCCATAAAAAAATTATGGCTGTGTGGGAAAAATCTTCAGCTTTCATTTGACATCAACGCCCACGTTCGATTCTACCGGCCTGATGTGCTGTATGATTTCTTCTATCCCTATTGTTCTAGGTGTTGCTAAAGGGTTTTCCATTTGCGTAAAGTTTTTTGGGCTTATTTCTGCATGTGGTAGGTCAACTATTGGTTCAGTGTTTGGTATTTCCACCGACGCTGCTGATTTGATGTTTGTGTTTTTCAGCTTGAATAGTCTAAATGTGACAAAAACGATTAGCAAGATTAATATGGAAAAAACGGCTAAGTTGCTGTAATTATTACTGGTCTTCAGGGCGTTAATGTGCTGTGAATTATTAGCCTGTAGTTCCTTTATCATCTGGAGTGAAAGTACTTCCTCTGCGTCTTGTTTAATAGAAGAGGGTTGTAGAACAGCTGGTAGTGGCTTGTATGAAGACATCTCAGTTGCCTCAAAAATTTCGCTCTGTACCCTAATTGATGCATTACGGAAATGAATGATGTAAGTTCCATCTAACTGCACTGTCTCATTATCTGTTTCGATGGGTCCGGTGTATTGATTCAAAAATAGGATGCCTGGGGCGATTTCTTCAAGTGTTGTGATATGTTGATTTTTGACTTCCGTACAGTTCGGAGCTCGACTCTTGAGTAGGTGTGGGAACGAATTGCTTATATCTAAAGGATGTTTTTTTGGGAGGTTTGTTTTTCCGATAGATGTCGTTTTATTTTATGACAGTTGTTTTGACAGCTCAAAGTGGCATTTCTACTCAGTATTGTTTGGCAAATCATTATGAAAAAAAAAAAAAAAAAAAAAAAAAAAATTACATTTGTGAAAAATAGTCGTGGTAGCCATATGCCAGAAATTGTGTTTAAATGTTAAATGCCAAAAAATTATCTACCAAATAAAAAAAAATTTTGGTCATTTCATAATTTTATATGTGTTTTATTCAAAAAAAAAATCGGCAACCTCTTAAAAAAACACGTTATATCTAACGGGTGTTTTTTTAAGAGGTTGCCGATTTTTTTTTTGAATAAAACACATATAAAATTATGAAATGACCAAAATTTTTTTTTATTTGGTAGATAATTTTTTGGCATTTAACATTTAAACACAATTTCTGGCATATGGCTACCACGACTATTTTTCACAAATGTCATTTTTTTTTTTTTTTTTTTTTTTTTTTTTTTTTTTTTCATAATGATTTGCCAAACAATACTGAGTAGAAATGCCACTTTGAGCTGTCAAAACAACTGTCATAAAATAAAACGACATCTATCGGAAAAACAAACCTCCTAAAAAAACACCCGTTATAATACTATTTCTAGGACATACAGATAGTCTGTGAAAGGATAGACAGGAGGACAGGACTCCGTACATTTGCTTTTGCACTCTAGTATATTCTCGTATGGAATTTTTTAATGGTTTTGCCTTTTTTTACGGCTTTAATCAAAGTGGTTTTACAAGATTCTATGAATGTAGTAGGTAAACTTATAATATAAAGAATCAATGAACTGTTGGAAGCAATCTTTATTTGTGCGAATTCTAATGCCTCTAACACATTGACGTCAGGCATGCTTTCTTTAATTAGAATTTCTTCAATTGTATTTATTTCTATATTCGAGGGATGTACGTGTTAACGATATTGGCCTTGGCCCAGTGTATTGCGTATTCTATGTTTATAATTTCTTCTTTTACTAATCCTAGTTTTAGTTCTATATTTAAGATTAATTCATCCTTAAACTTATCGCTATCATCTATTTGCTTATTTATTTCATTTGTAATGTTAGCAATTTCCTCAATTTTGTTGACAAGCATTTTATTTATAACAATCTGGTTATTATTGTTACTTAAGACATTATTTATTTTTTCGGTTATAATATCAAAATCGTGCCCATCGGGGCTTCCTGCTATAAATTTCCAGGCACTGCCTAGAAAATCTAGTGACCTTTTAATTTTAGTTTTAGGCATAACTCTAGTTAGGTGTGTCCGGATTTGGGATATTTCAGTTTTAAGGAATGGTTTGATAGGGTTATCTATGTTGATGTTTTCTAAAAGTAGTTTTTCTAGTTCGTCGACTATTTCTTTATACTGCCCTAGGTCAATAACATGAATAATTTTGAAGGTTCCGTTTGCACTTTCGCATTTCCTGTGTCGATAGCTACTAGTTGCGAGCCGGAATAATCTAGGATTTGTACTTTAGCGATACCGGCCAAGATAAAAAATCTAAAAAAGAGATAATAAGGCTTTAGTTTCTTATATGGGATTTATGGACAATCCTGCCTGACTGAGTTAAAATGGTAGTAGTTTTACTTTCGGCCACGATTTCCTTCCGATACCTTGGGGCGAGCTTCGACCCTATTATTTTATTTCTTCTGACATAGATGATGTCTCCTGGTACGTAGTTCTTAGTCATTTGTCTATATTTATTATGGTTGCGGAGGTCTATTTCTTGTTTTGCTTTAATTTTGTCTGTGTTTTCCTGACGAGCTTTTGCTAATTGAAGTGGGTCAGAGCTCACATTTCGACCGAAAAACACGTCGACTGGTTTTTTTCCAGTTACGGAATGTATGGAATACTTATATTCTATAACGGCCTTCTCCAAAAGTTCCGTGAAGGATCCATGAGTGTCATCTGTTTTAAGACATCTCATTATTTCTATAAGTGTGGAATGGAAACGTTCCACCTGTCCGTTCACTGAACTTGTGTACGGTGGTGTCTTGAATACTTGTATTCCAAGCTCGTCTTCAATCATGAAGGTAATGGATGCAGAACTAAACGATTTCTCGTTATCGATGACTATAGTTTCTGGTATTCCAAATGACATAAAAATTTCTCTTAGCGGCTGTCTTATATCTTCTGCAGACCTAGATTTAAGAATTTTGATTTGAACGTATTTAGAAAACTTGTCGAGGGCTGTTAAAACTGTTTGTTTTTCTGTGAGGAAAATGTCGAGATGGACGATTTTTCCTGGGTATTTCGGATTTGGGTTGCTTGTAATTTTGGATTGTTCGGTTGACGGTCGTACTTGCTTTCTTTACAGACAGTACATATATTAATAACTCTTTTGATTTTACTCTTCATTACAGGAAAGTAGTATTGTCCGAGGATCTGATTTCTATTTTCCTGTTCATTTCTATGCGCTCGTTTGTGTGTCTTCACAATGATATCTTCTTGATCTGACTCGTTAGTTACGTCTTCAACCTGTAATTGGGTGAACCTTATCTTGTAGTTATTAAAATGGGATACGTACACAGCTTGTATCATACCCATTATATGTTCTGTCGTTTTAATACAGTTTATAACTGAAGGGCTTAATACCTTCTTAAGAATTTGTTTAAGATTTTCCTGGTTGAATTCAGGTTTTGTTACCGTATGCCTGCGATAAGTAGGAAAGATTATTCGAAAATTGTTAGCAGGAGTTTCACCTTGTTGCAAGATGATCTGATTCTTGTATGCATTTATTGGAACTTCGACGCTTGTTATAAGGTCTTGCGATAAACTTTCGTCGCTATGTACTGTAGGCATAAAAGAGTGCACTTGCGAATTTACTTGAGAAGGGCGTGACAGTGCGTCTGCCACAATATTTATTCTACCAGGTTTATGGTGTAGTTCGTGGTGATACTCCTCAAGTATTGACTTCCATCGTTTCATCTTACTGTTATTGTTCTTATAGCTAAGAGCATAAGTAAGAGGCTGGTGGTCTGTATAAATTTTGACGTGTGCTGATCCGTAAAGGTAATTACGCAGGGAATTCAATGCCCATATGATTGCTAACATTTCTTTCTCGTTAGCTGCGTAACCCTCTTCGGTTGCACTAAGCGTTCGTGAAACAAATGATATTGGTCTACCTTCCTGAGACAGGACAGCACCAATAGCGAAATTGGATGCGTCTGTGGTCAATTCGAAAGGTTTACTGAAGTTTGGATAAGTGAGCGCTATGTCTCTGGAAATAAGAAAGTTTTTAATTTTGCCGAAGGCGTCCATAGCTGCGGGGTCGAGAAAATTTTGTTTTATAGCCGATTGTGTCTTGGACATACGTCCTTCCTCCCCTCTTAGAAGGGTAGTTAGGGGTTTCGCAAGCTTTGCGTAATCCTTAATAAAGCGGCGATAATAGCCGGAAAGTCCAAGGAAGGAACGCAAATCTTTCAGAGTTTGGGGTAATGGGAAGTTTTTTATCGCTTCGACTTTTGCGGGGTTCGTCATAATTCCCTCTGATGATATGATGAATCCCAAGAATTCGACTTCCTTTTGGAAAAAATGGCATTTATCCAATTGCACCTTCATATTTGCATCATAAAGTGTTGTAAAAATGTCTTTTATGTGCCGGCATGATCACTTTCAGTCTTGTTGAATATTACTATGTCGTCAATATAGACATAGCAAGTTTTTCCTATATACTTCTTGAGTCCAAATGGAAGTCTAGTGAACTCGAATTTACCATTGTTTATGGAAAAAGCTGTTTTTCGATATCAGATCCCTTCAAGGGAATCTGGTGAAAACCACTTTTAAGGTCAAGGACAGTGAAAAAATTGTTTTTGCCTAATTGAGCTAGGACTTCACTTATCTCGGGAATGGGATAACGATCTGCTATGGTAACGCTGTTAAGCTTCCTGTAGTCGATCACCATTCTGTATTGTTTTTTGCCTGTGGAGTCTGGCTTCTTCGGTATGACCCATACCGGAGAGTTATATGGGGATCTGGAACGACCCTTGTAGTAAAGGTTAGTTTCTCATTAGGTTCACAAAATAAGTTTGGGAAGTTATTAACAACTGAATTTAAAAGACTTTGCTGTGTCACTGTCATGTGGTCGGTTTTACCATTAAGGGCGTTTACTGTTGGAGAAGTCAACTGTTTAATTTTGACTTGGACAGAATTTAAAATGTTCATGAAGTTATTTTTTTGTGTCTATTACAGCAGATAGTGCCTTAAGACTATCGTTCCCAATGATACCTTCAAACGTTTGTAAATTAGGTAGAAGATAGAATTTGAGACAAATATCCTTCGTATTAAAGAGATTAATCATCGTATGTTGTGTTATACGGACGTCCCCAGCTATAGATCTTCCGAAAAAGGCATTTTTATTTTGCATGAGTTTTTCGAGGAAAGATGGATGGCCCGGGTCTATCAGAAATTTATACATAAGGAAGAGTTTTTTAGCCAAAAAAAATTAATATCGACGTGATCTAGTTGTTCAATTTCGGATTCATTGATGTTTGGAGTTTCTTCTTCATTGCTCAAGCTCAGATTTTGATAGTCTGAACAAAGTTCATCTTGGGGTGTATGGATGTGAAAATTAGACTGGTATCTGTCCATTCCAGGACCTTGCTGCATATGTGCACCTGTTCTCCAAGGAGCACCGTTGAATCTCTGCCGATTTTGGTAATGAATGTCTCTATCCTGGGCACTGTATCCTTGAGTTAAAGGTTCGTGTTTAATGGTTGGACCTGGTTGAGAAGGTCTCATTTGTTGGTTAGTTTGATTACGATTGGGAAAGGCTCTTTGCTGGGGGTTATTTTGGTTACGACTAAATCCCTGGTTAGTTGGGGATGAGTAATAAGGTTTTTGTATTTGTTGAGTAGGATAGAATTGATGAGCTGGGTATTGCCTATTGGGAGGACCCGCGTTAAAGTTTCGTACCGGAAATGAGTTTGGGTTTTGTGGGCGCATGGGTTGCCCACAAATGAGCGAAATTCTTTTTTTATTGCTCCATGGTTCGTCTGAAGATACTGAGACCTAAAATGTTGGTTCTCGTACCTAAGGCATAAATGTAGGGCTTGAGGCAAGTCTGTGGGCTCTTTCATGCCCAATAGATCTGATAGATTACCCTTCAGACCTCTTATGAATATATCCAACGCCTTGTCCCTATAATTTTTGGTCAATAATTGAATTGCCTCGGGGTCTATATCTATGCATGAAATATTATTGATTATCAAGTTCAGCTGTGAAGTAACACCCTGATAAAATTCTTGTATGGTCTGACTTCCCTGAACCATACCAGACATTTGGTATTCCAGAGTTGTGACATCACGCTTGTCGGCGTAATATGTTGTTAGACAATCTACAATACTACACCAATTAAGTGGTAAGGGTATTATTAGCCTCTTCTCTCTTTCTTCCAGGAGGAGAACTCTGAAGCCTCTCCCGAGAAGGTCCGAAGACAACTTACGATGTCAGGAATTCTTTCTAAGCCATTTATGTCGTTCTGATATTGCGGAAATATTGTTTGATCTGTACCAGATGAACGTTGCGCATTCGGATTTAATACGCTTTCGACGAATCTTCTTCACTGTTGCTCTAATACTCGACTAACAATTGAGGCCACGAGGGCATCTGGTTCAGGGGTGGACCTAGCCCCTTGGGGCGGAGGATCGGCGTTGGACGCACTCGAAATGAACGAGGCATTGGGATCGTGATTACTAACGGAGGCCGTAGAGTGACTTGCTATGTCTGTGGGGATTATTTGGGAAGAAGCGGGATTAGGTATTGTGGCATTATTTGCCGAGGGAATTTGCCCTTGATCTTGGTTTGGATTTTGGTCCCCACCTGCACCTGTTCTTGTGTTTACCATGTTGCTGGCACGTATATGAAGGATCGATGAGTGTCATCTGTTTTAAGACATCTCATTATTTCTATAAGTGTGGAATGGAAACGTTCCACCTGTCCGTTCACTGAACTTGTGTACGGTGGTGTCTTGAATACTTGTATTCCAAGCTCGTCTTCAATCATGAAGGTAATGGATGCAGAACTAAACGATTTCTCGTTATCGATGACTATAGTTTCTGGTATTCCAAATGACATAAAAATTTCCCTTAGAGGCTGTCTTATATCTTCTGCAGACCTAGATTTAAGAGTTTTGATTTGAACGTATTTAGAAAACTTGTCGAGGGCTGTTAAAACTGTTTGTTTTTCTGTGAGGAAAATGTCGATATGGACGATTTTTCCTGGGTATTTCGGATTTGGGTTGCTTGTAATTTTGGATTGTTCGGTTGACGGTCGTACTTGCTTTCTTTACAGACAGTACATATATTAATAACTCTTTTGATTTTACTCTTCATTGCAGGAAAGTAGTATTGTCTGAGGATCTGATTTCTATTTTCCTGTTCATTTCTATGCGCTCGTTTGTGTGTCTTCACAATGATATCTTCCTGATCTGACTCGTTAGTTACGTCTTCAACCTGTAATTGGGTGAACCTTATCTTGTAGTTATTAAAATGGGATACGTACACAGCTTGTATCATACCCATTATATGTTCTGTCGTTTTAATACAGTTTATAACTGAAGGGCTTAATACCTTCTTAAGAATTTGTTTACGATTTTCCTGGTTGAATTCAGGTTTTGTTACCGTATGCCTGTGATAAGTAGGAAAGATTATTCGAAAATTGTTAGCAGGAGTTTCACCTTGTTGCAAGATGATCTGATTCTTGTATGCATTTATTGGAACTTCGACGCTTGTTATAAAGTCTTGCGATAAACTTTCGTCGCTATGTACTGTAGGCATAAAAGAGTGCACTTGCGAATTTACTTGAGAAGGGCGTAACAGTGCGTCTGCCACAATATTTATTCTACCAGGTTTATGGTGTAGTTCGTGGTGATACTCCTCAAGTATTGACTTCCACCGTTTCATCTTACTGTTATTGTTCTTATAGCTAAGAGCATAAGTAAGAGGCTGGTGGTCTGTATAAATTTTGACGTGTGCTGATCCGTAAAGGTAATTACGCAGGGAATTCAATGCCCATATGATTGCTAACATTTCTTTCTCGTTAGCTGCGTAACCCTCTTCGGTTGCACTAAGCGTTCGTGAAACAAATGATATTGGTCTACCTTCCTGAGACAGGACAGCACCAATAGCGAAATTGGATGCGTCTGTGGTCAATTCGAAAGGTTTACTGAAGTTTGGATAAGTGAGCACTATGTCTCTGGAAATAAGAAAGTTTTTAATTTTGCCGAAGGCGTCCATAGCTGCGGGGTCGAGAAAATTTTGTTTTATATCCGATTGTGTCTTGGACATACGTCCTTCCTCCCCTCTTAGAAGGGTAGTTAGGGGTTTCGCAAGCTTTGCGTAATCCTTAATAAAGCGGCGATAATAGCCGGAAAGTCCAAGGAAGGAACGCAAATCTTTCAGAGTTTGGGGTAATGGGAATTTTTTTATCGCTTCGACTTTTGCGGGGTTCGTCATAATTCCCTCTGATGATATGATGAATCCCAAGAATTTGACTTCCTTTTGGAAAAAATGGCATTGATCCAATTGCACCTTCATATTTGCATCATAAAGTGTTGTAAAAATGTCTTTTATGTGCCGGCATGATCACTTTCAGTCTTGTTGAATATTACTATGTCGTCAATATAGACATAGCAAGTTTTTCCTATATACTTCTTGAGTCCAAATGGAAGTCTATTGAACTCGAATTTACCATTGTTTATGGAAAAAGCTGTTTTTCGATATCAGATCCCTTCAAGGGAATCTGGTGAAAACCACTTTTAAGGTCAAGGACAGTGAAAAAATTGTTTTTGCCTAATTGAGCTAGGACTTCACTTATCTCGGGAATGGGATAACGATCTGCTATGGTAACGCTGTTAAGCTTCCTGTAGTCGATCACCATTCTGTATTGTTTTTTGCCTGTGGAGTCTGGCTTCTTCGGTATGACCCATACCGGAGAGTTATATGGGGATCTGGAACGACCCTTGTAGTAAAGGTTAGTTTCTCATTAGGTTCACAAAATAAGTTTGGGAAGTTATTAACAACTGAATTTAAAAGACTTTGCTGTGTCACTGTCATGTGGTCGGTTTTACCATTAAGGGCGTTTACTGTTGGAGAAGTCAACTGTTTAATTTTGACTTGGACAGAATTTAAAATGTTCATGAAGTTATTTTTTTGTGTCTATTACAGCAGATAGTGCCTTAAGACTATCGTTCCCAATGATACCTTCAAACGTTTGTAAATTAGGTAGAAGATAGAATTTGAGACTAATATCCTTCGTATTAAAGAGATTAATCATCGTATGTTGTGTTATACGGACGTCCCCAGCTATAGATCTTCCGAAAAAGGCATTTTTATTTTGCATGAGTTTTTCGAGGATGGTTTTATGTAATTTTTGGAAGAGCCCGGGTCTATCAGAAATTTATACATATCTCCGCTCTTCGTCTTGCATTCGAAGTAGGGCAAGGAAGAGTTTTTTAGCCAAAAAAAATTAATATCGACGTGATCTAGTTGTTCAATTTCGGATTCATTGATGTTTGGAGTTTCTTCTTCATTGCTCAAGCTCAGATTTTGATAGTCTGTACAAAGTTCATCTTGGGGTGTATGGATGTGAAAATTAGACTGGTATCTGTCCATTCCAGGACCTTGCTGCATATGTGCACCTGTTCTCCAAGGAGCACCGTTGAATCTCTGCCGATTTTGGTAATGAATGTCTCTAGCCTGGGCACTGTATCCTTGAGTTAAAGGTTCGTGTTTAATGGTTGGACCTGGTTGAGAAGGTCTCATTTGTTGGTTAGTTTGATTACGATTGGGAAAGGCTCTTTGCTGGGGGTTATTTTGGTTACGACTAAATCCCTGGTTAGTTGGGGATGAGTAATAAGGTTTTTGTATTTGTTGAGTAGGATAGAATTGATGAGCTGGGTACTGCCTATTGGGAGGACCCGCGTTAAAGTTTCGTACCGGAAATGAGTTTGGGTTTTGTGGGCGCATGGGTTGCGGAGCGAAATTCTTTTTTATTGCTCCATGGTTCGTCTGAAGATACTGAGACCTAAAATGTTGGTTCTCGTACCTAAGGCATAAATGTAGGGCTTGAGGCAAGTCTGTGGGCTCTTTCATGCCCAATAGATCTGATAGATTACCCTTCAGACCTCTTATGAATATATCCAACGCCTTGTCCCTATAAGTTTTGGTCAATAATTGCATTGCCTCGGGGTCTATATCTATGCATGAAATATTATTGATTATCAAGGTCAGCTGTGAAGTAACAGCCTGATAAAATTCTTGTATGGTCTGACTTCCCTGAACCATACCAGACATTTGGTATTCCAGAGTTGTGACATCACGCTTGTCGGCGTAATATGTTGTTAGACAATCTACAATACTACACCAATTAAGTGGTAAGGGTATTATTAGCCTCTTCTCTCTTTCTTCCAGGAGGAGAACTCTGAAGCCTCTCCCGAGAAGGTCCGAAGACAACTTACGATGTCAGGAATTCTTTCTAAGCCATTTATGTCGTTCTGATATTGCGGAAATATTGTTTGATCTGTACCAGATGAACGTTGCGCATTCGTATTTAATACGCTTTCGACGAATCTTCTTCACTGTTGCTCTAATACTCGACTAACAATTGAGGCCACAAGGGCATCTAGTTCAGGGGTGGACCTAGCCCCTTGGGGCGGAGGGTCGGCGTTGGACGCACTCGAAATGAACGAGGCATTGGGATCGTGATTACTAACGGAGGCCGTAGAGTGACTTGCTATGTCTGTGGGGATTATTTGGGAAGAAGCGGGATTAGGTATTGTGGCATTATTTGCCGAGGGAATTTGCCCTTGATCTTGGTTTGGATTTTGGTCCCCACCTGCACCTGTTCTTGTGTTTACCATGTTGCAGAGCTTGAGGAGCTTGTAAAAACTATATGACCGCGCCGGTCAGAGGGATTTGTTCCTTTTTGTCCATGTGGTTACTTGGGATCCCTTCTTGACTCCTTGCTGTTGCTGCTGCGGGTTTCCTATAGACGTCCTTTAATCTGATAGTATTGGTCTGATTCACTGTAATTTCCTTGCTAATGATATTGCTTTGGCGAACACTGGAGCTACTTCAGGTCACTGGTTCTTTGTCTTTTGGAACCCGACGTATATATTGCAAATTTTTCACTAGAACTCGGGAGCTTCTTGAGGTCGCTGGTTCTTTTACACTGCACATAAACTACTTGAGGTCACTGGCACGTATATGAAAAAATAATTTTGCACATCGGGTCCCTACTCGGGCGCCAATTAAATTAGAACAAGTTTAATTGTTTAAAAAAAATACTTTTTTGGTGAGGCAGTACCTCTTTATTCTTCAAGCTAATTAAAACTAACTTATAATCTAAAAGAACATAAACTTATCACCTAGGTTGTGCTGTGTTTCCCACGCTGTAGTGCAGCCCACGCTGTAGTGCAGAGTCGGAATGTGGAATGTGTGCGTTGTCGGATGAGCTCCAGCAACCTGTCGCTGGAGCGTGTTATGATGAAATCGTTGCATCGTTGCTCGTGTTGGAGTAGGAATGCGCTGAGTCGCTTCATCAGCGTACAAGTTAACACAGATTACATTGATGAAGCGACTCAGCGCATTCCTACTCCAACACGAGCAACGATGCAACGATTTCAAAAGTGAACGTTTGAGATATATTCGATTTAATCAAGCGAAGCAAAGAAGATATACATCTAAGTGATGCTATAAACAATAATATAGATGGCAATTAAAATTTGAATGTGATTGGAAACATTTGCATACTACCATCTTCATATACTGGCTATGACTTATATTCGTGCTTATGGTCGCCCAGATTTGTTTATTACATTTACTTGCAATCCACAATGGTATGAAATTAAACAAAATTTATTACCTAGACAATCACCAGTTGATCGACATGATATTATTGCACGTATCTTCAAACAAAAATTAAAATCTTTAATTGATTTGTTGGCATCATGTATTTAGTGAAACAAGATGTTGGATGTATTTACAGGGTGACTGGCACGAAGTGTTACCAAAACAAAACTCCACAGAATTTTTATTTTTTGATGAGTTTTATTGAATCAAAGTAAAAATGACAAAAACGTGGATTGCCTCATGCAAATATTTTAATTTAGTTTATTGAAAAAATTAGACCAGAAGAAATTGATCAAATTTATTCAGATGAAATACCTGATCAAAATATTGATCCAGAATTATTTGAAATCGTTACAACAAATATGATCCATGGGCACTGCGGTACATTTAATCCTACTTCACCATGTATGGATAATATACCAAAAAACTCGAAAAAAATTTATCGACAGACACTGTAACTGGAATTGATGGTTATTCGTTATATCGTCGACGTTCAACAGAAACTGGTTGAATACGAGAAACATAGCAAATGAATTTGTGGTCGACAATAAATGGGTTGTGCCATATTCAATTTTATTATTAAAAACATACAATGCACATATTAATGTTGAATTTTGCAGTTCAGTTAAATCAATAAAATATATATGGAAGTATGTACATAAAGATAGTGATATGGCTGTTTTTACAGTCCAAGGTGTCAACGAAAATGGTGAAATGAATGAATGATGAAATGAAGCAGTTTGACGTATTTTATAATTTCAAATACATGAACGTGATCCAACAACAGAAAAACTCAGATATCATCCTACCATGGTTAGAGGTGATTTTCAAAGGGTGTCTGCGCTTAATGCACATTCCTAAGAACTGGACGGAAGTCAAAGTGGTCTTCATTCCAAAAGCACAAAAAAAGGAAAAAGGGTACCCAAAGGACCTAAGGCCTATAACCTTATCCTCCTTTCTGCTGAAAACTATGGAGAGGTTATTGGATGTTTATATAAGAGACCAGGTGGGTTATGACAGATGGGCTCAGTCTTAACACGCTTACTGCAAAGGTAAGTCGGTAGAGACTGCGCTGCACACACTGGTACGTACGATTGAGAAATCACTACAATCGAAGGAATACACACTCATAGCATTCCTCGACATTGAAGGGGCCTTTAATAACATAAAGACGGAGGCTATAATGAAAGGCATGTCTCTTCTAGGTATTGACCACACAGTTTGCAAGCTAATTAATCATATGCTCTTAAGCAGGAATGTTAACGCTGAGCTGGGTGGCTCCACCATTAGAAGGCATGTAGCTAGAGGAACGCCGCAAGGAGGCGTTCTATCCCCTTTGCTCTAGAACATAGTAATCGATGGACTACTAAAAGAGCTGGAAAGAGTAGTTGCCTATGCTGATGATGTAGCCATAGCTCTCACAGGTAGGTTTCTAGTAACCATTACAGAGGTTATGCAAAATGCCCTCTCCATAGTCATAAAATGGGCCGAAGGCTGCGGACTAGGAGTAAATCCGTCCAAGACAGAGCTGGTCCTCTTCACAAATAGATATAAAGTGCCAATAGTCACTCCACCAACTCTAAACGGAACCAGTCTAGTTTTCACCAATAGGGCGAAATTTCTGGGCACAATCCTGGATGATAAACTAAGCTGGAAACCAAACATTTTAGAGAGAGTTAACAAAGCTACTAAAGCTCTATATGCGTGTAGAAGCGCCATCGGAAAAAGCTGGGGATTAAAGCCAGAGCTGGTACACTGGCTATACACTGCAGTAGTAAGACCAATACTCATGTACGGTGTAAGCGTTTGGTGGCCGGCTCTTGGAAAATCCACCTATGTTAAAATTCTGGAGAAGGTGTAAAGGGCAGCCTGTCTTCACATTAGTGGAGCACTAAAAACAACACCAACACGCGCCCTAGAATTAATGTTGTACCTGCTCTTTTGGATATATACGGCAGGCAGAGAGCAGCCTTTACGGCCGCGCGACTGTCAGCAACACGTCAGTGGAAACCTATTCAAACGGGACACTCGACGATAAACAACTCGCTAAAGGTTGAACTGGCGAACTTAGATTACACACAACCAGTGTTATGCTTTAGGAAGGGTTTCCGAGCCATCTACCCCTCCAGGGATCAATGGAGAGATGGATCGTCACAAGAAACCGCTGCTATCAAATTCTTCACGGACGGCTCCAAACTCGACGGAAGGGTCGGTGCCGGAGTCTACTGTGACAAACCTAGCGTGAGCATTTCCGTTCGACTCCCGGACCATTGCAGCGTGTATCAGGCTGAGGTAACAGCGATTGAGGAAGCGGTGACCTGGCTGAAACATAATATATTATCGGTAACCGATATTATAATTAACATAGACAGTCAGGCGGCAATAAAATCGCTGGAATCGGTCTTGATGACATCGGGGGTAGACTTAAGCTGCCACACATCTCTCAAGGAGATGAGCGAGTTTTTTAACATATGCTTAGTATGGGTCCCCGGTCACTCTGATATCGTTGGGAATTGCAAAGCAGACGAAGTAGCCAGAAATGGCACAAAACTCCAACTGCAACCGGAAAGGGCAGGCATAGGAAGACCACTATCAACGGTCAAGCTAATGCTTCGGAAAGAGGCAGAAAAATTAACAAACGCGAGATGGTTGCATACCAACACATGTAATATTGCAAAGCAAGTCTGGCCTAAGCTGGACCTAAATCGCTCTAAAGCATTGATATCCCTACGAAGAGGGGATATAAGAATGACTATAGGTATCTTAACGGGGCACTGTCTTCTTGGAGTGCATACGAGAAAGATGGGCCTTGAGTTCAATGACTTCTGCAAAAGCTGTTATGACGCCGAGGAGGAGGAAACAGTATCCCATTTCCTGTGTACATGCCCGGCTCTTGCAAGCAGAAGACTAAAATATCTGGGATATGGTACACTAAACAGCTTATCGGATGTCGAAAACTGCAAAGTGGGAGACATCCTAAAATTTACAATTATTTAAAATTATCTGGCTATTCATCTTGAAAATTGACAACGTGTTTACTTCAATGAACGAAATCCATTGGAAAGAACATTGACAGCACCAAAACCACCATTAATAGTGTTCTTCGAATTATGCAAACAACAAAATATTTACGGTCAATTTGCAACATATTTTACATGACAGCAATCTAAGAAATGGGAACATCGTAAAAAAAGGTACACCAGATGCTGCCTATCCATGTATATTTTCAACAAATGCATTGGGCCGATTATACACTGTTCATCCTAAACAACGCGAATGTTTTTACCTACGATTATTTATAATTAATTTGCATGGTCCAACGTTATTTGAATGTTTAAGAACAGTAAATGGTCAAATACATACAGCTTATCACGATGCTTGCCGAGCATTAAATTTACTTGAAGGCGATTTACATTGGGATACAACACTTGCCGATGCTGCTCTTAGTTCTTCTCCACATCAAATACGCACTTTATTTGCTATTGTATTGACCACCTGTAATCTTCATAACCAGATGCATTATGGGAAAAATATAAGAACTCCATAAGTGAAGAGATACTTCATGCATTACGTACAGTCAACCGGTTTTTCTGCTAAATCGAGAGAGAAGCAGAAATCACAAACGACAAACAAAAGAGAATTCTTGCTCATGCGCAATGTGCGCTGAGATTGCAGTAAATAACCAATAGTTATATCATAACATAACTAGTGTTGTTATGGGCTACTTTCGAGGCTAGTTTATAGCGTACGAAACAGTCACTTTCGTCTATGGGCGTGTGAAAATTATTAACAGAACAAAAAAGCATCTACGAAAAAATTATGCATACAGTCGCTGCTCAGGAGGGTGGTTTCTTCTTCATAGATGCGCCTGCTGGAACAGGTAAAACCTTCTTAATTTCATTAATATTGGGGGAAATTCGTTCAAAAGGAAATATTGCAGTAGCCATTGCTTCGTCTGGAATTGCAGCAACTTTATTGGATGGTGGTAGAACATCCCATTCAGTTCTCAAATCGCCAAAAAACATTCAAGCAAATGAAAACGCCATATGCAACATTAAACAACACTCAAGTATGGCTAAATTTCTTAAAAAATTTTATATAATTATATGGGACGAATGTAAAGGGTGTCCCAACAAGAGCGCCGGATTTAAATTTGCCGCATTTACGAGTTGTACGGTAATTTTTTTTTGACATTTTTCACGTACAGACCACGCGATTTAAGAATTCAAACCAACAACGTTTAATTATTGAGATCGAGAAAAAAATTCTCTGACGCTCTTGTTGGGATTTAAATCCGGCGCTCTTGTTGGTACACCCTATACAATGGCTCACAAACATGCATTGGAAGCATTAAATCGTACACTTTAAGATCTGAGATGTGATGGTAGACTTTTTGGTGGTGCATTAATTTTATTGGCTGGAGACTTCAGGCAAACATTACCAGTAATACCACGTGCTACTTATGCCGATGCAATCAATGCATGTCTAAAATCATCATCGTTATGGCGAAGCGTTCACACACTCAAATTAAGAATAAACATGCGTGTACAACTTCAAAGTGATTCATCTGCTGATGCATGGTGGAATCATGACCTCGAGGCTAAACGAAGAGAAGTTCGTAAACTCTTTAACAAAGCCAAGCGTACACACACCTGGACGGCCTATAAAACTGCCCTAACCAGATACAACGTGGCTTTAAGGGACAGCAAAAGAAAAAGCTGGAGAGAGTTTTGCGAAAGCATCGACACACTGCCAACAGCATGTCGACTACACAAAGCCCTCTCACTTGACCACAATAATCCACATTTCCACATTGGTTCGGTGAAAAAACCAAACGGGGAACTGACATCCTCTAAACAAGAAACTCTTGAGTGTCTGGTTAAGAGTCACTTTCCCAAGTGCATCATACTGGATAATCAAGAAGTATACGAGGATATAAACATGCACCCACACCTTATCTCAACTGAAGCCTACAGACGCTCAGCCAGCATTTTCCCACTAGAAAGCATCCGCTGGGCGATAAACTCTTTCGGTTCATACAAGTCTCCAGGTGGAGACGGGCTGTATCCAATCCTCCTGCAGCAAGGCATTAAATTAATAGAACCAGTACTCGTAAAACTCTACAGAGCCAGTCACAGCCTAGAATACGTTCCAAGGTGCTGGAGAGATGTGCGGGTTCTATTCTTACCAAAAGGAGGAAAGAAATCCCCCGAGGATACTAGGTCGTATAGACCTATCAGTCTTACATCCTTCATCCTAAAGTCTATGGAGAAAATAATAGGCCATTACGTAAGGTCGAATGCTCTCCAACGAACTTCCTTGAATACCAGCCAACACGCATACCAGACTGGTAAATCGACGGAAACAGCACTACATGAGCTGACAACTGAAATCGAAGACACACTTCGAAGCAAAGAAATGGTTTTATGCGCCTTCATCGACATACAAGGCGCTTTTGACAACACAAGCTTCGAAGTAATTCAAACACAATCCAGATCAAGGGGCATCGACTCCTCTACCATAGGATGGGTCATGAGCATGCTAAGAAGCAGGAAGATTCAAGCCTCATTCGGCGAGGAAAGCATCACAATAGCGGCAGCCAGAGGCTGCCCACATGGTGGTGTCCTATCGCCCCTTCTGTGGCTATTAGTGATGGATCAGCTGCTCGCTAGGCTAGAAAATAACGGCCTAACTAATATAAGCTATGCAGATGACCTAGTCCTAGTAGTTCGTGGCAAATTCGAGAGCACGATAACAGATCGCATACAGGTTGCTCTAAAACAAGTCAAAGACTGGTGTAAAGAGGTTGGACTAAGCGTCAATCCTGACAAGTTAGTTTGCACCCTATTCACCAAAAGAAAAAAAGTAACGCTACCAGCAATACAATTCCAAGGCAAAACCCTTCAATTAATGCCAGAAGCTAAATATTTAGGGGTATTGTTTGACAAAAAACTAACATGGAACCCCCACATATCATATATCACAAACAAAGCTAATAAAGCTTACTTTGCCTGTCACCGTATGTTTGGCATAACGTGGGGAATAAACCCGCAAATTACCCTCTGGCTATACCAAAGCATAATCAGACCCAGGATCACATACGCGGCCCTGGTTTGGTGGCCAAAAACAGAGCAATCAACGACACGCTCAAAACTGAACAAAATTCAAAGAATAATATGTCTAATTGCAACGGGTGCAGTTAAGAGCTGCCCAACGGCAGCTCTGGAAAAACTGCTAGGACTTCCTCCCCTGCACATACACATCAAAAGCGAGGCTGTATCAAGAACGACAAAACTTAAAATCCTTAAACAAATAAAGGCAAACAAACCAGGACACACCAGCATCATAACCAAAATAGACTTGGAATATGTAACTGTCCAACCATCAGACCTAATGATAAAAACTACTAATTTCAAAAGGAATTTTTCAATTAAAATACCCGATCGGAATCAAGTTGAAAATATCATAAGTACCATTCCAAACCATGCATCCATCTGGTATACAGACGGCTCGAAAACAAACACAGGAACCGGAGCAGGAGTATTCGGACCCAGAATCACCCTACGAATACCCCTAGGAAGATCTCCAACAGTATTCCAGGCAGAAACTATAGCAATAGAAGCCTGCGTACTGGAATGTACTAAAAGAAAGTACAGAAGAACCGAGATCTATGTGATCTCAGACAGTCAAGCAGCATTGCTAGCATTAAAAGGTCCAGTCTTTTACTCTAAAACAACGTGGAGCTGTTTCCGCCACTTAGAAGAACTGGCCAAAAACAACGAAATCACACTTATGTGGTCTCCCGGACACTCAGGCATTTTAGGAAAAGAGGCAGCAGACCTATGCGCAAGAGAAGGCGCAGAAGGAATTTTCACTGGCCCAGAACCCAGCATTGCCTATTCCAAATGCCATATCAACAGAAAAATTAAAGAGTGGGAAAACGCTACTATCGAAGCAGAATGGAATTCTTCGCCTGGGATGAGACAAGCCAAGAAGCTTCTAAACTACAACATTAGTCATATGGACAGGGCCATCAGACTGGACCGCCATACACTAAGAACACTTATCTGGTATATGACAGGACATGGCCCATTGATATTCTATGATTTTCGGGGTCTCTGAGTTGAATAGTTATGGTAAGACAGCTCTAGGAGGATGGGGTCGATAACGGAGGGGTGGGGGGGGGGGTGACCGATATTAGTGTCGATTCTATGGTTTTCGGGGTCGCTGAGTTGAATGGTGATGGTAAGACAGCTCTAGGGGGATGGGGTCGAAAACAGATGGGGGGGGGTGACCGATATTATTGTCGATTCTATGGTTTTCGGGGTCGCTGAGTTGAATGGTTATGGCAAGACAGTTCTAGAGGGATGGAGTCAATAACTGAGGGGTGGGGGGGGGTGACCGATATTAATGTTGATTCTATGGTTTTCGGTGTCGCTGAGTTGAATGGTTATGGTAAGACAGCTCTAGGGGGATGGGGTCGATAACTGAGGGGGGTGACTGATATTAGTGTCGATTCCATGGTTTTCAGGGTCGCTGAGTTGAATGGTGATGGTAAGACAGCTGTAGGGGGATGGGGTCGAAACGAATGGGCGGTGACCGATATTAGTGTCGATTCTATGGTTTTCGGGGTCGCTGAGTTGAACGGTTATAGTAAGACAGCTCTATGAGGATGGGGTCGATAACGGAGGGAGGATGGGGTCGATAACGGGTGACCGATATTAGTGTCGATTCTATGGTTTTCGGGGTGCTCTGAGTTGAATGGTGA
Source organism: Nephrocerus scutellatus (assembly GCA_947095585.1). Lineage (NCBI taxonomy): Eukaryota > Metazoa > Arthropoda > Insecta > Diptera > Pipunculidae > Nephrocerus > Nephrocerus scutellatus. The sequence goes on from OX352765.1 coordinate 63,238,885, forward strand.
TAGTAAAACAGCTCTAGGGGTATGGTGTCGATAACTGAAGGGGGTGACCGATATTAGTGACTATTCTATTGTTTTCGGGGTCGCTGAGTTGAATGGTGATGGTAAGACAGCTCTACGGGGATGGGGTGATAACTGAGGGGGAGGGGGTGACCGATATTAGTGTTGATTCTATGGTTTTCGGGGTCGTTTAGTTGAATGGTTATGGTAAGACAGCTCTAGGAGGATGGGGTCGATAACGGTCGATTCTATGGTTTTCGGGGTCGTTAAGTTGGATGGTGATGGTAAGAAAGCTCTTGGTGGATGGGGTCGAAAACAGAGGGGGGGGGGTGACCGATATTATTGTCGATTCTATGGTTTTCGGGGCCGCTGATTTGAATGGCGATGGTAAGACAATTCTCGGGGGATGGGGTCTATAACTGAGGGGGGGGGGTGACCGATATTAGTGCCGATTTTATGGTTGTCGCTGAGTTTAATGGTGATTTGATCTCCAATTATTTTACTATGGGATTCTCGACTCGCCAAAACTTTGCAACGGCACAACTGTGCGTAAAAGAGATGCCGGAAAATATAATTAAAGCGACTATCTTCACAGAACAAGGACAGTGTGAAACAGTTTTTACCCCACGGTTAGCACTCATTTGGACGGATCTACCTTTTAAATTTAAGAGATTGTAATTTCCGGTAAAACTTGCGTTTTCGATGACGATCAATAAGTCGGACAGTTTATTAAATAGTGCGGAGTATCGATTTGAGATCGTCATGTTTTTCCCACGGACAGTTTTATTTATTCTTGAAGGTGAAACTAAAAACATTGTATACAACTAAGTTTTGTTTTAAATTAATTTTATGTATGTTTATTTAATTTTATTTTATAATTTGCTGCCTAATAGAAGATTGGGATAAATAAATACCTGGGCAACGCCGGGTAATCAGCTAGTATTATTATAAATTTGACTCAAATGGTTAAATTAATTATATTACGGCTACAATGTTAATCACTATAAATTACATCATATGATATTATATTATTTATTCCATTATACTATTAAATAATACTATATTGTAAAATGTATTCTTAATATTAATTTTAGTACATAGATTTTTATATTTCTATATTTCTACCTACAATAAAATTTATTTTTAGTTCTTTTTATCACGAATCCTGTTAGAACTAATTTACTACTATCTATATATATAAAATAGAGAATTTATTTGTATATTTGTTTGTGCCTAACTAGCTCTGGAACGCCTTGACCAATTTCAACCAAACTTGGTATACATATTAGTTACTATGTGGAATCAAATGTAGCTGGTGGGGGGTAGCACGCTTTTGGTTGGGGGAGGCGTAGCAGGCGATTTAAGTGTCGGACCCACCGTTTTCGGTATCGCCGAGAAGATTATTACCGGTAGTACACTCCTATGGGTGAGTTATATTCCCTCAGGGGGGTGGCTCAACGATATTAAAGTTGATTCTATAGTTTTCTCAGTCGATAACTGAGGGGGGAGTAACCAATATTATTGTCGATTTTATGGTTTTTGTGGTCGCTGAGTTGAATGGTGATGGGAAGATAGCTCTAGGGGAATTGGGTCGATAACTGAGGGGGGGGGGTGACCGATACTAGTGTCGATTTTATGGTTTTCGTGGTCGCTGAGTTGAATGGTGATGGTAAACAGCTCTGGGGATATGGGATCGATAACTGAGGGGGGTGACCGATATTAGTGTCGATTCTATGGTTTTCGGGTCGCTGAGTTGAATGGAGATGGTAAGACAGCTTTATGGGTACGGGATCGATAACGGAGAGGAGAGGGTGACCGATATTAGTTTCGATCCCATAGTTTTCGGGGTCGCTGAGATAATAGTGGTGTATAGAATGGTACTCGGCGACCATTTGGCGACGAATTTTGGTGTGAGGACATTGTCGCCCCTACTTAAAATTGGAAAAGGTAGATTAGTAGCCCTGTTTTATGGATATGTTAAATTTACATCGATTTTTGATATCTGCCACAGAACTAATAAATTCTATTTATCCGGCTGTTTCTCAAAACTATAACATTTTGAACCGGTTGCTTGAAGGGGCCATTCTTGCTTCCAAAATGGAAGCAACCACGAAATAAACAATCAAATACTTGCCATGTTAATAGGCGTAGTCACTGAATAAATGTGTATCGATACCGTTGTAGATACTGATGAGGAATTAAATATCTAACTGAGTTCCTTAACTCACTTAATTCGTCTGGATTGCCACCACATCGTCTTACAGTTTGATCTCCAAGTATTTTACTACGGATTCTCGACTCGCCAAAACTTTTCAACGCCACAAGACTGTGCGTAAAAGAGATGCAGTTTGTATCCCACGGACAGCACTCATTTCGACGGTCGCACAGTTTATTTAGAACTGCGGAGTATAGATTTGAGATTGCCATGCTTTTCCCACGGACAACTTTATTATGCTTGCTCTGGGTTGGGTTGACCTAAGAATTTGTTTATTCCTGCTCTTGAAGGTGAAACTAAAAACATTGTAGGTATACAACCAACATTTGTTTATTTAATTTTATTTTATAATTTGAATACTATAGCTATAATTTAAAATATATTTTTGTTAATAAAAACTAAAATTTTACCTTATAGATTGATATCATTCTTTTTTCTACCCCTGCCTAATAGAAGATTGGGATGAATAAATACCTGGGCAACGACGGGTAATCAGCTAGTATTGTTATAAATTAAACTAAAAATGGCTAAATAAATTCCTGCTATTTATACAATGTAATTCAATATAATTTACATAAAATTACCTTGTTGTCATCTTGTATAAAGTAATAAAAACAATACAATACAATAATGATCATATTCCAGAATTTCAATATGAACAAGTCATATAGTCGCAACTTAGTCCTACATAACGAATTGCATGCGAATCGCTTGAGAAATAGCTTTGTTTCCGAAATTCCAGACCATAATGATCATATTCCAGAATTTCCATAGAAACAAGTCTAATAGTAGCATCTTAGTCCCAAATTTCATGCGAATCGCTTGAGAAATAGTTTTGTTCCCGAAATTCGAGACCATAATGATCATATTCCAGAATTTCCATAGGAACAAGTCTTATAGTCGCATCTTAGTCCTACATACCGAATTTCAGGCGAATCGCTTGAGAAATAACTTTGTTCCCGAAATTCCACCCATAATGATCTTTTTCCAGAATTTCCATAGGAACAAGTCATAGTCGCATCTTAGTCCTACACACCGAATTTCATGCGATTTTTTTTTTATAATGTACACACGCTAAAGGGGTTTGCACCATTACAATGCTTAGCACAGCGTGGGTGTTAGGAAATTAGGGAGAGAAAAAGATAAGATGTCAATGCACGCGTGTCTTAAACGACTGCAGATCATACAAAAGCGGAAACACAGAATCAGGCAATTCATTCCACATAACTATTGTGCGGCTAAAGAAGCAATTCTGAATTGGTTAGTACGTCCGAAAATAGGCTTAATGGTGGACCCGTGAGCTCGAGTTCAGGCACGGGTCTTACGGATGGGTTGGAGAATGAGCGGGATGCATCTAAATATTTCTTTTGAACTTGTGGAAAAAGCTACAAAACAGTGACAGGCAGAAAATATTCCTACGATGTTCAAGCGATTCGATTGTCTTCGCGATATGTACGTCACCAATAAGTTTTAAAGCGCGGTTCTTGTAAATAGTAGCCAGATCTGAAGGAGTAAAGTACATCTTGCACCGTTTTAGGAAACCTAAGCATCTCGCATTTTTGGCGATGGCAAATATGTGGTCATTCCAATGAAGCTTGTTGTTGACGCACATACCGAGAATTGAGAGTTGTTCAGTTTCAGAAGACAGCATTGCGTTTTAGAAGGGTTAAATTCAACTCTATTATGTAGTCCCCACCTTGTTATGCTGTCAAGGTCAGAATTTAACGTACTTAACATACGTCGTTGTTCAAGTTCCGCTTGTGACGAAGAGGAGCGTGCAGAAAGCGAGAAGTCATATGAAAAGCTAAGAGTACTGTCGTCAGCAAAGGAATGGATTGGATTAGAGGTGGTGGATAGGAGATCATTAATGACAATCAGAAAGAGTGTCGGAGATAAAACCGAGCCTTGAGGAACACCGGCATTTATGCGGTGAACATTGGATTTGAATCCGTCCAATACGACCTGGATTGAACGGTCAGAAAGTTAGTTACTAGTCCAATCGAGCAGGAACAGAGAAAACATTAATCAGCCCTTGGCGAATACGGCGCATCGAGTGAGTTACCACAGCTGAATCAACGACATCTACCCGCGAGGCTAATAATGTCAAAAGAATCGGTAGTGTTTAGCGGAAAGCGAGAAGAATGGCCTTTATTTATAAGCTGGTTCCAAAATTAAACATTGACGTGTGGCTACTCCAATAGTTAAAACCTAATTCGACTCCAACGCTGCCTAAAAGGAAGAGTCTCAGAGTCAGTAATCATGCTGTTGCCCAATAAAGTTCCAAGCGTCATCAACACACTACAAATGTTTTTTGGGCGCCCAGAGCTTATAATTTAGAACCTTATAACAAAAGTTAGTAACGAACCAGCGCCAAAGAAAGACTAGATACTTGAATACACTATTCTCTAGCCGTCCTTGTCTGACACAATGACCGCTAGCATTTGGATTATCCATGTCTGCTGCAAAAACTAACCGCAAAATTATCTCCACAAATTCGTTTAAAACTAGGGAATGTACGGACAAGGCGTATGCATCGTCAATCTCCCAGTTTTTAGCGAGTGGTTGTCTCAAATTGCTCAAGTAGCAGCAGTGGTCGAAGCGACCGTACCTTATCCAAGCACATTAGAAATAAAACGCGTAAGGAAAAGACACAACGCATTCCTGAATCATCATACACTCGAAGGGAAACAGCAAAAGCAGCCTCCTATATCCAAATGCCCAATTTGTAAAGCAAACTGTAAATCTGCCACCAATGGACGAACAATGGACCTCAATAGTAAGTGGCTGGCAATAAAACAACATACCATTTGCTGTACGTGCCTTTGACAATACGGCAAAAATCGTTGTATTTCGATTAAAAACTGCGGCGTCGATGATTGTGTGTTTAAACATCATCCGCTTCTACATAAAAGCCGCTATACAACAAATAACAACGATTCCAATTTTAACGGTGTCCATCAAACATATCTGTAAAAGAATCAGATTATACTTTATAACAAACACAGTCGTTTAAAAGTTGTTTAACAAATTATACTTTATTCAAGTTGATTTTCCACGGGCTTTTTTTCAGTTCCCATAGCAGCTCATCACTCCACTTCCAATTCCCCAGACTTATTATTATCAAGATTCACATTTCTATTAAGTTTATTACTAACTAAAGGAGATGGCGGCCCACAGGATGTTACGGATTTAGAACTATCATTGTCCCTGAATAAAGATTCATTCAACATAAACTCACTCGCATTGAAATCATTATTTTTTGTTTTAGCAATGAAACGACGATTACGATGAAAATGATTATTATAGCGCTTTTGCACTTTTTTATTTTCTTTTAGTTTCCCAGCGCTTTTGCATTTTTTTATTTTCTTTTAGTTTCCCTTCAACCACCAAGTTTCCAGTATCATCACGGTAGAATTACCGGTCTGCATTTGGTAAATGTGTTTTCATTAGACGACCAAAAAATAGTTGTGACGGGGAGACTTGCATTGATGCAACTGGTGTTGTGTTATATTCCAAGATATGATATTGAAATTTATCAAGTTCATTGGCCTCATAGCATCGTTTTAAAATATTTTTTGCGATTGCAACTCCCTTCTCAGCCAACCCATTGCTTTGTGGGTATCTTGGGCTAGAGAACATTAAAACAATGTTTGCATCATTTGCGTATTGCTCAAATAATCGCGAAGTGAATGGAACGTTATCACTTTTTAGTTCCGTTGGATAACCATTGCATCTAGAATTTCGATAACTTGACGGATGGACTTATCTTGCAAAGCGCGAGTTATCAAGAAACCTGAATATGAGTCAATCAGTGCAACAAAACGTTTACCGGCATATTCATAGATATCGATCGATCGGTCTGAAACGGGTACATTGGTACTGCATTATGAACTAAAGACTCTTTCTGATTAGGTTAGGTTAGGTTGAAGAGGCCGTCAGTCAAAACCGACGTAATTAGACCACTAAGGTCCATTGTGGTACCACAAGGATCTAGGAAAATTCCACGCCTACTCGTTGAACCACTTGGAGCTACGTATGAAGCGCAAGAGACTATTAATGTCAATGTGTGTTAGATCATTGAGATCGCTCCCAGATGAAGCTTCCGCCTCTTCGAGAGGGCTGGGCACGTAAAAAGTAGATGTAGAGTGGTTTCCTCCTCCTCCTCATCCATGCAGCTTCTGCAGAAAACGTTGGAAAAGACTCCTAGTCTTTCTGCATGCTTGCCTATGAGACAGTGTCCAGTTATTAAACCTATAATTGCACTAATGTGCAGTCTGTTTTGAGAGATCGAACACTTGGAGCGTTTCGGATCTAGCTTGGGCCAGATTTGCTTCGTTGCTATGCAAGTTGTGCCGTTTGACCATCTATAATTAGTTTTTGCTATAGCATCCCGCATCCCGTTTAAGCATGAGTTTGCACGTAGCGATCGGCATGCCTAGTGAACCATGTTCAGGCAATCCATGTTCCATGTTTGGCGAGTTCGTCAGCCATACAATTACCAGGAATGTCTCTATGCCCCGGCACCCAGCACAGGTGAATGTTGAAATGCTCTGCCATCTCGTCAGGTCTCCTCCTCCTGCTCATCCATGCAGCTTCTGGAGAAATCGTTGGAAAAGACTCCTAGTCTTTCTGCATGCTTGCCTATGAGAGAGTGTCCAGTTATTAAACCTATAATTGCACTAATGTGCAGTCTGTTTTGAGAGATCAAACACTTGGAGCGTTTCGGATCTAGCTTGGACTAGATTTGCTTCGTTGCTATGCAAGTTGTGCCGTTTGACCATCTATAATTAGTTTTTGCTATAGCATCCCGCATCGCGTTTAAGCATGAGTTTGCACGTAGCGATTGGCATGCCTAGTGAACCATATTCAGGCAATAGGGGTAGTGTGGTTCTATGTTTGGCGAGTTCGTCAGCCATACAATTGCCAGCAATGTCTCTGTGCCCCGGCACCCAGCACAGGTGAATGTGTAAATGCTCTGCCATCTCGTCAGGAGACGATCGGCAATTCCGGGCTGGAATTGAATTTGTGGAGACTGATTCCATGGATTTTAGCGCAGCCTGGCTATCCGAGAAAATGTGGATATCCTTAACAGATATGACATTACTCTTCAGCCAAGACAAGGCTTCCTTAATAGGCATGAATTTAGCTTGGAAAACACTACAGTGATTAGGAAGACGGAAAGAGATACTAAGATTTAGTCTTTTTGAAAAGACGCCTCCACAAACCCTTTCATCAGTTTTCGACCCGTCTGTGTAGAAGTGAATTCCTTCATTTTCAAAGTAGATACCTTCCTCCCAAGAAGACCTGGAGGGGATGGTAACCTGGAAGTTTTTGTTGAAGTGGAGCTGCGGAATGGTGTAGTCTAATTTGACAAGTGGAGTCCTGACTGAATTCAGGACAGAAGAGTGGCCGAAATCATTAACAGTCCACTAAGAGATTGCTCTGAGGCGAGTAGCCGCGCTTGTAGCCAGTTGTCTGCCAAAGATGTCGAGTGGATCAAGGTTGAGCAGAATGTCCAGTGCAGCAGATGGAGTTGTACGAAGCGCTCCCCTCATACAAAGACAAGTTGATATTTGGACTCTGCTTAGTTTGTCGCGATTGATCGCTTTATCTAATGCAGTCCACCAAACAGCCGCGCCGTATAGCAGAATAGGTCTAGATCTGGCCCAAGCAAGATAAGAAACGCTCCAAGGTTAACCTTGGTCTGCCACATATAGTGGATAGTAATTAGGAGTCCTGAGTCCACAAACTCGGTTGTAAACAACCCAATGCTCTTGAATCAGGACTATATTTTCTCCGTCTATGCAAATACGGAGTAAAAGGGAGGCCGAAGCATTTTTGGAGTGCTGGAGATTAATCTGTACAACCCGCAGCATTATTGCTACTCTTGGGCAGAGAGTTGAGAAGCTCGTCTTCATTGGTAGATTACCTGAATAAAAGGTCCTCCAACTCCAAGTCCGACAGAGTGTCAGCCATGGAGACGGAAGACTGCGACGAATTGGCCGAAGCTTGGGGAACGTCGTCAACTATAATGGAGACAGAAGACTGTGACAGGGTAGCCGAAGCTTAGCTTAACGTCATCCATCGTAGGGAAGGTGACGGTTGTTCCCGGAACTTGATGGTTTACCAGCTTCTTACTCATCCTTCTTATAGACCTGAAGCGTGATGTGGTTCCATCCAAACTGAATCACGCCTTTGGTCCTTGTCAGGGGAGCAAGGGATTCCTGGTTGATTACAACTATCGCGGATCTGTGTTAGCCCCTACGCTCCTCTATCTTAGCGACCTTCCAGTCGTGCGTCGGAAGAGAGGGATTGCTTAGTCGTAAGACTTCAAGTATTCGAGTATTCGAGTGGGGGGTTCGATGGAAATCCAAGTCCGCGCTCTTGGTCAGCTAGGGATATCCTCCTTTGCAACAATCTCGAGCTTGGCACCAGGCCAAACCTCCCCAAGACTGCCAATAGCCAGTTTAAAGACATCACAAGATCTCGAATTTTCGCACACTATTAACATTATCCGGCCTTGATGCCAACCGCCATCGTATGTGGTAGGAGGAGCTCCAGTGCGACCATTCATAAAGCTCGCGAAACTGCCTGAAAGTTTTACATTAATTTGCTGCCACTGATCAGGAGAGATGGATCCGTCTATGTCGCTACGATCAATTACAGCGATTACAACGATTCTGTCTTTTAGGAAGTCGCTGAGATGTAATGGTGGAGTGACTAGGGGCGGTTGCACTATGTGCCTTGAGTCTTTTTGAGACCGGAATGGCCTCCTCCCCCGATCTCTGTTGCTTCGACGTAGAGTCTGGTCTTGCTGCTGTCCTTATCAAGAAAGTCTTGGGCCCATTTAAGCTTGGCGATCCTGCTGGTCTCCGGAATAGCTCCGAGGGCCTTCAGTGTCCGGTTGGCATTACGCCGGTCCTTGTCCTTGTCCTTGTGAAGGAGATGGTAGGAGGAATTAGGAAAGATGGTACAATAGTACGGGCGCCCTTTAGTTTCAGGACTCATCTTAGGGAAAAATTCCCAAGAATCTTTGACCTTACTTAGCCCCTTCAACTCGTCAAGTTCACCGCTCAGGTAGGAGACCCTTTCTGATTGTTTCAGGTGAACTTTTCGCAGACCATGCAACTTTTAACTGTTTCTTTTATATCATTTCACATCCCTGACCAAAAGAATTGCATTCTTGCATGAGGGGGAATGAAGCCACTTACAGACTTTGACCTGTTATCCAGTTGGAACAAACCACCGATGCTCCTTGATTAAAAATCCACCTTCAAAATGAAGATCATTCCTATACTTATGGAACAATTGACTTAAGTCGTCAAGCTGATGGTATGAAGGCCCCCGTAACAACGTGTTGGACTACACGATTATCCCTTTCATCTGATTCCATTGTTTTAATATATAAAGCAAAATTTTCCGTAAATAAACAAGCGCGACAAATCAGTGAATGAATCATAGTAGACAAGTGTTCATTAAATTCGTGCATATCAGTCAACTGTGCACGAGATAAGCAGCCGGCGACCAACATCTCCTTTCCCGGTAAGTATGTAACTGACATTTCTGGGTATTTGTAAAGTTGTAGAAACATTCTTTGCAACCGTGGCGTTAAGTTATCTATATCTTTTTTAATCAACGTTTCTAGTGGCTTATGGCCAGAATGAACAACAAAATCGCGACCATACAAGAAAAAATGAAATCGTTCAAACGATTAAGTGATATTACAAAAACGATTGCCAATAGTTCCTTCTCTATCTGCGCCCATTTTTGTTAACATTTTGTTAGCGTTCGGGATGCATACGCCATGGGCATACCGTTTTGAAGAAGCACGATTCAAAGTCCATCTTTTGAACTATCCGTCTAAATAACGACTGGTGCTTTTGGGTCATAAATCTCTTGTTCATGTTCATCGGACCAATTCCACTCAATATCATTTTTAGTTAAATTACGCAGGGCTGATGTTCGTCGTGACAAATTTGGAATGAACCGAACCAAAAATTTTAATAATCCCAGCAGACATAAAACCTCTTATTATATGGTTTTGGCATATTATATTATTGCCTTAATATATTTATCACTGGGCTCGACACATCCGTCAACAACAACATGTCCCATAAATTTAATTTTGCTTGTACGATACTAATTTTTTTTTCATTATACCATTGAAACGAGCACGCTCAATTACACTGGTAAGTGCATAGGCATTCTCTTTCTTACCATTTTGGACCATTTTTCTTTGGAACATTTCAGGAGCGCTATTTATTTCAAATGGAACCATGTTCCAACGATATATTCCAAATGGAGTCGTAAAGGTGGTGAGATCTGAGCTTGCACAGCCTAGCTCCATCTGCCAAAACCCATTACCCATTACAAAACTGTGAATACTCGTTTATTTGATAAGACCTAATGGGGTCTTCGAATGTTGGAATGGGGAAATGCTCACGCTTTATACAGGCATTAAGAGGTTTCGGATCCAGGAAAATGCGAGTTTCTCCATTTGGTTTCTCAACCAACTGAATGGTGCTTACCCAATCTGTTGGATAAACAACAACACTAATTATTTCATCATTAACTATCTGATTCAGTAGCTTTTTGAGTTTATTATATTCGTATTCGTTTCTTGTAATGTAGCGATGGCACAGAATTTTCTTTTAAGGCAATTGAACATTTACCTGGGATTTTCCCAAGTCCATCAAAAATATCAGAGATAGTATTGACAAATTTACCTACCTCTGAAGGAAACGGGGCCCCAAAAGTGTCTATTCTTTGAAAGCGTTACATGTTTCTAAACCTATAACAGGTACACATTTATCATCAACAACAAGAAAGTCACAAGTTTGGTTCAACCGTTTATCGGCATCAAAACAAGTCAATTTAACACAACCATGAAGTTTTATTGGATTTTAACCGTAATCAATACCATTACATGGAAATGAAAATGGTTGAATAGGAACCTGAATTTTTTATAAAACCAATCGGTATGCAATTGGGATCCGATCCTGTAAATTTGGTTGGTCGATCCTGAATCACGTAATCTTTGTACCATCTGATGCGGTCTATATGTAACCTTGTAACGTTGTTGCTCGGGTGACGCTCGCCGATCACCCAGGGTTCTTTCTCCTTCTGTCTTCAAAATAAATACAAAATAAATTTTAAGATTGTGTTAGGTTTTTGGTTTCTTTTATTTTCGTTTTATTATTACTAACATAGGGCTAATAAACTTAAGCTAATATGATGATTACAGGCTAAGATAATGTTTACAAACTAATATAATGATTACAAGCTAATATAGTGATTACAGGCTAATATGATGATTATACGCTAATAAGGTGATTACAAGGTACGGGGCGGTGTAGCTCCCCGACCAGTGTGTAAGCAACACAACACCGTCAGTGATTTACAGAGCAACTCAGTAAATAGCGCGTAAACAAGCACAGCGTTACTACTGGGTTGTCCTAAAGATATGGGTAGAAGCGAAACAGGAAATGATTCGGTTCTTCTGGTGTTGCACTTTTGTGCATGCGGAGTGTAGCTCAATAAGCAGCGCGTAAATAAGTACAGCGTTGCTGCTGAGTTCTACTAACAGTAGGTATAAAGAAGAAACAAAAATGATTCTGTCCTTCTGGTAATGCAGGTGTAGCTCAACAGGCAGCGCGTAAATAAGCACAGCGTTGCTATTGGGTTACCCTAGACGCATGTATAGAAGAGAAGTAGAAAATACTTCTGTATCTTGCGGATTGGAAGATACTTTCAAGGAAAGACAGAGAAAAGGAGTATCTCCACTTGACCATCTCAGCCTCGCCAAAAATTGCTGAGAACCTTAAAGGCTCAAACTATAAAGTTAACTGGCTCTTTGGGTTTATTTCAGGCTCAAAAAAGACCACAAAAAGAAAAAAGAAGACGCGAAATCGGTACCCGACAAGGTGCCACCAAAACCAGGGAAATCAAGTCTGTCAGAAAGACAAAGGCATCACCCAACGACAACCAACACCAAAAATACAACAACCAAACCAGACCAGACTAAACGTTCCAAGAAACATGGCCTAGGAGTAGCAAGACCAACAAAGCCTACCGAGACCACGACAACACAGGGCCCTCAAGACAAGTCGGTTAGCCCAAACAATATCCAAAGTGCATGCAGATAAATCTGCATAGATCCAAAGAGGCCACTGCCAACTTATGCCAGCTTTTCGTAGCCAAAAACTGGGACATAGCTCTCATCCATGGACAAAAAACGACAAAATTCTGGGAATACCAAACCATATAGGTAAGTTGTAAATCAAAGGAAACGAAAGACCAAGGACAGCAATAGCAATCCTATGTCGCCACTCGTTCAACATTTACTCCCTAAATCAATTTATTTCCAGAGACCTAACCGCGATCTCTCTAGAGACGCCAAAAAACACCAGAAGCAAGAGCACCATCAATTTTGCCACTGCCTACTTCCCGGGAGAAGAAGAAGACCCCCCCTCCGGAAATAACACAGAGCTTTGCAGAATACTGCATAGCTCACAGACAGAGTTTCGTGATCGGATGAGATGCAAATTCTCACCACACAGTCTGGGGAAGCACCGACACAAACACAAGAGTTGAGCAACTTTTACACTACTTCTTTAAAAAAATATTATTATAAAAAATGTGAGGAATCTCGAGGCTAAAAGAAGAGAGGTCAGAAAACTTTTTAACAAAGCCTCGAACCTCCCTTACGCTGCACTAAGAAACAGCAAAAGAAACAGTTGGAGAGAATTTTCAGAAAGTATTGACAAACTACCAACAGCAAGTCGTCTACACAAAGCTCTCTCCCTCGACCATAAAAACCCACTCGGCTCAGTCAAAAAACCAAACGGTGAATTGACATCCAACAGACTAGAAACTGTTGACTGATTAATAAAATGTTATTTCCCCAACTGCCGAATACTAGGCAACCAACACAACACAAACCTTTACCATACCCCCGCGGAAGCCTACAGATGCTCAAATAACATCTTTGGCCCTTACAAATCCCCAGGAGGAGATGGAATATACCCGATACTCCTACAACGTGGCTTGTACAAATTAGAATCTCTACTCGTAAGGCTCTACAAATCCAGCTATAGCCTAGAATACGTACCAAGGTGCTGGAGAGATGTATGAGTGATTTTCTTACCAAAGGTAGGGAAGAAATCCCCCGAGGATACAAGTTCTTACAGGCCTATCAACCTTACATCATTTGTTCTCATAGCCATGGAAAAAATGTTAGGTCACTACATAAGATCTAATATACTCCAATCAAATCCACTTAACCCCAGCCAATCTGACATATCCGACTGGAAAATCAACAGAAACAGCACTTCATGAGCTGACAACTAAAATCGAAGACACACTCCGAAACAAAGAGATGTTACTATGCGCTTTCATCGACATCCAAGGCGCCTTCCACAACACTAACTTCGAAGTAATTCAAACACAAGCTAGAACCAGGAGAATAGACTCCTCTATCATAGGATGGGTGATGTGCATGCTAAGGCGCATGCAATTATTCCCGCCCTAAGATTCCAAGGCAAAATACTCCAAATAATGCCTGAAGCCAAATACCTGGGGATAATGTTTGACCAAAAACTAACATGGAATTCCCATATATCATACATCACCACCAAAGCTAACAAAGCTTGCTTCACTTGCCCATGCATACCTTCGCTCCGAGTTCTGTTGAAAAAAATGCAAAGAAACTGTCAACACTGCAAAAATCTGTGAAGCATTCCGAAACCGCCGATAATGGCGGAACTGCCTCCAGCGAGACTTTTGACATTTACGCGACCATTTTCATATGTAGGCCTAGACTTCTTCGGCCTAATGTATGTGGTGATTGGTAGACGGATCGAAAAACGATGGTGAGTGTTGCTAACATGTCGTACTGTCAGTGCCATACACCTCAAGGTCGCGGCAAGCCTATCAACTGACTCCTGCATACTAGCACTTAAAAGGTTCATTTCAATAAGAGGCATGCCATTAGAAGTGTTTAGCGACAACGGCACAAATTTTTGAGGTCCCAGTGAAGAGTTGAACGAAGCCACTAACATATGCTAACACGTCGAAACCAACAAATTGGCAGATACATTCGCTGGACCGAATTTCAAATGGACGTTCATTCCCCTTTCCTCACCCCATATGGGCGAAGCTGGGAAAGACTGGTTAGAGTCGGTAAAAAAACACTAAATAGCATAACTCCGACAAGGAGTCCGAAGAATTTCTGTTAAGCATGTTCGCTGAGGTGGAGAGCATCGTAAACTCGCGACCACATACCTACGTTCCATTAGATCACGAAAACGCCGAGGCTCTTCCGTTAACCGGAGAACTAAACGACGACGGTGTTCTCTACGAAAGAATTGACGAACTAGCGAGCAATATGCTAACTCGTTCTGGCGACGATGAATAGCTGAATAATTGCCCGACTTGACAAAACGTACGAAATGGTATCCAGCACAGAAGCCAATCCAAGAGGGTGATATCGTGCTAGTAGTCGATCCTTACAATTAGTTACGTTTCGGCCACGAACGTAAAAGGTAATAAAAGTTATTCCTGGAAGAGATGGTCGAGTTAGGTGCGCTGTGGTACAAGCTCAAAACGGCGTTTATACGAAACCCACTCGCTCGCTCGCTGTGCTGGATGTGGCCCAGTTTGACAATGATATGAAGCCAACTTAACCAGCTTACCAGGGGGGAGTGCTAACAAACTTTACTTCGGAGCACCTGACGCTCGGCGAAAACAAACGTCATAAAAGAAAACAGATGACTATCCTTTCACAGTATATGCAGCCTCCTACTTCACGTATTTCCTTCCTTTTGCGAAAATCGACCATTTTGATTCAAAGTGTAGCAAAGAAAACACAGCATCGAGAGAAATCAGTTATCTATAATTAATTAATGAATTTTCTTATTATAATAAATTATATAACTATAAAAAAAAACCTTGTACAGAAACAAAATAACAGCCCAAAAAAATTTTTTATGTAAATTCTCTAATAACCAAAAGTATACTAATTTCCGCTATAAATGCTGAAATATAAAAACACACACGAAGCACTGCAACCCAACAACAAAAACCCCAATTGTAAAGCAAGCAACGCTTCCCACAGCGCACAACGCACACAGAACACAGTCATTATAGTATGAAATAATCTGATGCCGCGAAAAAAAATTGTATGGGAGCTCCCGATCCCACGGCCCGATTACTTTCAATTTTAATAGATAGTACATTCACCGGAAATATACATTTGTGCAAAACTTCGATAAAATCGGGATTTGGGAAGTTGCACTAATTATCTATTGCCAGATGACTTCTGGGTGGATTATTCGTCTACATCCCCGGTTGCTTAAATCACTGCGCTCGCTCCGCTCGCCGGTGAGAGTTATATGGGAGCCCCCGACCCCATCCCCGGTTGCTTAAATCACTCCGCTCGCGGGTGACAGTTGTATGGGAACTTCCCGAATCCATCCCCGTTTGCTTAAATCACTCCGCTCACGGGTGAGAGTTGTATGAAACCCCCCGACCCGGGTCCTGATCTCTTTAAATGTTTACAAAAAGTGTTGTCTATCGGTGATACACATGCATATAAAATTTGAAAAAAATCGGGATTGTTGATATGCAAACATGTGACAGCAGAAAAGTCAAATAAAAATATTTTTTTTATTGAGATTTTCATAAAAAAACACCGAATTTCCCAAAATTTCCTACTTTCCCGGTAGACTTTTCAAAACTTTCATACAAACCTTGTCCTTATAACTACAAACACAATAAAAAAAAATCAGCCAAATCGGCCGAGCCATTCTCAAGTGATGATCTTTCAAACATCTGGCAATTCATTTTTATATATATGTATATATTTGAAAAATTAAACGTCTCTACGCCGACACTTAAGAGCTTAAGGAGTTTAACCGCGCACGCTCTTAATTTTGGATATAGTCCACAAGTCGAAACCGCAAACAGCGCCCCAACAAGCATTATGCTTGATTTACATTTGCGCGTGCGAGAAAAAATTAACAGGACGACTATAGTTAAAGTGAAATTGTGGTTAGCCAGAAGAGATTAACACTTGGAGAAGTTTTATCTATAGCATTATGGTACCATTGAAAAATATACTACTTTTCTCGTCTGGCTAACCACAATTTCAATTTAACATTCGTTCTGCTCATTATTCTCGCACGGCACAAATGTAAATAAAGCATTATGGTGACATTGAAAAATGGATGTGGTCAAGAATTCCGCCCCTGCGCAGTTTATGCTGCATGTTGGTCAAAAAGGCAGTTCTGCAGCCAAAGCAGTGCAACGTATCGGATGAAAATGCAGTATAAATCGACTACGCAGTTTACTTTAAATTGGATGCAAATCCGCAAACGTCTTTTTCTACAAGCAGAATGTAAGTCGGTTTAAAATGCAGCCGTAATTTCGTGCATACGATCTGCCTGCGTTGCTTTTTTTTGTGCAGCGCAGGCAGCACAGCTGCTGAGTTCTTGCTCATTTTTTCTCGCACGGCCCAAATGCAAATCCAGCATTAGGTCGACTGCCTATTTATTGAGTGCTTTCTATTTTTTATTCTAAATATTCCGCATTTGACATAAACTTTTATTTATTCTTTGTATTTTATTCCTTTTTTGGCTGTTCTTTTATTTCTTCTGAATATTTAGAACGTATTCTTTTGTGAGGAACAATTTTGAGGGAAAATTGCCCCACACATCAAATTTACATTTTTTATTTTGAATTTTTTATTTTGTAACCCTACGTGAGAATAAAGAAAGAATTTCCTACTTGTCACACCAAAAATGTCTGTATATTCCTGTATACAAATTGTTTTATCGACAGAATCACACAACCAAAAGAGTGATATGCCGACGGCACCTCAATTGCAGCAAAGTACACGAAACAGGTCGAAGTTGTCGCTGTAATCATCATCTGGAGAGTGGTTCTTGATAAGAATCCCAAACTGATCTGACAAAAGAAAAGGCAATTATGCAAGACGATCACTGATAAGATGCCAAGCAGCAACATTAAATAGAAAAAAAAAACTCTCCACACCGCGTAGCCACTCCCATTGCAGCGAAATGAAAACTAGCAAAATGCACTACGAGAAGAGTGGGGAAATAGGAGCGACGAGAAATCAACCAACACCGCATAAAGCATAATCGTTGACTAGAGAAAAGGGGGAGAGAGAGGAAATATGCAGTACATTAGCAACACAAGAGGACTGACTGGGTCAACGAACCAGCTGACCAGTTCAACGAACTACGCACCGTTCGCAACAAAAGAAGAGGGCTCGTCAACATTATATAAACTAATACAACCACAACAACAGCAAAGAATTTTGTGCACGCAATTGAACAGCTGAAATCGCAAACAGCGATTACATCAACAACAACACGAGATGTTCCGTTACCGACGCACAAAAAATTATAGACAACAGCAAGGAATTTTGTGCACGTAATTGAACAGCTGAAATCACAAACAGCGATTACAACAACAACAACGTGGCAAAACGATAGGAATATAGTAAACAACAACAACCAGGAGAACCGGCCATACCAAAATTTTCGCATAGCAATAACGGTCATAACGGGACCATGGACCAACCGTAGGAAAATAGCAAGCCACGATTTCCCACGGTTCTAGCAGTTTAACCCGATTCGGCCACTATAAAAGGAGGCAGAAATTCTGCAAATGGTCTCTTCCTTCTTGACTTCTGACCAGTTCAGCAGCATATCGACAAGCGAAGTATCCTTGCCATTTGCTCAGAACTAGACCTAGACTTTCTGTCACAGTGCACAAGCGGAGTACCTTTGTCACTGCTCAGGAACACTGGACATAGACACTCTGTTACAGTGCACAAGCGAAGCATCTTTGTCACTGCTCAGAAGACTGGACTGGGACTATTCTGTCACAGTGCACAAGCGGAGTACTTTTGTTACTGCTCAGGAACACTGGACATAGACATTCTGTTACAGTGCACAAGCGTAGTATCCTTGCCATTGCTTAGAACTAGACTTAGACTTTCTGCCATAGTAAACAAGCGAAGTACCCTTGTCACTGTGCTACGAAGATAGCATAGCCAACAGAATCACAACTTGAAAATTAGAATTAAGCCATTGAAATAACCATTAACCCATTATAACTGATTTTTAAAGAATCATACTTAAGAATTAGAACTAAGTCACTGAAATAACCATACATTTATTATAACTTCTTTAAGGAAACAATAAACACAAAATCCTGAGTTCCTAAAATAAATAAAAATCTTTTATTGTAACGACCCTTTTGAACAAAAGCCCTGGTCACGCTGAATATACCCCGGCTGGGAAAAACCTCGTTACAATTGGCGCTCGAACAGGGACTCTGGAAAACAAGTAGCAAGCAAAGAACGAACAAGGCACAATGGTGAGGACAGGTTGGGTATACAACCTCACGAAAGAGGAGCTACAGAAGTACTTGGCGGAGTTTAGGATGGACACAAACGGTGGAGTGGACGAACTGAGGAAACGATTTTTAACTTGTATCACGGGACGAGACGTAACTTCTGATGACGAACTCCGCCTTGTGGAATTGGAAACGAGACACAAACGTAGCCCATCACCCACACAATCGCCACTACTTAATCTGTACGACACGACAGACGGCGAGAAACTGAAGACACCAGGGAACGGGTTAACAGTTCCAGTCATAAGCAACACTCAAGCGTTCGTAGAATCAAAACAGATCCGAGGAACAATGGCAACACCAGGAACACCATATGTGATGGTGATGGAGCAGGTTAGAAAGTGGTCGGTTCGGTATGATGGAGGGAAAGACCCGCTGTCGTTCATCGAAAGACTTGAGGAACTGGTCGACGCCTATTCTATAGACAAAGATTTGCTGCCAAGGACCATGCCAGAATTGCTCCGTGACCGGGGACTGATGTGGTTCCGAAGCAACAACCAGAGATGGCAAAATTGGAGGCTGTTCAAGGAAGACTTTCTGAAGTTCTTTTTGCCCACAAGGTATTGGAAACATTTGGACGACGAAATTCGCCAACGACGTCAGGCAGGACACGAAAACTTCAAGGACTTTGTAATAGCAATGTAAAATCTAATGAGACACGCAGGATATTCAACGGTACAACAGGTGGAAAGAATCTTCAGAGGAGGAGGAGTACCAATATTATATTAAACGGAAGGACTTCGAGAACTTAAACGATCTAGTCGAACTAGCAGAAGATTTTGAGGGAATAGCTGGAACTCCGGTGCCAAATAGACCCAACACCCGACCAAAACAGGTGGAAAAGAATTGCATGATTGCACGCGACATCGACGGTCTTATAAACGTAAAAACAGCCTGCATGCGATGTGGTGAGGACGGACACATAAGACACAATTGTCATAACCCACAAATTTTGTTCTGCTGGGACTGCGGCCGCCGGAATACAAGAACGACAGAATGTTGTCGAAAACAAGCGGGAAACGACCGTGGGGACCGACGAAGCAGAGGTACGGTGGAGCCCCGGAGGAATGCACCTCGAACCCACTAATTTTTCTACACTTTGACACAACTCGAATCTACGCCACCATCACTCTAGGAAAAGAAATCATCAGGGCCACAATCGATACTGGTGCTACCAAGAGTTTCGTGAGCAAGCAGTACGCAGAGGGCAGGAGGAGTGTGTCAAATAGTATATCTGTCAACACAATGGTTAGGATGGCTGAAGGCACGTCCCGACTGATTCAAGAGGCGATAAAATTGGATGTACAAATGGGAACCGAACACAATAAACTCGAATTTTTAATTCTCCCGGAAGCTGTGGATGATATCGTCCTAGGACTTGATTTTTTGGCGAAGATAAAAGCCAAATTAAGCTGTGGTGGTCAAACACTCCAGCTCCAGGAGAAAGTGGAACAACAGTGCGGAACTCTACGAGGCCTTACGGTTTAGACAGGGATACCAACGGAGCAAGAAAGGCTCTCAGCTTTTCTCAAAGATGAGTTCCAACGATTTGACGAACTACCAGCAGTTTCAAACAT
Source organism: Nephrocerus scutellatus (assembly GCA_947095585.1). Lineage (NCBI taxonomy): Eukaryota > Metazoa > Arthropoda > Insecta > Diptera > Pipunculidae > Nephrocerus > Nephrocerus scutellatus. Next base: position 63,259,117 of record OX352765.1, read on the forward strand.
CAGGGAGCACAAGATAGTGATGCCCGATGAAAGAAATAATAAATACGGAAATAAACGAACTATTAGCAAAAGGCTAATCGAACCCTCGCACAGTCCGCACAGTGCACCATAGTCCTCGTTAGAAAAAAAAAAACAGGAAAATGGAGACTCTGCGTGGACTACCGCGAGCTTAACACGCGATCTGCCACGAATTCAGCACATCCTGGAACGGCTACGAGGAGCTAAGTTCATAAGTAGCCTAGATCTAAGAAACGGGTATTGCAGATACCCATGGAAAAGCACAGCAGGAAGTATACCGCTTTCACGGTTCCAGGGCGCGGCCTGTTTCAATGGCGTGTGATGCCTTTTGGATTGCACTCTGCGCCGGCTACATTCCAACGAGCACTCGATCAGGTCATCGGCCCGGAGATGGAACCGCACGCATTCGCATACCTCGACGATATCATCATCATCGGGAAAACATTCTAGGAACACCTACGACTATAGGCGGCCAACTTGAAAATAAACCCAGAGAAGTGCGAATTCTGTAAGACAGAACTAAGGTATTTAGGACATGTAGTCAGCAGCCAAGGCATCCACACCGACCCGGAGAATGTCGCCGCCATCAAGGAATTACAGCCACCACGGAACGTACGAGAGCTACGGAGATACTTGGGTATCGAATCATGGTACCGCCGTTTCGTACATGATTTCTCGGAGACCACTGACGGCACTGCTTAAAAGGGCAAGCACTGAAGATGGACCGAAGAGCATCAAGCAGCGTTCGAACACCTAAAGGTCAAGCTGACAGAAGCCCCAATTCTCGCGTGCCCCGAATTCTCACAAAAGTTCTCACTCCAAACAGACGCCAGTGACAATGGCCTAGGAGCAGTGCTAACACAGGAGCTCGGCGGTTGTGAGAGAGTGATAGCGTACGCCAGCCGACACTTAAACAAAGCTGAAAAGAACTACTCCCCCACCGAAAAGGAGTGCCTGGCAATAATTTGGGGAATTAGGAAGATGCGACCTTACCTAGAAGTATACAAATTCACGGTGATAACGGATCATCTTTCCCTGAAATGGTTAAATTCCATCTCGAGCCCCTCTGGAAGAATCGCACGATGGGTACTCGAACTCCAACAATACACATTCGACGTTCAATACAGACGTGGAAAATTGAACGTCGTAGCAGATACGTTATCCCGACAACCACACGATTTGCAAATGGCTAATTTGGAAGACAACAAATCAGTGCCCAAGTGTAGGTGGCTGGAGAAAAGAATAAATCAAGTCATGGAGGAGCCAAAGAAGTATCCCGACTATGCGATCGAATCAGGACAACTGTATCGCCATATACCAACAGCAGGCTGTAGGGAAGATGCTCACACAGATAGCAAAGGAACCATGGGCAATAGTATGCGCTGATCAAAGCACGGAAATACCATGCTCTTGGTGTTCTTCGACCGCTTCTCGAAATGGGTCGAGTTAATCCCGACGAGACGAGCAACCACGGACGAAGTCCAGAAGGTCTTCCGAGAACGTATTCTTGCACGTTACGGCGTACCAAAAGCCCTCATCACTGATAATGGGGCGCAATTCACAAGCAAAGTTAAGGTTACACGGACAATCGAAAGAGCGCACCGCTCACGTGAGCGAGCTTAAGGTATTCTACCAAAATCTTCCAAGAGGAAACATCAGCAGCTGGGAAACTAATCGCCAGGGAAAACCAAGTAGTTTTCAAAAATCATAAACCGTCGTCACAAAAACCAGCGAAATCGAAGCTACCAAATACGAAACAAAGAAAATAACGAAATTATAACAACAACTACAAGCACAGCAAATAACTCAAGAAGCAACGGAGCAGAATAGCCAGGAATAGGAACAATTTTGAGGAAAAATTGCCCCACACATCAAATTTACATTTTTTTATTTTGAATTTTTTATTTTGTAACCCTACGTGAGAATAAAGAAAGAATTTCCTACTTGTCACACCAAAAATGTCTGTATATTCCTTTATACAAATTGTTTTATCGACAGCATCACACAACCAAAAGAGTGAAATGCCGACGGCACCTCAATTGCAGCAAAGTACACGAAACAGGTCGAAGTGGTCGCTGTAATCATCATCTGGAGAGTGGTTCTTGATAAGAATCCCAAACTGATCTGACAAAAGAAAAGGCAATTATGCAAGACGATCACTGATAAGATGCCAAGCAGCAACATTAAATAGAAAAAAAAAACTCTCCACACCGCGTAGCCACTCCCATTGCGGCGAAATGAAAACTAGCATAAAGCATAATCGTTGACTAGAGAAAAGGGGGAGAGAGAGGAAATATGCAGTACATTAGCAACACAAGAGGACTGACTGGGTCAACGAACCAGCTGACCAGTTCAACGAACTACGCACCGTTCGCAACAAAAAAAGAGGGCTCGTCAACATTATATAAACTAATACAACCACAACAACAGCAAAGAATTTTGTGCACGCAATTGAACAGCTGAAATCGCAAACAGCGATTACATCAACAACAACACGAGATGTTCCGTTACCGACGCACAAAAAATTATAGACAACAGCAAGGAATTTTGTGCACGTAATTGAACAGCTGAAATCACAAACAGCGATTACAACAACAACAACGTGGCAAAACGATAGGAATATAGTAAACAACAACAACCAGGAGAACCGGCCATACCAAAATTTTCGCATAGCAATAACGGTCATAACGGGACCATGGACCAACCGTAGGAAAATAGCAAGCCACGATTTCCCACGGTTCTAGCAGTTTAACCCGATTCGGCCACTATAAAAGGAGGCAGAAATTCTGCAAATGGTCTCTTCCTTCTTGACTTCTGACCAGTTCAGCAGCATATCGACAAGCGAAGTATCCTTGCCATTTGCTCAGAACTAGACCTAGACTTTCTGTCACAGTGCACAAGCGGAGTACCTTTGTCACTGCTCAGGAACACTGGACATAGACACTCTGTTACAGTGCACAAGCGAAGCATCTTTGTCACTGCTCAGAAGACTGGACTGGGACTATTCTGTCACAGTGCACAAGCGGAGTACTTTTGTTACTGCTCAGGAACACTGGACATAGACATTCTGTTACAGTGCACAAGCGTAGTATCCTTGCCATTGCTTAGAACTAGACTTAGACTTTCTGCCATAGTAAACAAGCGAAGTACCCTTGTCACTGTGCTACGAAGATAGCATAGCCAACAGAATCACAACTTGAAAATTAGAATTAAGCCATTGAAATAACCATTAACCCATTATAACTGATTTTTAAAGAATCATAACTTAAGAATTAGAACTAAGTCACTGAAATAACCATACATTTATTATAACTTCTTTAAGGAAACAATAAACACAAAATCCTGAGTTCCTAAAATAAATAAAAATCTTTTATTGTAACGACCCTTTTGAACAAAAGCCCTGGTCACGCTGAATATACCCCGGCTGGGAAAAAACTCGTTACAATTGGCGCTCGAACAGGGACTCTGGAAAACAAGTAGCAAGCAAAGAACGAACAAGGCACAATGGTGAGGACAGGTTGGGTATACAACCTCACGAAAGAGGAGCTACAGAAGTACTTGGCGGAGTTTAGGATGGACACAAACGGTGGAGTGGACGAACTGAGGAAACGATTTTCAACTTGTATCACGGGACGAGACGTAACTTCTGATGACGAACTCCGCCTTGTGGAATTGGAAACGAGACACAAACGTAGCCCATCACCCACACCATCGCCACTACTTAATCTGTACGACACGACAGACGGCGAGAAACTGAAGACACCAGGGAACGGGTTAACAGTTCCAGTCATAAGCAACACTCCGGCGTTCGTAGAATCAAAACAGATCCGAGGAACAATGGCAACACCAGGAACACCATATGTGATGGTGATGGAGCAGGTTAGAAAGTGGTCGGTTCGGTATGATGGAGGGAAAGACCCGCTGTCGTTCATCGAAAGACTTGAGGAACTGGTCGACGCCTATTCTATAGACAAAGATTTGCTGCCAAGGACCATGCCAGAATTGCTCCGTGACCGGGGACTGATGTGGTTCCGAAGCAACAACCAGAGATGGCAAAATTGGAGGCTGTTCAAGGAAGACTTTCTGAAGTTCTTTTTGCCCACAAGGTATTGGAAACATTTGGACGACGAAATTCGCCAACGACGTCAGGCAGGACACGAAAACTTCAAGGACTTTGTAATAGCAATGTAAAATCTAATGAGACACGCAGGATATTCAACGGTACAACAGGTGGAAAGAATCTTCAGAGGAGGAGGAGTACCAATATTATATTAAACGGAAGGACTTCGAGAACTTAAACGATCTAGTCGAACTAGCAGAAGATTTTGAGGGAATAGCTGGAACTCCGGTGCCAAATAGACCCAACACCCGACCAAAACAGGTGGAAAAGAATTGCATGATTGCACGCGACATCGACGGTCTTATAAACGTAAAAACAGCCTGCATGCGATGTGGTGAGGACGGACACATAAGACACAATTGTCATAACCCACAAATTTTGTTCTGCTGGGACTGCGGCCGCCGGAATACAAGAACGACAGAATGTTGTCGAAAACAAGCGGGAAACGACCGTGGGGACCGACGAAGCAGAGGTACGGTGGAGCCCCGGAGGAATGCACCTCGAACCCACTAATTTTTCTACACTTTGACACAACTCGAATCTACGCCACCATCACTCTAGGAAAAGAAATCATCAGGGCCACAATCGATACTGGTGCTACCAAGAGTTTCGTGAGCAAGCAGTACGCAGAGGGCAGGAGGAGTGTGTCAAATAGTATATCTGTCAACACAATGGTTAGGATGGCTGAAGGCACGTCCCGACTGATTCAAGAGGCGATAAAATTGGATGTACAAATGGGAACCGAACACAATAAACTCGAATTTTTAATTCTCCCGGAAGCTGTGGATGATATCGTCCTAGGACTTGATTTTTTGGCGAAGATAAAAGCCAAATTAAGCTGTGGTGGTCAAACACTCCAGCTCCAGGAGAAAGTGGAACAACAGTGCGGAACTCTACGAGGCCTTACGGTTTAGACAGGGATACCAACGGAGCAAGAAAGGCTCTCAGCTTTTCTCAAAGATGAGTTCCAACGATTTGACGAACTACCAGCAGTTTCAAACATCAGGGAGCACAAGATAGTGATGCCCGATGAAAGAAATAATAAATACGGAAATAAACGAACTATTAGCAAAAGGCTAATCGAACCCTCGCACAGTCCGCACAGTGCACCATAGTCCTCGTTTGAAAAAAAAAAAAAACAGGAAAATGGAGACTCTGCGTGGACTACCGCGAGCTTAACACGCGATCTGCCACGAATTCAGCACATCCTGGAACGGCTACGAGGAGCTAAGTTCATAAGTAGCCTAGATCTAAGAAACAGGTATTGCAGATACCCATGGAAAAGCACAGCAGGAAGTATACCGCTTTCACGGTTCCAGGGCGCGGCCTGTTTCAATGGCGTGTGATGCCTTTTGGATTGCACTCTGCGCCGGCTACATTCCAACGAGCACTCGATCAGGTCATCGGCCCGGAGATGGAACCGCACGCATTCGCATACCTCGACGATATCATCATCATCGGGAAAACATTCTAGGAACACCTACGACTATAGGCGGCCAACTTGAAAATAAACCCAGAGAAGTGCGAATTCTGTAAGACAGAACTAAGGTATTTAGGACATGTAGTCAGCAGCCAAGGCATCCACACCGACCCGGAGAATGTCGCCGCCATCAAGGAATTACAGCCACCACGGAACGTACGAGAGCTACGGAGATACTTGGGTATCGAATCATGGTACCGCCGTTTCGTACATGATTTCTCGGAGACCACTGACGGCACTGCTTAAAAGGGCAAGCACTGAAGATGGACCGAAGAGCATCAAGCAGCGTTCGAACACCTAAAGGTCAAGCTGACAGAAGCCCCAATTCTCGCGTGCCCCGAATTCTCACAAAAGTTCTCACTCCAAACAGACGCCAGTGACAATGGCCTAGGAGCAGTGCTAACACAGGAGCTCGGCGGTTGTGAGAGAGTGATAGCGTACGCCAGCCGACACTTAAACAAAGCTGAAAAGAACTACTCCCCCACCGAAAAGGAGTGCCTGGCAATAATTTGGGGAATTAGGAAGATGCGACCTTACCTAGAAGTATACAAATTCACGGTGATAACGGATCATCTTTCCCTGAAATGGTTAAATTCCATCTCGAGCCCCTCTGGAAGAATCGCACGATGGGTACTCGAACTCCAACAATACACATTCGACGTTCAATACAGACGTGGAAAATTGAACGTCGTAGCAGATACGTTATCCCGACAACCACACGATTTGCAAATGGCTAATTTGGAAGACAACAAATCAGTGCCCAAGTGTAGGTGGCTGGAGAAAAGAATAAATCAAGTCATGGAGGAGCCAAAGAAGTATCCCGACTATGCGATCGAATCAGGACAACTGTATCGCCATATACCAACAGCAGGCTGCAGGGAAGATGCTCACACAGATAGCAAAGGAACCATGGGCAATAGTATGCGCTGATCAAAGCACGGAAATACCATGCTCTTGGTGTTCTTCGACCGCTTCTCGAAATGGGTCGAGTTAATCCCGATGAGACGAGCAACCACGGACGAAGTCCAGAAGGCCTTCCGAGAACGTATTCTTGCACGTTACGGCGTACCAAAAGCCCTCATCACTGATAATGGGGCGCAATTCACAAGCAAAGTTAAGGTTACACGGACAATCGAAAGAGCGCACCGCTCACGTGAGCGAGCTTAAGGTATTCTACCAAAATCTTCCAAGAGGAAACATCAGCAGCTGGGAAACTAATCGCCAGGGAAAACCAAGTAGTTTTCAAAAATCATAAACCGTCGTCACAAAAACCAGCGAAATCGAAGCTACCAAATACGAAACAAAGAAAATAACGAAATTATAACAACAACTACAAGCACAGCAAATAACTCAAGAAGCAACGGAGCAGAATAGCCAGGAATAGGAACAATTTTGAGGAAAAATTGCCCCACACATCAAATTTACATTTTTTTATTTTGAATTTTTTATTTTGTAACCCTACGTGAGAATAAAGAAAGAATTTCCTACTTGTCACACCAAAAATGTCTGTATATTCCTTTATACAAATTGTTTTATCGACAGCATCACACAACCAAAAGAGTGAAATGCCGACGACACCTCAATTGCAGCAAAGTACACGAAACAGATCGAAGTGGTCGCTGTAATCATCATCTGGAGAGTGGTTCTTGATAAGAATCCCAAACTGATCTGACAAAAGAAAAGGCAATTATGCAAGACGATCACTGATAAGATGCCAAGCAGCAACATTAAATAGAAAAAAAAAACTCTCCACACCGCGTAGCCACTCCCATTGCGGCGAAATGAAAACTAGCATAAAGCATAATCGTTGACTAGAGAAAAGGGGGAGAGAGAGGAAATATGCAGTACATTAGCAACACAAGAGGACTGACTGGGTCAACGAACCAGCTGACCAGTTCAACGAACTACGCACCGTTCGCAACAAAAGAAGAGGGCTCGTCAACATTATATAAACTAATACAACCACAACAACAGCAAAGAATTTTGTGCACGCAATTGAACAGCTGAAATCGCAAACAGCGATTACATCAACAACAACACGAGATGTTCCGTTACCGACGCACAAAAAATTATAGACAACAGCAAGGAATTTTGTGCACGTAATTGAACAGCTGAAATCACAAACAGCGATTACAACAACAACAACGTGGCAAAACGATAGGAATATAGTAAACAACAACAACCAGGAGAACCGGCCATACCAAAATTTTCGCATAGCAATAACGGTCATAACGGGACCATGGACCAACCGTAGGAAAATAGCAAGCCACGATTTCCCACGGTTCTAGCAGTTTAACCCGATTCGGCCACTATAAAAGGAGGCAGAAATTCTGCAAATGGTCTCTTCCTTCTTGACTTCTGACCAGTTCAGCAGCAAATCGGCAAGCGAAGTATCCTTGCCATTTGCTCAGAACTAGACCTAGACTTTCTGTCACAGTGCACAAGCGGAGTACCTTTGTCACTGCTCAGGAACACTGGACATAGACACTCTGTTACAGTGCACAAGCGAAGCATCTTTGTCACTGCTCAGAAGATTGGACTGGGACTATTCTGTCACAGTGCACAAGCGGAGTACCTTTGTCACTGCTCAGGAACACTGGACATAGACACTCTGTTACAGTGCACAAGCGAAGCATCTTTGTCACTGCTCAGAAGACTGGACTGGGACTATTCTGTCACAGTGCACAAGCGGAGTACTTTTGTTACTGCTCAGGAACACTGGACATAGACATTCTGTTACAGTGCACAAGCGTAGTATCCTTGCCATTGCTTAGAACTAGACTTAGACTTTCTGCCATAGTAAACAAGCGAAGTACCCTTGTCACTGTGCTACGAAGATAGCATAGCCAACAGAATCACAACTTGAAAATTAGAATTAAGCCATTGAAATAACCATTAACCCATTATAACTGATTTTTAAAGAATCATAACTTAAGAATTAGAACTAAGTCACTGAAATAACCATACATTTATTATAACTTCTTTAAGGAAACAATAAACACAAAATCCTGAGTTCCTAAAATAAATAAAAATCTTTTATTGTAACGACCCTTTTGAACAAAAGCCCTGGTCACGCTGAATATACCCCGGCTGGAAAAAACCTCGTTACAATTGGCGCTCGAACAGGGACTCTGGAAAACAAGTAGCAAGCAAAGAACGAACAAGGCACAATGGTGAGGACAGGTTGGGTATACAACCTCACGAAAGAGGAGCTACAGAAGTACTTGGCGGAGTTTAGGATGGACACAAACGGTGGAGTGGACGAACTGAGGAAACGATTTTCAACTTGTATCACGGGACGAGACGTAACTTCTGATGACGAACTCCGCCTTGTGGAATTGGAAACGAGACACAAACGTAGCCCATCACCCACACCATCGCCACTACTTAATCTGTACGACACGACAGACGGCGAGAAACTGAAGACACCAGGGAACGGGTTAACAGTTCCAGTCATAAGCAACACTCCGGCGTTCGTAGAATCAAAACAGATCCGAGGAACAATGGCAACACCAGGAACACCATATGTGATGGTGATGGAGCAGGTTAGAAAGTGGTCGGTTCGGTATGATGGAGGGAAAGACCCGCTGTCGTTCATCGAAAGACTTGAGGAACTGGTCGACGCCTATTCTATAGACAAAGATTTGCTGCCAAGGACCATGCCAGAATTGCTCCGTGACCGGGGACTGATGTGGTTCCGAAGCAACAACCAGAGATGGCAAAATTGGAGGCTGTTCAAGGAAGACTTTCTGAAGTTCTTTTTGCCCACAAGGTATTGGGAACATTTGGACGACGAAATTCGCCAACGACGTCAGGCAGGACACGAAAACTTCAAGGACTTTGTAATAGCAATGTAAAATCTAATGAGACACGCAACAACGGTGGACGGTACAACAGGTACAACAGGTGGAAAGAATCTTCAGAGGAGGAGGAGTACCAATATTATATTAAACGGAAGGACTTCGAGAACTTAAACGATCTAGTCGAACTAGCAGAAGATTTTGAGGGAATAGCTGGAACTCCGGTGCCAAATAGACCCAACACCCGACCAAAACAGGTGGAAAAGAATTGCATGATTGCACGCGACATCGACGGTCTTATAAACGTAAAAACAGCCTGCATGCGATGTGGTGAGGACGGACACATAAGACACAATTGTCATAACCCACAAATTTTGCTCTGCTGGGACTGCGGCCGCCGGAATACAAGAACGACAGAATGTTGTCGAAAACAAGCGGGAAACGACCGTGGGGACCGACGAAGCAGAGGTACGGTGGAGCCCCGGAGGAATGCACCTCGAACCCACTAATTTTTCTACACTTTGACACAACTCGAATCTACGCCACCATCACTCTAGGAAAAGAAATCATCAGGGCCACAATCGATACTGGTGCTACCAAGAGTTTCGTGAGCAAGCAGTACGCAAAGGGCAGGAGGAGTGTGTCAAATAGTATATCTGTCAACACAATGGTTAGGATGGCTGAAGGCACGTCCCGACTGATTCAAGAGGCGATAAAATTGGATGTACAAATGGGAACCGAACACAATAAACTCGAATTTTTAACTCTCCCGGAAGCTGTGGATGATATCGTCCTAGGACTTGATTTTTTGGCGAAGATAAAAGCCAAATTAAGCTGTGGTGGTCAAACACTCCAGCTCCAGGAGAAAGTGGAACAACAGTGCGGAACTCTACGAGGCCTTACGGTTCAGACAGGGATACCAACGGAGCAAAAAAGGCTCTCAGCTTTTCTCAAAGATGAGTTCCAACGATTTGACGAACTACCAGCAGTTTCAAACATCAGGGAGCACAAGATAGTGATGCACGATGAAAGAAATAATAAATACGGAAATAAACGAACTATTAGCAAAAGGCTAATCGAACCCTCGCACAGTCCGCACAGTGCACCATAGTCCTCGTTAGAAAAAAAAAAAAAACAGGAAAATGGAGACTCTGCGTGGACTACCGCGAGCTTAACACGCGATCTGCCACGAATTCAGCACATCCTGGAACGGCTACGAGGAGCTAAGTTCATAAGTAGCCTAGATCTAAGAAACGGGTATTGCAGATACCCATGGAAAAGCACAGCAGGAAGTATACCGCTTTAACGGTTCCAGGGCGCGGCCTGTTTCAATGGCGTGTGATGCTTTTTGGATTGCACTCTGCGCCGGCTACATTCCAACGAGCACTCGATCAGGTCATCGGCCCGGAGATGGAACCGCACGCATTCGCATACCTCGACGATATCATCATCATCGGGAAAACATTCTAGGAACACCTACGACTACAGGCGGCCAACTTGAAAATAAACCCAGAGAAGTGCGAATTCTGTAAGACAGAACTAAGGTATTTAGGACATGTAGTCAGCAGCCAAGGCATCCACACCGACCCGGAGAATGTCGCCGCCATCAAGGAATTACAGCCACCACGGAACGTACGAGAGCTACGGAGATACTTGGGTATCGAATCATGGTACCGCCGTTTCGTACATGATTTCTCGGAGACCACACGACCACTGACGGCACTGCTTAAAAGGGCAAGCACTGGAGATGGACCGAAGAGCATCAAGCAGCGTTCGAACACCTAAAGGTCAAGCTGACAGAAGCCCCAATTCTCGCGTGCCCCGACTTCTCACAAAAGTTCTCACTCTAAACAGACGCCAGTGACAATGGCCTAAGGAGTGCCTGGCAATAATTTGGGGAATTAGGAAGATGCGGCCGTACCTAGAAGTATACAAATTCACGGTGATAACGGATCATCTTTCCCTGAAATGGTTAAATTCCATCTCGAGCCCCTCTGGAAGAATCGCACGATGGGTACTCGAACTCCAACAATACACATTCGACGTTCAATACAGACGTGGAAAATTGAACGTCGTAGCAGATACGTTATCTCGACAACCACACGATTTGCAAATGGCTTATTTGGAAGACAACAAATCAGTGCCCAAGTGTAGGTGGCTGGAGAAAAGAATAAATCAAGTCATGGAGGAGCCAAAGAAGTATCCCGACTATGCGATCGAATCAGGACAACTGTATCGCCATATAGCACAACAAGCCGGAGACGAAAACGCAGCACCCCCTGGAAACTTTGCGTTCCCAGCACGCTTCGTGATCAAGTTCTCAGGGAGAACTACGACAACCCGTCAGCAGGACATCTAGGGATCCGGAAAACAACGGCGCGAATCTGCGGACGATATTATTGGCCAGGGATGTTTCGTGACATAAATAAATACGTGAAACACTGCGAGAGTTGCCAGCGATACAAACCAAACCAACAGCAGGCTGCAGGGAAGATGCTCACACAGATAGCAAAGGAACCATGGGCAATAGTATGCGCTGATCAAAGCACGGAAACACCATGCTCTTGGTGTTCTTCGACCGCTTCTCGAAATGGGTCGAGTTAATCCCGATGAGACGAGCAACCACGGACGAAGTCCAGAAGGCCTTCCGAGAACGTATTCTTGCACGTTACGGCGTACCAAAAGCCCTCATCACTGATAATGGGGCGCAATTCACAAGCAAAGTTAAGGTTACACGGACAATCGAAAGAGCGCACCGCTCACGTGAGCGAGCTTAAGGTATTCTACCAAAATCTTCCAAGAGGAAACATCAGCAGCTGGGAAACTCATCGCCAGGGAAAACCAAGTAGTTTTCAAAAATCATAAACCGTCGTCACAAAAACCAGCGAAATCGAAGCTACCAAATACGAAACAAAGAAAATAACGAAATTATAACAACAACTACAAGCACAGCAAATAACTCAAGAAGCAACGGAGCAGAATAGCCAGGAATAGGAACAATTTTGAGGAAAAATTGCCCCACACATCAAATTTACATTTTTTTATTTTGAATTTTTTATTTTGTAACCCTACGTGAGAATAAAGAAAGAATTTCCTACTTGTCACACCAAAAATGTCTGTATATTCCTTTATACAAATTGTTTTATCGACAGCATCACACAACCAAAAGAGTGAAATGCCGACGGCACCTCAATTGCAGCAAAGTACACGAAACAGATCGAAGTGGTCGCTGTAATCATCATCTGGAGAGTGGTTCTTGATAAGAATCCCAAACTGATCTGACAAAAGAAAAGGCAATTATGCAAGACGATCACTGATAAGATGCCAAGCAGCAACATTAAATAGAAAAAAAAAACTCTCCACACCGCGTAGCCACTCCCATTGCGGCGAAATGAAAACTAGCATAAAGCATAATCGTTGACTAGAGAAAAGGGGGAGAGAGAGGAAATATGCAGTACATTAGCAACACAAGAGGACTGACTGGGTCAACGAACCAGCTGACCAGTTCAACGAACTACGCACCGTTCGCAACAAAAGAAGAGGGCTCGTCAACATTATATAAACTAATACAACCACAACAACAGCAAAGAATTTTGTGTACGCAATTGAACAGCTGAAATCGCAAACAGCGATTACATCAACAACAACACGAGATGTTCCGTTGCCGACGCACAAAAAATTATAGACAACAGCAAGGAATTTTGTGCACGTAAGTGAACAGCTGAAATCACAAACAGCGATTACAACAACAACAACGTGGCAAAACGATAGGAATATAGTAAACAACAACAACCAGGAGAACCGGCCATACCAAAATTTTCGCATAGCAATAACGGTCATAACGGGACCATGGACCAACCGTAGGAAAATAGCAAGCCACGATTTCCCACGGTTCTAGCAGTTTAACCCGATTCGGCCACTATAAAAGGAGACAGAAATTCTGCAAATGGTCTCTTCTTTCTTGACTTCTGACCAGTTCAGCAGCATATCGACAAGCGAAGTATCCTTGCCATTTGCTCAGAACTGGACCTAGACTTTCTGTCACTGTGCACAAGCGGAGTACCTTTGTCACTGCTCAGGAACACTGGACATAGACACTCTGTTGCAGTGCACAAGCGAAGCATCTTTGTCACTGCTCAGAAGGCTGGACTGGGACTATTCTGTCACAGTGCACAAGCGGAGTACTTTTGTCACTGCTCAGGAACACTGGACATAGACATTCTGTTACAGTGCACAAGCGTATTATCCTTGCCATTGCTCAGAACTAGACTTAGACTTTCTGCCATAATAAACAAGCGAAGTACCCTTGTCACTGTGCTACGAAGACAGCACAGCCAACAGAATCACAAATTGAAAATTAGAATTAAGCCATTGAAATAACCATTAACCCATTATAACTGATTTTTAAAGAATCATAACTTAAGAATTAGAACTAAGTCACTGAAATAACCATACATTTATTATAACAATAAACACCAAATCCTGAGTTCCTTAAATAAATAAAAATCTTTTATTGTAACGACCCTTTTGAACAAAGCTGAGGATACCCCGGCTGGGAAAAACCTCGTTACACTTTTTATACTATAATGTTAGGTAGAATAACCAGAACATTATTTTGTCAGGTGATTGATGTTCTGTTACTTCTATTTTTTCTTTAGAATGAAATAAAGTGTTTTCTTTAATTCATTCTACAGATAGAATAGAAGGAACCGAATATCAATCACGTGACCAACGAATATTCTGTTTATTCTACTTGTCGATGTAGTATAAAAAGGATACGTTCTGAAAATTAGGAAGAAATAATAGAATAGCCAAAAAGGAATACATAGTATACAAAGAATTAATAAAATAAAGTTTTTTTTTTAAATTCGGAATATTCGGAATGTTTAGAATAAAATAAAGAAAACACTCAAGAAAACACTCATTATGTTGAATAGACCCCATGAGACAAATAAGTCTCTTTACCTGTGTTTTATTTGGAATCCGAATCCGAATTCGAACGTCAAAACCATCCAAACAGCAGGTTTTCAAAAACCAACGAAGTAATTCGACAGTGCAATTGTTGTTGTATTTCCCAATTCGAATTCATTTTATTATATATTACAACCCAATTGCACTGTCGAATTCCTTCTTTGGAATTTGAAAACCTGATGTTTGGCTGGTTTTGACATTCGAATTCGGATTCGGATTCCAATAAAATACAACTTATGTCGAGTTTTTTTTTTAAAAAAATCTGCCGTAGAGTGCCTTTTTGGCTTTCAAGTTGTTCGTTTATTCCAAAAAAACAATCTACTATAGATTGGATTTCCCCTCAAACAGATCTTGATATTTTGGGAGATTTACCCCTCTTTTCATTAACTGCAACAACAACACAAGCAACTAAACAATGTAAACAAAAGATTCTCGGCTTTCGTGTTCGTTTTTTCGAGAAAAAATCTACGCTCGACCGCAGATTGCCAAAACAAAAAAAACTCGACATTAAAATACAGCTTTTATTACACAGAATGTTATTTTTCCGAATCGAAATTCACATAACAATATTTCAGGTTTGATATCTATAAAAATGTCAAGTTTCAATTTTTCTCAGTGCATTCGCACTAATACCGTCTGCTAACTACTTTTAGTTTAGTGGTTTAGGTCTTCTTCTTTAGTTTTCTCGTGGCACTGATACTGAACATGAACAGTTGAACACGTTGTAGAAGTCTGTATTTGCTCTAATAATCTAATTTAAAATATCAAATATTGAAGAATAATGCATACAGTTTTAACTCGTGGAAATGCCACTGTGGCATATTCCCTGAGTGTTTTGGCGTGCTTAACATTTTGTTGTTTCATTTCGACAGTTTTCCTTGACTACCGAACTGATGCCACAATAAACACAGTTAAAATACTTGTGTAAGCTATGCCATCTTTTATATAAACTTTTTTAAAATTATGTTTACATTCGCGTTTTCAGAAGAAATGTTCCGGACTACGGATCGTCGCGAGAGAAGCATGACTTAGGTTTCCTGACATTTGATTTACAAGCCAATCTTACTAGTCTTTTCAATTGGAATGTCAAGCAGCTATTTCTTTATTTAACTGCGGAGTATAATACAAAGGAAAATGAATTAAATCAAGTTGTTCTATGGGATGAAATTATTTTACGCGACAAAAATACAGTATTAGACTTTAAAAGCATGAACACAAAGTATTACTTTAGAGATGATGGAAATGGGTTAAAGTAAGTTAATATAAAGTTATTAATTTAACGTTTTAACAAAAAAAATTGTTTTTTTATAGGAACAATAAAAACGTTACTCTTTACCTATCTTGGAACATCATTCCTAACGCTGGTTTACTACCAATAATTTTTGCCCATGGATCACATTCTTTTAAATTTCCTGCTGAATATTCAGTCTCTCCAGTATAGTAAATATATATAAAATCAATTTTACGGTTATTTTTATATTCTAAAAAAATGCAATTAAAATATGTACTGAAAGAAGTAATCATCTTTTCTTTTCTTTAAGTTTATGTTTGGATGAGCCCAATTAAGAGCCAACCAACTAAACTTGGTCAGCCGGGTTAGTGCTTCAAGATATAAACGTTTTTACTAATTGTCTGTTCGGTACAAATTTCGTAACTGATTTTAAGGTAACAAATTTATGAGCTAGACTTAAAACTAAACATAGCTCAGAAATGGATACAATGCAATATTAATTCGCTTTCTTGACTGTCTGTTCGTGTGTATGTGCTGTAGGGAAGCCTATTATTAAGTTCATGTTATTCGTCTGACCATATGGTTCTGTTAGCTTTGAAAGGCTGCTTCTTTTGAAGCGTAAGATTCAATCTGGGTACGAATTTTGGTCGCAAATGTGCAAAACTCACCTGAACGTGAGATGTCAGTTCGTAAACGTACGAGGTGTATACTGTATAGCATACAATTTAATGTGGTGTGAGGTTTTTTCTTTGGGGTAGTGTAATTTTAATAACAGATTCTAGTAAAAGCCAAGTATAAATTCTGAATCGGCTCGATTTCGTCTCGTGTAGACAACTCACGTACTCAAAACAAGGTGAGATGTGGGAAAGTCTCACCAAAGTGTTGCTACTCGTTGTTTCCACCTCAAATAAAAGTAATGCTAATATAAAATAATTTGCTTGTTTGCATGTACACGTATATGAGCTTCAAATAATGCTACAATAAATGTGAGCTGAATTGAAGGGAAAAAGTTGAATTATTTTAAGCGATTTTCAAGGTCAGCCCAAATCAAAATACCGAAATTTGAAATTGAAGAGAAGGGTCGCACTGCAAACACCGACCCGCAGGCAGAGAAAATTTAGAACATATGTATTAGTGGGCGTTATAATTGTTAGCTGTGATCACCGAAATTATGACAACTACAACTAATGCACTACCAAACTCAATATTTAGGACATATATATAAAAGGGTTTGCACCCTTATAATGCTTGGCACAGCGTGGTCGTTAGAAAATTAGGGAGGGGAAAAAATGAGATGTCTATGCACGCTTGTCTTAATCGACTGCAGATCATAAAAATGCGGAAACACAGAATCAGGCAAATCATTCCCTATAACTATCGTGCGGCTAAAGAAGGAATCTGAATTGGTTAGTACGTCCGAAGATAGGCTTAATGGTAGACCCGTGAGCTCGAGTTGAGGCACGGGTATTACGGATGGGTTGGAGAATTGGCAGGATCCATCTGGATATTTCTTTTGAGCACCGGTTGTGGAAAAAGCGATAAAACAGTGATAGGCAGGAAACATTCCTACGAGGTTCAAGCGAGGTTCAAGCTCAAGTTTTAAAGCGCGGTTCTGAACTCTGTCTAGTAGATGCAATGTGGTCTTGCGGGCACCTGCCGAGACAATAAAATATTCGAGTTTAGGACGTATATACGCCTTATAAATAGTAGCCAGATCTGAAGGAGTGAAGTACATCTTGCACCGTTTTAGGAAACCTAAACATCTCGCTGCATTTTTGGCGATGGCAAATATGTGGTCGTTCCAACGAAGCTTGTTGTTGACGCACATACCGAGAATTGAGAGCTTTTCAGTTTCTTTGATGCAAGAACCATTCATGGATAAAGGTTGTGGGTTTAAACTACGCTTAGACGACAGAGGACAGCATTGGGTTTTAGAAGCGTTAAATTAAACTCCATTATGTAGTCCCCACCTTGTTATGCTGTCAAGGTCAGAATTTAACGTGTTAACATACGTTGTTGTTCAAATTGTTTACAAAATTTACCCGATTTTATTCAAACTCCACTTTGTGTACTCCCGATTAGAGAATTTACACGAAAAATTTTAATTTTTATGGGTTGTTTTTTTGTGCTTTAGTAAAAAAAAGGACGATGACAACGTTTTGGGTTTTACCAAAAAAAAAAAATAAGTACGTTTTGGGTCTTAGTATGTAAAAATAGTTAGGTAAATAATTGGTGTGCTGCAGTAAAAATGGCTTAATGACAACGTTTAACATTTTGGACATCAACATACATCTTCATTCTAAATAATTTCTGATCAAACACTTAACTAAATACCCTTTCCTTCAAACTTTAAATTGTGTCTAACAGTATCCCAGATATAAAATACGAAATAGAAATAGCCGGCTTATCTCGGTCGCTTCACTACCAGCACACATAAGCATCGCCGCCAGCTTCTGTTTACCAAAGCGTGGTTGGAGTATACTTTAGCTTATAACAATCCCCCCCCCATTCAATAATATCCACTAAAATTTTTATAAAAATTGGTTTTTTAAATGTGGCAGATTTTAACATTTTACATTCACATTGCATGGAATACTCGGATGCAAAATCATTCGAATGATATGTAACGGTTTATGATCATCGAGTACTTGGTGGTTGCAAAATCTTCCGAATGATTTCATAATCGAGTAGTCTGTAGCAAAATGCTACCGAGTCAAAACCTTCTCTATAGATAGCCCAACTCAATACATACTAATGCTGTAAACTAATCCAAAACGCGTATGTGTTTTGGATTGTGAATACAGTGTACAAAAAATAAGTAGTCGCAAAGAGCGAGAAACGTAAGATGTGGTAGTGGGAAACAGAAAAATTTTATATGGATTTTGCTCTTTATTTGATTACTAATACAAATACGTTTTGGATACAACTAAGCATGTATCTGTGTACGATCGGAACAGTCGGGCTTTCTATAGAGAAGGTTTTGTACCGAGTACTCGATGCTCATAATCGATTATGAAATCATTCGAATGATTATTTATCTTTTCTTTTCGCTCAGTTGCCGCACCACGTATGTACGTGTTTATGTGTATTGCTCCACCATGTGCCATGTCATAATGTGCGAGTAAACAGCGAATACTTTCGTACTCGTCAAGTGGCTAGAGTTTTTAATGATCTCAACATTCATAAATCTGCTGAGTCTGATGGCATTCCCGCTATAGTTTTAAAGAGGTGTTCTTCAACGTTGGCATTACCACTGCGCAGACTTTTCCATTTCTCTTATTCTTCTGGAGTCGTCCCAAGGAATTGGAAAACAGCCTTTATCCCACGGCGAAACGTCATCTCCTTACTCGTACCGTATCATTGCACTAACATATATACTTTCCAAGGTCATGGAAACCCTAATCAATGTAAGCTTATGCAATACCTTGAATCACGTGAAATCCTTAGTGAACAGCAGTACGGTTTTCGTAGTCAACGTTCTACAGGTGACCTGATGGCTTATCTGACCGAAAAGTTGTACCAGTCTATTCACAAATTTGGTGAAATAAAGTTGTTGCACTCGATATTTCTAAGGCTTTTGACAAAGTCTGGCATCTATCACTTTTGTCGAAAATGAATGTCAATGGAATTAATAATGCCATGCTCGATTGGACTAGTAACTACCTTTCTGACCGTTCAATTCAGGTCGTATTGGACGGATTTAAATCCAATGTTCACCGCATAAACGCCGGTGTTCCCTAAGCATTATCCGCCACTTCTAATCCAATCCATTATTTCGCTGACGACAGCACTCTTAGCTTTTTATATCACGGATCAGGAAAAATTCCTTCCACCTTCTCGATGAACTTCGTATGAAGCGTAGTAGACCACCAATGTCAATGCTGATGAGATCATTATTTTCGTTGTATAAGAAAACTCCCATATGGAGTTTACGTTTTTTGGAGAGGTCTGGACTGGTCTCTGTGCCCCGGCACCTAACACAGGTGGATATTGAACTGCTCTGCCATCTCCACGAGATATGATCGGCAGTTAAGGGCTAGAATTGAATTTGTAGAGACTGATTTCAGTGATTTCAGTGCAGCTTGGCTATCCGATAATATACGGATATCCGTCCGACGTTACTCTTCAGCCAAGACAAGGCTTCACTGATCGCCATAATTTCAGTCTGGAAAACACTACAGTGATTTGGAAGACGGAAAAAGAGGCTAAGATTTAGCTTTTTTGAGATAACACCTCCGCTGACGTCGTCATCAGATTTTGACCCGTCTATGTAAAAATGTAAGTAAGCGTCTTCGTCCCAGAATGATCTGGAGAGGAAGGTGACCTGGAAGTTTTCGTTGAAATGGAGCTGTGGAGTGGTGCAGTCAATGTTCTCTGGGATTCAGGAAGAACAGTGACCGATATCATTTTTAGTCCATTGGGAGATAGCATTATGTCGAATAGGCCCAACTAGCAGTTACTTGCCTGCTTTGAATGTCGAGTGGTGTATAGTCGAACAGAATGTCCAATGCGGCGGAGGGGGTTGTACGAAGTGCTCCGTTCATACATAGACTAGCTGATCTTTGGACTTTGTTTAATTTGTCAAGGTTTATTTTCTTATTTAAGGCAGTCCACCCTACAGTCACACCGTAGGTCTTACTACCGCTGTATACATCCAATGGGTTATATGGGGTTGAAGACCAAGAAGAGCGCCTGGCTTTCCTTAATTCCCTTTTATAGAGTTTGAGAGATGCTTTGAAAGCATTCCAGTCCGCTACCAATCTAGTAGCCTTTGCTACGTGGAATAGATTCCTGCAGTTACTAATGAAAAGCCCTAACTCCAAAGTCGACCAATGTGGTCTCTTCTTGTCTCTTGGACATATGAGAGGGCAGGAGGCAGAAAGCGCTTTATTAAAAGTACAGGTGAGTAACTTGACTTTGTTGTCAAGATCATTAGTGCTAAGGGGGTGATTGTAAGATCAGAGTACCATTAAATAGTGTTTTAACGTTACTCGGTATTTGAGCCAGTCAGTCTTCCTATGATTTATATAAGGTGATTGGCTATGGGGTTTGCCATATAAACTGAATTGTATGAACCGGTGATCGGAGAAAGAATGTTCAGCCGATAGCTTCCAGTCTAGAATTATTTGGTTGGGAGAGTCGGTGACAAGAGTAATATCTAAGACTTCTTGTTGACTCCTGGTTACGAAGGTTCTTCCATTACCAGCATTGACTACAGTTAGGTTAGTACTTGAAATATAATCGAAAAGTAACTCACCCCTATCGTTGATGTCGGAGCTGACCCATACTGAGTGATGGGCAGGCTATCACCAGGGAGAGATCCCACGTGGTCGTGGGCAAGATAAGTCGATGTGAGCCAATAGTCTCCTTGGTGAGTGTCCAATTGTGCGGCAGTGACATCTCGTTCGCTGAAGTTATGGAGTAAAAATACATTTAGATTACTTACTGATTTACTTATGTCATTTATCCCTTGTGGGTCCCAGGGACTCTACTACGCCTACGCGCCATTGCATGCGGTTGCTGGCAATGAGCTTCAGCTCTCTCCAACTCTTCCCCAATTGCCGTGACTCCTCCTCAACTGTTCTGCGCCATGTATTTCTCGGACGACCCGTTATTCTACCATCCTCAGATAAAGGATTTCATTGCATTGCGTAGTTTGCTATGGATTTTCGGAGTGTATGACTAATCCACTGCCACTTCCGTCGTTGGATGGTTGTGCCTATTGGTTCCTGACCCGTTCTCTGGTAAAGATGTTCGTTAGAAATACGGTTAGGCCAGAAAACCCTTGAGATGTTCCGTAGGCACATATTTAGGAACGTTTGTAATCTTTTTGTGATACTAGCGGTCACCTTCCAAGTGCTGCACCCATACAACAGCACAGATTCAACAGTTGAGCGGAACAGTCGCAGCTTGGTTTTTAAGCTGATCGCATTGCTTCGCCAAATCATGGAAATCATTCCAAACACCGATTTTGCTTTGCCGATTCGGTTGACAATGTCCTGTTCGGTTCCACCTTCGGTCAAAACAATACTCCCAAGATATTGGAAACTCTCCACTCTCTCTACCAGCTGTCCAGCAATGTTAACTTGAGTTACTGAGTTAGTGCCGAGGTTGATGATTTTGGTTTTGGCAGTATTAATCTTCAAACCCGCAACATTTGCCTCCCTTTCCACATTTCTTGTCATTTGGTGCAGCTCTATAATCCTGTGTGAGAGTAAACAAACGTCGTCAGCATAGTCCAGATGTTTGAGTTGAGATGTAAGAATCCAACGAATTCCTCCGTTTCCAGTAGATAAAGCTGCGCGAAGTACATCGCTAATCACCAACAAAAAAAGTATCGACGATAGAATGCAACCTTGTCGTACCCCACTTAGGATCTCGAATTCCTCTGACAGCTTTCCTCTATGCAGCACATGACATTTAGAACCATCATAGGTTGCTTTAATAACAGCTATTAGTTTATCGCGTATACCTCTCCTACGCAAGGCGGGCCAGATAAACTGTCTGTTGACACTGTCAAACCCCTTCTCAAAATCGATGAACAGCAGGTGCAGTGGTGACCTGTGGTCTACACAGGAGGATCCAGTTCGGAAACGTGCTTGTTCGGCATCGAGGGTATCTTCCAGATGTTCCTTAATTCGCTCAAGTACTACTTTGGCTATTACCTTTGCAACTGCAGGAAGAACGCAAATGCCTCTCCAGTTTTCACACTCCATAAGACTACCTTTTTTAGGTAGCTTGACAATCATTCCCTTCTTCCCCTCGTCGGGGAAACTTTCTGCCTTCCAAGCTCTCTCTACAAGAGGATATAAAAGCTCTGCTGATGTCGCTGGAGCGGCACGCAGAAGCTCTGCGGGTATACCATCTAGTCCTACCGACTTGTTGTTATTTAGTGCGTTGATCAGGGTAGCGATCTCATCTTTACTGGGAGTTGAGGTGCGAATTCGGGATATTGTTACTTCCGGCAGCTCCGTTTGATTTGGGTGCATATCGTAAGCGAATACACGGTTAAGGACCGTAGAGAAATGCTCCTTCCATCGCTTAAACTGATCCTCATCTGAAACGAGTACGGCACCATCTAGGCCTTTCACCGGATGTTGGCAACAGCGGTGACCACCTGTCAGCTCTTTGGTGATTCTGTAAACGGTTCTGCTATCCCACCTGCTCGCTGCTTCCTCTGCTTCTGAGGCCAGGTTGTCAATATAATTACGTTTGTCACGTCTTACACTACGCTGCAATTCTCTCATTTTGGTTCGATACAGGGACTCTATCTCGATCCTCACTGCTGCTGCGGTATCTACAATACGACCTTTAAGTAGCTTACGTTCTTTAAACCGCCTCCAGGTATCTTCGGTAAGCCACGTGCTGTGCGCTCCAGATGTGAAAACATTTTTCACAGCCTTCCAATGTTCTTGGATGGTTGTCTGCAGTGAGTTGCTGATTGCTTCCACTCCTTGCGATAAATTATCCCTTAATTGTTGGCGTACTGAGGGGATCTTTAGCCGACCGATGTTATACCTAGACATTCGGATGATATTGCGGATTCTTTGATTTGATGCAGTACGTAACTGGAGAGTAGCTACCATAAGGTGATGATCCCGTACCATACCCATGTCGGCTCCTCGTCTGTTTCAGCCGTCTAAAAGACAGCTCCTAAATCGTCGACTAATCGCAACATGGTCGATTTGGTTGGATGATGATTGCCTGCCAGTTGTCACCCAGCTGACCTAGGGGCAGGTCTTATTCTCAAACATGGTGCCTCCTATGGCAAGGTGGGTGGTGTTGCAGAAATCAACTAATCTTTCACCATTGTCATTTCGTTCGCCGAGGCCGTGCTTCCCAATCACATGTTTGAGTCCTTCATTGTCGTTGCCTACCTTGGCATTCAAGTCCCCCATTACGATGACGATATCTCCGTTCGACGTTGCGTTGAATACAGCTCTTAGTTGATTGTAGAAGTTGTCCTTTTCATCATCAGTCGAAGGATTCGGTGGGGCGTAACACTGTATGATCGTGACGCGCCGTACTAGATAAGATCCTATCACCATGTGGGTGTCAAGAAACTAGGCCTCTGCGTGCTGTTGACGTTAGCAGCAGACCCACTCCAGATTCACGGGGACTGCCGGAGGGTTTGCCGGATTGTTGCGCTACTGGAACAAACCAAGTTTTGAGCAGTCAGTAGTTTCCCGATCAATCGCAATGCATATCCCCAAACCAGGTTGTTAACAATCCATGGTTCTTGGATTAGGACGATGTCCCATCCGCCTTTAATCAGACGGAGTAAAAGTGAGGCCGAAGCCTTTTTAGAGTGTTGGAGGTTAATCTGAACTAGCAAAAGCATAACTGTTGCAATTAGGGAGACAAACCTCTACCACGGTGTTCTCTAGATCTTCCCTTTCTGAAAACAAACTGAGAAGTACGTCCTCGTTGGGGAATTCTCCAAAGGGTGAGTTCTCCGTCTCCATATCCGATAGAGGATCGGTCAGGGAGACAGACGACTGTGACAGGGTCACCGAAGTGGATCTGTAGGAACCTCTTTGCGCCTACAACTAGGCGATTTTGCAGTCGTTGGTCGGAAGTGAGGGACATAGAGTATTTCATCCGCAGAGGATCCAGGGGCGAGCTCTCGGTCGGCTTGGGATATCCTCCCTCGCAATGACCCCTAGCTTAGCGCACGGCCAAACCTCTCTTAGACTTCTAATAGCCTGTTTATAGAGATCGCGAGATCACAAGCCATCACACGCGATTAGCTTAATACGGCCTTGAAGCCAGCCGCCATCGCGAGTGATAAGAGCTGGTCCTTGATGCTCCTTTATAAAAGTCAAGAAGCTACCAGAGAGCCTTATCTTGAATAATTGATAGACAATTTTGTCCTTAAGGAGATCACTTGGCTAAAACCACCTCGCATCAACTAGATATAATACAAAACCATGCGATAAAACTTATCGGTGACGAAAATACTGCGGGATCAATAGATTCGCTTAAACACCGCAGGAACGTCTCCGGCTTGTCACTGTTTTATCGCTTCTTCCACCAGTGGTGGTGAACAGTTAAGTTCAGGGATTCGTTCTTCAGCCGTACAACACGTATGTGGAATGCTCTGCCAAGCGCTGTCTTTCCACATCACTATGATCCACAGTCATTCAAAACACAAGCTCATAGACATCTCCTCTTTTCTTCTCCTTTTTCATAACGCCCACGCTGTGCCGAGCATATAGACGAACATAATAAGGGTGCGAACCCCTTTTCGCGTGCGCAAATTATAAAAAGAAACTGAAGGACCTCTATTTAATATAATCCTTGAAATATAACCGAAAAGTAACTCACCCCTGTCATTGATGTCGGACCTGCCCCGTACTGAGTGATGGGCATTTGCATCACAGCCGACAATGAGACTGGTGTTACGTTCTCGCCTCTGCGATTAATCTCTCCAGGTTATCATCGGGGAGAAATCCCACGTGGTCGTGGGGAAGGTCGATGTCAGCCAATAGGTTTCTTGATGAGTCTCCAATTTTGCGGCAGTGATATCTCGATCGCTGAAGTTAGGGAGTAAAAATACATTTACATTACGTTTGTGACGTCGGCCTAGCGGTGGAACCAAGCAGCAGAAAACACTTTTAATAAGCCTAAAAGGTGGGTTAAATGGAGGTCGCCTAACTTCAGCACAATAAGCGCTGTGGTGGTTTTGTTTCTGTCCATAAGAAGGCTTAGCTTCTAAAATGGAGGAAATGCCCACATGGCTTTTGGTGCGAAGACGATTTCCGGGTTTGCAAAAATCCTTCTTCTGATTTTGACGACGAAAGGGAGAGGCCAGATAAAAAGATCTCGTGTTTGTACTTTTATATTTTTCGTTTACAAAAAGTTAATGTTCGGGAAAAATTAATGAATATAGAAAGGAAAATATTGCCTAGTTACAAAGTGGCAGAAAATTCCTCTTAATACAAAATCGGGTAAACTGAGAAAAAGACCTCGTGTTTGTCCTTTGAGCCTTCTTTTACGGTCGATGTTCCGGAAAAATTAGTGAATTACGGCCAGAATTCTTGTTAGTGGTGCTGTAAAAAATAATATTGCCTAGTTGAGAATTAGCAAAACAAATCCCTTTTAATTGAAATTCGGATAGACTGAAAAAGGTCATCAAAGTGCCTGCGAATTATCGACCAACTACTGTCTGCTGTTGCTGCCTTTGATTGTGCGTGCAAATAGTTAGAGAAGTCTTCAAAAAAAAAAAGAGGGACCAAAAATTGAAAATTGTCGTTTATCCGGTCCAAAGCGGGACATAAATGGTGGAACAACAACTTTCCAATTAAGAAGAAAAAATTTTAAAATTACTATCTGTGCAAAGTTCCACTTATCGGTCTCTGTTTGCATCGGACCTTTTGATAATTAACCTTTGTGAGAGCTGCATCTCATTTGAGTTCCTCATTCAGTTCAACACACGTGGCCCAAGGTGGCATAACCCTATCAAACTACGAGATCTGGTGTTTCTCGTATAACCGAAGTAAAAGAGTAACATCAAGAAATTTAACTGCGTGGATGCTGCTACAGCGACGACAACCAATATGGAACAACTCAAAAATTTTTATTTTGCCTTGATTTTCAGTTAAATTAATTAGTTTAAATGGATTATTTCGTTAGATTGCCGAACTCGGCTACCGCCTCGTGCTTCAAGCTTCTAATTCGCACGATAAACTCCACTTTCCTTGCTCGTTATGTAATATACTATTCGTTCGCTTGACTTGCAAAAAAAAACATATATACATCTATATGTATACAAGTAAGTAGATGATACCATTGCTTGTTGCCCGCGGTTGTTGCTTACTTTATATACATATATGGAGAACACACACTGAAAGAGAAAAATAATAAAAAATAATAATTTAAGAGAATTTAATTTAAAAGAAATGTGTTTTACATCAGATTTTATTTTTACATTTACTTACTATATATATATATAAGGGAACACACACTGAAAGAAAAGAAAATAAAATTTAAAATGAATATGATTTAAATGAAATCTAATTTTTTTACATTCACTTACTATATATCTATGAAGGAAAGCACACTGAAAGAAAATAAAATATAATTTAGAAGAAATGTGTTTCAAATCAGATTTGATTTTTACATTTACTTACCATATATATATACACTGAAAGAAAAGAAAATATAATTTAAAGTGAATATGATTCAAATCAAATATAATTTTTTTACATTTACTTACTTTATATATATACGCACACTGAAAGAAAAGAAAATTTAATTTAAAAGAAATGTGTTTCAAATCAAGTTTAATTTTTAACATTTACTTACTATATATAAAATGAAAAGAAAATATAATCTAAAAGAAATATGATACAAATCAAATTTAATTTTTACATTTACTTACTATACGTATATAAAGAAAAGCACACTAAAGAAAAAAGGGGAATATAATTTAAAGGAAATACGGATTTGAATCAAATTAGCTCTTACTTTTTTTACTTCCATATGTATTAATGTATACACGCTGAATGGATATGATTTAAGTCAAGCTAATTCTTATTGTTACTTACCACATGTATTAAAGCACACCCACAGAAAAAAAAATAAATATACCTTAAAGGAATATGATTAGAATCAATTAAATCTTATTGTTACTTACCAAATAGATCTTAGCGTACGCCCATTAGGAGAATAGAAAACATTTAAATAAAAAAAAAGGAAAGTAGAATTTAAATCTTTGATTTGGTTTTCATATATACATCTATATGTATACAAGTAAGTGGATGATACCATTGCGTGTTGCCCGCGGTTGTTGCTTACTATATAAGTTAACAAACGAAACCCAAACACGAGTAGTGTCGTGATCATCACTTTGTATCAGTTACTTTGTATCCCGTCGTTACCCCATAAGTTATCCTATCTACACGCACATGCAAATATTCGCTGACCTAGCATCTGGATTAAATCCGCAGTAGACGTTAACATTTGCTGACTAAGCGTCTGGACTTCATCAAGAATTTTATCACGAAGTCTATGCTCAGCTATCCCTCATTCTTAATAAGTTATGGTCCATGGATGTTACCAGCGAGTCCTTATTATTGCTAACACAAACATATCGCGACAAGGCTCTCGATACGTTTATACGAGGTTTGAAAGGTGATCTACCAAGATTACTTGAGATAACCTACAGATCTTCCACAAGCGATACACCTATGTTTTAAACTGGAAAACAAGAATTTACGTACCCAATATGCAACCACGCATAACGCAATACGTGCAGCAGTTCATCAACCACAAAAGCCTCCTGGGATTCGAACCACAAACCCCTCTTCAGTAGCCATGCGCTTCTCCACTGAGCCACGGCACTCACCATCTAACCAAAATCTTTCGATTGCGAATGCTACAGGCTGGATCTTAAATCATCTAAATATCCATTATTAGGACTCACGAGTGGTTCTTATATTCACAAATGTCGTGATCACTAGCCAGATTCCGGTTTTATGGGATAATTTAGTATGGAATGGAATTTTTATTTATCTCACAATTCGTTTTCTCGTATCATAATTCCATTCCACAAATTCTTATTCTTGTTCTCTTTGCGAGAAATCGTTTTAAGTACCAGTTCTAAAACGAGAAAATGTTAAGAGTGGAATATTTTTTGTCATTTTTACTTTTTTCTGTGGTTTGTGCACTTCGATTTTTGTGCTTACATTGAATTTTATTAAACCATAAATAAATTTCCAATATTTAAAGTGTGCAAAAATTCTCTCCACCGGTCCCGATTTCGAGCAGATGTCATCCAGTTTGGCATCTCTGGGCGTCCTGGTCTAGGCCATCCTTCCAGCGTAGGCTTGGCCGGCCTCGCTGTCGTTATCTAATAATCCTACCGCAAAGGACTTTCCGAGCAGGATCCTCTTCGCTCATGCGAGCTAGGTGTCCTGCCCACCGGAGCCTACCGAGCTTAATTTTCTTCACGATGTCGACATCGCGGTAACGCTCGTAGATCTCATCATTATAGAGTCTCCGGAATCGTCCTTCCTCACATACGGGGCCAACAATTCTCCGTAAGGCTTTTCTCTCGAACGCGGCTAAGAGATCAGAATGCTTTTTGCTAAGCACCCAAGTCTCGGATCCATATGTAAGTACTGGTATGACCATTGTCTTATATATCAGCAGCTTGGAGATGAAGAGTCTTCACAGACTATAGTAGGCTTTGTTGGCTCTAAGCAACCGTGCGCGTATTTCTGGTTCTATGCTGTTATCGGCTGCTATAGTTGACCCGAGATAGTTAAAGGATTGCACTACTTCAAATTCGCACTCAACTATTTGAATGTTGGATCTTCTACTCGCAGACGTGGCCACCATGTACTTTGTTTTGCTCTCATTTATGTGCAGCGCCAGATTTCGTGCCACCTGCTCTCTATGGATGAAAGCTTCCTGTACAGCTCTTCGGTTTCTACCAACGATGTCAATATCGTCTGCGTAAGCCAGTATCTGAATGGACTTATAGAGGATTGTTCCTCTCGCCGTTGCGTCAGAGTCTCGGATCACTTTCTCCAACGCCAGGTTGAAGGGGACGCAGGCCAGTTTATCCCCTTGTCGGAGCCCGTTGTAGATGTGGAATGGGCTTGATAGTGATCCGGATATTTTTACTTGGCTTATAACATTGGTCATGGTCAACCTACATAGTCATATCAGTTTATTTGGGATGCCTAATTCTCTCATGGCTTTATAAATTTCTACTCTGGCTATGCTATCATAGGCGGCTTTAAAGTCTATAAGTTTGAAACTCTAGACATTTTTCCATCACCTGCCTTAGGGTGTAAATCTGATCAGTTGTTGATTTGCCTGGGCCAATTACAATAAAAGGGTAAATTATATTTAAAACAAACAAATAGTTGACCGTACCGATTGCCGACCGACTCGTACAAAAAGTTAACAGGAACTCATGCTTCTGTTCATCGCCACTCGCTTCGTCACGTAAAATGATACCAGATTTATTTTAAAGTTTATAACTTATTACGATATCTTTATTTGTCACATTAACAACTTAGAACCAACGTGTAATTCAAAGCCTTTGTAGGGCCTGCAGGGTTTATAACTTATTACGAGATCTTTATTTGTCACATTAACAACTTAGAACCAACGTGTAATTCAAAGCCTTTGTAGGGCCTGCAGGGCCCACTATGTGAAACCGCCCGTGCTGCATATAGAGTGCACACTCACATAAGTGTGCCTTTGACGTACTGAGCGAGACTCTTGATCGAAAGGCAAAGCCTGTGTCCAGTGATCTTTTTCTCTTGGTTGTCGGCACAAGCGACTTCATCGTAAATTGTTTAGTTAATAGGTTTTATAGATTTAATAAATACAATCAAATTGGGCTTTTGCGTTTAATTTCAAGCAAAGTCATAGTGGAGGTTCTACCGAGATCTAAATTTTTTTAACTAAATAGTTTTTCCTTACAAAAAGTTGCTGTTCAAGTTATCAACAGCGCATTCAGTTTTTGTTCGCTGCAGTAATCGTATACAGTTCTACGGTAAAAAGAACTACATAGAAAACAACGGGTGTTTGTTATTGTGTGCGCGTGCATGTACAGCTGCGACAACGCATATAGCACTGAATTTGTTGGATTGCGGTAGTCAATCGTTGCCTGTCGGTAGATTTACCAAATACATACTTGAAATCAAAAGTGATACAGCATTAAAAATGCTTGAATCCGAATTAACTTTGCCTACAGTACTCCCCAATTCGCAAACGGGAAATCAAGACATAGCGAACCAAAACGCCACAAACTACCATAGAAATATCTCGCACGATTTAAATTCAGACGCAGTGAAAGTGCGCATTATGTTACCAGAATTCTGGCACCAGAATATACGCGTGTGGTTTAAACAGATGGAAGCGCAGTTTTCCATCCACAACGTTCGAAGTGATTTGACCCGATACCATCTCCTTCTAACGCATCTTAAGCCTAACGTCCTCACACATGTAGCACCGTTAGTGGAAAACCCACCGGAATCCAAAAAGTATGAGGCTCTTAAGGGTCAGCTAATTAAGGTTTTCTCCGAGTCTGAACAGCGTCGCATAAAAACCCTTCTCTCAGATCTTCAGATAGGGGATCGGAAGCCATCTCATTTATTAAATGAACAGCGTCAGGTGGGCGGAAATCTCGTTTCAGACCAAATGTTGCGGTCATTATGGGTAAATCAACTACCACAGCATATTCAAGCGGTTGTAATCACCGCACCTGGTACGCTAGACGACCTCGCAACCATAGCAGACGAAATTTGGGACCTGGTTCCCGGATCATACGAAACTGTAGCCATCAAAAGCCATCAAAGACCGCATGCTACAGCCAGTAACATTAGCTACGCACAGGCGCACAATCATTACTTGCAACAAAGCACCCAAAAACCGACGCCATCATCTAATTCGGTCAACCAGCTGGAAGCTCGAATCGACGAGTTAATGGCGCAAGTCCAAGAGCTAAAAATACAACGGAGACGCGATAACGAACGTCGCACTCGTAACCAGGAACGACCACGTTCTCGCGCTCGGAGTCAACGCTCCTTGTTTTGCTGGTATCACCGAAAATATGGGAGAGACGCACAGAAATGCACCTCTGGTTGCAAATTCTCTCCTTCGGTAGCGCGTGAGTCGGGAAACTAAAAGGCCGTTCGTCACTTGAGGCGGACGAACTTGGCCAATCGCCATCCTCACGCCTCTTCGTCACCGACCGCTCCACCAACATCAGATACTTAGTAGACACCAGCGCGGACGTGTCAATCATTCCACCGTCAGCTATTGAACGCAGGCAACAACCTAAGCTTCACAACATCACACTGTACGCCGCCAATGGGACTCCCATAAGAACATATGGCATCAAAGTCAACTTGGGTTTGCGCCAAGACTTCTCGTGGCAGTTCATCATCGCCGACGCAAAAAGACCAATCATTGGCGCCGATTTCATCCAACATTTTGGTTTGCTAGTTGACCTTAGAAGGAAGAGAATAATCGACGAACAAAAATTTCAACAACAGCAATTTTCACCGAATCACCATCGACTGGCATATTAACCGTGGACAGCAGATCTCTGTATGCCAAACTACTGCGCAAGTTCATCGATATAACGAAGCCATCTCTCGAAGGAAAGTCGCATAAGGTAAAAGTCGTCCATCATATCATAACGAATGGTACACCGGTTTTCGAACGCCCCCGCCGACTAGCAGGCGAAAAACTTCGCGCCGCCAAAGAAGAATTTAAATTCCTTGTCGAAGCAGGCATATGTCGTCCATCAGACAGCAGTTGGGCCAGTCCATTACACCTAGTGCGAAAAAAAGAAAACGATTGGAGACCGTGTGGCGACTATCGCCGCCTGAATGCCATCACAGTGCCAGATCACTATCCAATACCGCACGTACAAGACTGCACCGCCACATTTGCAGGAAAACAAATTTTCACGACGCTCGACCTGGTACGTGCTTATCATCAAATCCCAATCGCTGAAGAGGATATAGAAAAAACCGCCATCACTATTCCTTTTGGACTATTTGAGTTCACCCACATGCAGTTTGGACTTTGCAACGTTGGCCAAACATTTCAACGCTTTATGCACGAAGTGCTTAGAGATCTCGACTTTACGTATGCCAACATCGACGATATCATCATCGCCTCGACGTCGCTTGAAGAACACCTCAAACATCTGCAAATCGTCTTTCAGCGTTTT
The DNA here is from genome assembly GCA_947095585.1 of Nephrocerus scutellatus. Taxonomy (NCBI): domain Eukaryota; kingdom Metazoa; phylum Arthropoda; class Insecta; order Diptera; family Pipunculidae; genus Nephrocerus; species Nephrocerus scutellatus. The sequence goes on from OX352765.1 coordinate 63,291,442, forward strand.
CGTGACCATGGGGTCACCATAAACGTAGACAAATGTGACTTCGCCAAACCAACTGTGAAATTTTTGTGACATGAGATCAGCAAAGATGGAATCCGACCACTTGCAAACAAGGTTGAAGCAATCATCAACATGCCACAGCCAACAATCACGAAGGATTTAAAGAAATTTTTGGGAATTATAAATTTTTATCGTCGTTTCTTGCCAAAAGTAGTCACAGAGCAATCTAAATTGCACAGTCTCATCACGGGCAACACGAAAAACGATAAACCAATGCTAGCTTGGTCTCCGGAAACTACCGATGCTTTCAAGAAATGTAAACAGCAGCTAGCCGATGCAACTCTGCTGGCTCACCCTCTAGAAAACGTTCCATTAGCACTCCACGTCGACGCTTCCAACACAGCAGTTGGTGCTGCTCTTCACCAAATAATCGGAAGCGAGCTTTAACCGCTTGGATTTTTTTCAAAATCTTTAACACCAACACAGCGCAAATACAGCACATACGACCGTGAGTTGCTAGCCGCGTTTCTAGGCGTTAAGTACTTTCGCCACACACTCGTCAGTCTACAATTCTGACTGACCATCTACCTTTGACCTACGCATTCAAACAACGTTCAGACAAAGCGTCTCCGAGAGTATGCAGGCATCTGGACTTCATTGGACATTGCACATCCGGGAGCTAAAGCAACGATAAAATTAGTAACATAACGTTTTTTCTGGCCGTCGATGAAAAAAGATTGCAGAGAAATGGTGCGATGCTGCATACCATGCCAAAAAAATAAAAATTATTCGTCACAACAAGACGTAACTTCAGTGTTACGATCTAACATTCGAACGTTTCAGTCATATCAAAATTGACTTGGTCGGACCACTTCCTTACTCCAAAGGTTTTAGCTATTGCCTTACAATCATCGATCGCTTTAGTCACTGGCCAGAAGCTATTCCGTTGGAAAATCAAGCGGCTGAAACAGTAGCCAAAGCACTCGTCAGCAGCTGGTTCGCACGTTTCGGCGTTCCTACCAGAATCAGCACAGACCAAGGCAGACAGTTCGAGTCTGCACTTTTCAACGAACTATCACGACTTGTGGGGTCCTACCACTGGCGAACGACGAGCTATCATCCACAGTCGAACGGTCTGGTGGAACGCTGGCATCGTACTCTCAAAACAGCCATCAAATGCTACGAGTCAACAAACTGGTCTGAGCTACTCCCACTAATTCTACTTGGTTTGCGCACTACACACAAAGCTGACATCGGAGCTACAGCTGCAGAACTTGTGTATGGCCAGACTCTACAGTTGCCTGGAGATTTTTTTTGTGCATCAAAGACACACAACTCAGAATCCGATTTTGTAAAAATACTGCGGCAACACATGAACAGTATACGTCCAACAGTAACGGCACACCATCAGGCATAACAGCATCCAGTCTTCACCTACGAAATATTAAAGCGACACACAAAATTCTACAAAATAAAAATAAAAAACAAAGTAGTCAACATATCCATCGATAGACTTAAAGCAGCACACAACACTACAGAAGGAAACCCAAAAGCACAGCTAACAACAACAACTCAATCGACAGAAAAAACCAAAAAGGTCACTTTAAAGGAACCGCAACGAGAGCGCGAAACACAGCAAAACAACAGGGTAAAACCAAAAGATGCAACAACGAAGAGCAAACAACAGCATAGAACCCTAAACACTAAGAAAGTTCATCGTAAATTGTTTAGGTTTTATAGATATAATAAATACAATCAAATTGGGGGTTTGCGTTTTATTTCAAGCAAAGCCATACCTTCATGACAAAATGCCCAAAGAAACAATCTTATTATAATCCTTATCCTAAGCTTACAATATTTTTTAGAAGTTTAACCTCGATTACAGAAGGGAGTAGAAGGAAAATCCGTATCCAAGAATTCGTATTCTGTGTCAAACCCCAATGTCGCGACTAACATGAACAATGATAACTTAACTTCGACTTCAGCACATGCTCAAGGAAGCATCATGAACAATAATAGTTCAAGTACTATCACATAAACCGAATCTAACTCTTGCGCAATTTTCGAATCTGTTGAAATTAAACGACTGCACAGTTCGGCTTCTAAATGCAAAGTAAAGAGTTTTATTCAGAAGAAGAGTATTTAGACAAGTGAGAGAGTATGTACAATTACATATATCATATATTATAGTGCGTAACTCTTCTTATATTAATGAACATTTTTAACACTCCCACTTTCATTAATATAATGTAAATGATTAAATGATTAATGAGATAACAATTCAAATCAGACAAGTTATGTGCTTTTAAAAATAAAACTGTTACAAAAATTCAGTTCAATTTAATTTCGATCTTATTTAATGGTTTATAAACAATTTCAAAATATAGAATTATGTTAAAAGAAACAAAAATAGTAACCATCATTTCATAAGTAAGTCTTCAAATTGACTTGATAAAAAAAAAACCAAATTTATATATAATTTTAGTTATGAAAACAATGAACACCAATAGAACTACGCATTTTTTCAAAAGATTCTTTAGGTAATGGCTTTTGATGACTCGAATCTATATAATCAAGTTTAAAAAGTCCTTCTGCAAAGCGATTCCGTATGAAGTGGTTTTTGACATCTATGTGCTTCGTACCTTTATGAAACTCGGGGTTTTTAATCAGACGTATGGCAGTTTGATTATCCAAGAAAAGCGTTGGTACTTGAATGTTGATGCACATATCTTGTAGTAACTGCTTGATCCAAAGAAGCTCCTTCACGGCTTCAGCAGCTGCAACGTACTCTGACTCCGTTGTGGAAAGCGCTACGCACTTTTGCTGTTGAGACCCCCAAGAAATAAGACTAGCACCAAAAAGAAAAATTATAATTAGGTTCGGATTTAAAAACAATACCATAATCTTGTGTCCCGTTTATATATCGTATAATTCGTTTGAGCGCCTTAAGATGATAAATGGTTGGCCTTTCCATAAATGGACTGACTAAACCCAGTGAAAATGAAATATCTGGTCTTGTACCTATCGCAAGGTACAGGAGACTGCCAACTGCTTCGCGAAAAGGAAATTTTTCCGAAAATGGTTCCACAGGAGTTGATACAGGATAGCTTTCTTTCATAAGAAATTTTTCTATAATTTTCTTTGCGAAATTCGACTGACTAACTCTGATTGTCCCATTAGCATCTTGATGAATTTCGAGACCCAGAAAATGTCGAACATTGAAAACTTTTACATCGAATTCCTGTTTAAGATGACTGATAAGCGATGAAATACCTAATGAACTCTTTGCTGCAATAATTCCATCATCGATGTAAATTGCTATTATATCTTCGGCCACAAAAATGCATGGATCAGCTTTTGACGTGATGCTTGCTTAAGTCCATAAAGACTTTTGCGCAACATGCAAACACGCCCGCTTTTGTCATCGAAACCCTCTGGCTGCTGCATGTGCATTCCTGCAGCTGACCATTCAAAAACGCTGTTTTTATGTCGAATTGTTTAATTTGTAACCATTAAATGCAGCTAATCTAAGAACCATTCTAATAGAAACAAACTTTGCCACAGGACTGAATGTCTCCTGGTAATCTATTCCTTTTTCTTGTGAAAAGCCCTGTATTACTAGTCTGGCCTTGTATCGATCTGGTTCATTACTGCTAGAATCTTTAAACACCCATTTGTTGTCTATAATTTTTCGATTACTAGGTGGTTCAACTAGCTCCCATGTGTCATTTTTACACAAAGCCTCAATCTCAGATTTCATGGCTTCCTTCCACTTACTAGCATCGGTCGATTGCAACGCTTCATTGAACGAACTTGGTTCACACCTCTGAGCAATAAAAGCGCATCCTTGTAGAACTGCTGTCATTGACTGATGTCGTGTTTTGTTGCATTTCGCAAACGATATTTAATGTTTTCTTCTGTGTCGCTGAACGCATCACTATAATTTTCGTCGTTAAATTTCTGCGTTTTTAAATCTTTGTCGAATTCTTTACTATTTTTAGTTTCGAATGTAGATTCTTCTGCTTCATCTAATCCGGAAAAATAGTTGCAACTTCACTAATAACGATCTTGCTTTTGCCAACTATATCTGTTTCCCTAAAAATCACATCTCGACTGATTTCTATTTTGTTCTTCGATGGTATCCAAACCCTATATCCTTTAACTCCTTCGGAGTATCCGACGAAAATTCCCTGTTGAGATTTTGCATCCCACTTTTGCCGTTTTTGCTTAGGAATGTGCACAAAACAGTCTGAACCAAAAACTTTCCAATCATACTGATCAACATTTAAGTTTTTTTCAGTCCATAATTCAAGCGATGTTTTTTTGTATGTAATAAACGCTGCCATATTAACTGCTTCTGCCCAAAGACCCACTGATAAATTTTTGGCATATATCATTTTTCTAGCTGCTTCTACTAGAGTTCTCATTTCGCGTTCTGCACTACCATTCTGCTGAGGACAATACGGAACTGTTCTTTGATGGCAAATGCAATTTACTTGTAATAAATTCTTAATTTCATCCTTATCAAATTCAAGGCCATTATCACTTCTAATAGTCTTAACATCATAACCAGTTTATGTTTTCACTTTGCATAGATATTGATTCAAATAAAACGGAACTGACTGTTTGTCTTTTAAGAAATAGACGGTTCTATGACGCGAAAAATCGTCTTTGAGTAATAGAAAATATCTCGCTCTGCCAATGGATGACACTTGCATCGGACCACATAAATCCAAATGCACTAATTCACCTGGGCAACTTGCTTGTGATTTGCTTTGTTGGAATGGCCTTTCGTGGTGTTTACCGAAAATGCAAGATTCACAAAAGAAATTTTTACTGTCGGAAATCGAAATATTTCTCTCATTTAAAAATTCGCGTACACTTGTTACGTTTTGATGAGCAAATCGTTCATGCCAAATTTTAATAGACTCACATTTTGCAGCTAAATTCGCAGTACTCACTGGTTGCATTTTAAACAACATTTTAAAGAAAGTATTGTGACGAACTCCCACTGCAACTATTTTTCCGCAATCTAAAATTTCGCACTTTTGACTATATGAAGCAAGTTCAAATCCTTTGTCTAGGACCGAAGTAGATGAGAATAAATGTATGTGAATGTCTGGCACATACAACACATCTTTTAAATATTTAGGTACCCATGCACTATTATTAAAGGAATAAATGTGACCAAAAGCTTTAATAAAATCACCATTACCGATACGAATGTTCTGTGGTTGATTAAATGCTTTGTATGTATCAAATAGATATTTGTTGTGAGTCATGTGGTCACTTGCGCCAGAATCGAGAAACCAGCAGTTTTCATTTTTAATTCTTCTTTATTGACATTAGTTAGAAAGAGAGTGCAAACAAACGCATCACTCTGAGCACAACCAGTATTATAATTATTCGTTTTCTTTCGTGGACAATCTTTTTTCCAGTGCCCACGTTGTTTACATAGAAAACACTTACCGCTTACTCTTGCATGTTGATTATGCGCTTGATTTGATGTATGATGTCCTTGTCTACCTACTTGACCACGGTAGTAGTTCGGTACACTTTTAGCAAGAAATGCGTTTTGACATTCTGTTCCTTGCAAAGACATACGGGATTCTTTCATTATGAGACGATTTGTTATTTTGTTAACTTTCCTAACGTTTTATCGACAACCGCTGTTGACTCCCATGCTGTGCAAAAATGATTATAACTGTCCGGTAGAGTCATTAATATTTTTATCATTAGCATTGTCTCAGATACCGTTTCACCCAAATATTTTAGTTGATGTACTATGCCTTCAAGCTTCGAAATATGCGTTGCTATGTCGTCATTTTTGCAAAATGCATAAAACCTGTGTTGCAGCATATGTATATTTGTTTGCGATTTTTGTTCAAACACTGATTCTAATTTTTGCCACATTGCATGTGATGTGGAGCAGTTCATAATGTGAATTAATGTCTGCTGCCCAACACTTGGTGCGATAATTTTCTGCGCCTTTCGATCAGATTTTTGCCATGCTATAATTTTAGAATCTGCATCTTGTTCCGAAGCCGATGGCAAGGGTTTTTGGCCATTGACAACATCGAACAACTCCATTGCATTCAGAATAATTTTGATCTGAAACTTCCATACAGTCCATTGTTCTGCATTGACTAATTTTTCAATGCGCGTTAATTCACCTTCCATTTTGTCACAATTTTTTCCAAAAACAAATTTTTAAACTATTTAAAGCACGACCGGAGTTTCTAATATCTTTATTGTACCGCGATCTGAAATATTATTGATATTTCCGCAAAAGCAATAAAAACTTCCTGTTCAGTTTTAGAAAAAATAAAATGGCCACTCCGTTACACACAGTTACAAGAGACTGGGCCCATAACCTGTTGAAAATAAACGACTGCACAGTTCGGCTTCTAAATGCAAAGTAAAGAGTTTTATTCAGAAGAAGAAGTGAGAGAGTATGTACAATTACATATATCATATATTATAGTGCGTAACTCTTCTTATCTTATATTAATGAACATTTTTAACAGAATCCCTTAGAATTCCGAAATAAAAAATAATTTGGTACTCCATTACTCAGACAAGCGAAATGAAACTTCTTTAATACAAGATCTCCATCTATTTAAACAAGGTTATAAGACTGTCGAAGAACTTAAATCGTTGAACTGCAAGATACTCTAAATAACAATGTTTTAGTCCACGAAACCGATCAGAACGTCATCAAATGTGCCTTTCTGGTTTAAAGGAACCACTACAGAACATGTTCTTTATGAAATACGAATATAACAAATGAGAGAAAACAATTCAACCAGGTTTCCCAAATAACGCAAAATAATAGAAACAAATATATTCCAAACCAAGCTTACAATCAACCTATATTTTCTATATTCTACACCCAAAACTTCCATTACCAAAGTACGAACCAAGTACACACAATTACCCTCGAAACTTCCGTAACCAAACACAGTTCTCCACACCAACAAACTTGAATACATTCCAAAAACCACATCAACATAACTTTAATATGAACAATCCAATGGTTCAAAGTAGCTAGAACTTCACAACAACAAACCACGGTTTACAAACGCAACCTCGACTGTTTTGTATAGCGAACAACTGTTTTGTTGCCCGCTTGTGGAATTAAAACGACGCTGAATGCTATCTGAATGTAACTCATTTTTAAATTCTCTATATTAACTTCGCGTGCACGTGGCTGGCTGATCAGATTTTCTGATCAATTTTTAACCCACTTCCCAAAGCCCGACCTTATTGAAATTTTGCACACATGTATATTTCCTGTGACAATACTTTCTATTAAAACTTGAGGCCCCTCGGACCTCGGGTTCGGAATTACCCTCGTCACTTAAATAATTAAAAAATATACAAACAATCATATTGCACTTTGTACAAGTTAACGACATATAAGCCAAAACCGCACATAAATTAGAACGCTATGCAAACATACGCCGAACAAAGTAATAAAAAGTATTTCTTCTAAGTGCTGATGCAATTAACGGAACACACAAAATATAAACAACGTCAATCATCCATAATAATTCGTTTCGTCGGACGACGACCGCACACACTAGCAATAACAATAAATCAGATATTTTACGAGCATCCCATACGCCAGCCTATTTCTGCCGATCATGTATTGATCCGTCGGGACGACCACGATGACCTGCTTGGGATGCCAACTCTAATTAACATTTAAATATAAAAACGTATTGTAATTAGATTAAGTTTCAGTTTCATTTTGTCACTCATTAAATGAAGAACATCAGAGCTCCGTCTCTGATGAAAGTTTTTTAAAAATTATTTTGAATAAAAAATAGTTTAATTGGCGCCCAACGTGGGGCCCAGGTGAAAAGTTTATACTCCGCAACAAGTAATAAAAGTTCGCATACTAAGCACATCACGCAAAAGTCGACCTCAAGTAGCTCGCAGTGTAAAATACGCAATTGAAATTAAAAGTGCTCAAATCGACCTCAAGTAGCTCGTCAACTAAAATTAATTCACACAACAAAGTCGACCTCAAGTAGCTCGCAGTGTGTAGTGTAAAGCACAAAATTAAAAGTGTAAAAGTGCATTGGAGTTTTAACAACCTGGGTACCACTGACAAGAATCCATAGATATTGTCAACAACGAGGGAGTGTGAAGAAAGTAACTTCTGAAGGAAGACAAAAAGGAAACCATCCTCTTCACCAGCGTTGTAAGATGTTCCATAGAATCATCTTTTTAATGTAAGATTATTTTAAAATTATTAAAGTAGAATAAATAAATAGATACACAATATATGTAACTTAGGCAGAGTCATCAGCAGTGGTCCGCAGTAGTTAGTCGTTAGCAGTAGTCAGTAGTCATCAAGTAGTCGTTACGAGTAGTCAACAGTCAGCAGTAGTCAGACATCAGCAGAGACAGCAGTAGGCAGTCGTGAGCAGTGTTCAGTCGTCGACAGTTGTGTGAATCATCATCAACCTCATCATTATCGTCGTTGTTGTTAATTGAGTGCTAGCTTTATTTCAATACTTCAATTCATTATTATTAACAATCTACTTGATTGAATTTATCATTAATTAATAAAATATAAAGGGTAGCTAAACCCTATCATTTTTACATTTGGGGGCTCAACCGCTTCAACTCGTCCGCATCCACTCGAAGATTTGCAAAAAGGCCGTCGTGATTCGTTAAATCAATTACGAATTTCAAACATTTTTGTGAAATTCACGCTGAAATTGGTAGTAAAAAACGAAATCGTTGGTAACGGGCAGTCAAGAAGCCGTTATACAAAGAATAAAATACGCAGTTAGTTCATGAGTGAAAAACTTAAGTCGCTAAAAACCACCGCAAAAAGTAACCAGCTTTCACCACCAGTGCAAGCGAGACACTTATGCAATACGCGGTCGGTAAAACATAAAATTACAAAGATGTATGATTCAAAGGAGGATCAGGAAAAGGTGCAGCTGCAGCAATCGACATCAAAAAACAACAACGAGCAAGGAAGAGATAGACAAAAGGAAGAGAATGCTAGTAAAATTGCCGAAAACAATGATATGTTACAGCAATTAGTTCAGATGCTCAGGCTCAGCAGAACATTTGCGAAAAGACTGCAAAGGGGATCCGAAGTGTTTTCGCTGCAACAAAAGTGGACATATGTCAAGAGAATGCCCAAACGGAACAGCTGTTAATGTGGTTTATGATGCCAAGCGACTAAAAAGGCTGATAATTAACAACGTAGAAGTGGATGCGCTAGTGGATACAGGCGCAGATGTCACAATCCTGAGGAATTCTGTGGTCAATAAAATCAAAGATGTAGTGCTGCAGAAGAGCATGACAACGCTACGAGGGTTAGGCAGCAATACAACGCGACCTGTGGGCTATTTCATAGCAGACGTGGTGCTCGACAACATGCAAGTTGCCCAAAAATTTCTTGTCGTGGCCGACTATGCTATTGGATTTGACGCGCTGCTTGGTCATGATTTTGTCAGCAAGTTCAACTTTACGTCGACCGCGGCTGGCTATAAGTTTATATAAGTTTTCTCCTCTGTTAGAGGAGGAAACTAAGGAAACAAATCAGATAAGTATCTATAACGTTGTGAAGACAAATAATGATTCTGATATCCCTCCGCAGTTCAAAGACATGGTGCAAAAAATGATCGACAACTACAAACCGGCTGGGTTTGCTACTGAATACCCGGTCAACTGAAAATTGTTCCAGATGGCGATATGATGCCATTCCGACACGCACCAAGTCGCATTGCAGTTGGCGAGATTGAAGCAGTGAAGAAGCAGATTGACGAGTGGCTCGATGCAGGTATTATACGGCGCTCTTCGTCAAATTTCGCGAGCCGTATTGTCATTGTCAAAAAGAAAGATGGAACTAACCGTGTTTGCGTCGATTTTCGTCAGTTTAACAAAATGGTGCTTAGGGACTGCTTCCCAGTTCCGGTAATTGATGACGTGCTGTAAAACTTCAAAAGGCAAAATACTTCACTATAATGGACTTGGAGAACGGTTTTTTCCACGTTCCAATCGAGGAAAGCAGCAAGAAATATACAGCATTTGTCGTCAAGGATGGTTTCTTCGAATTTAATAAAGCTCCTTTCGGATTTCAAAACTCACCAGCAGCTTTCATTCGTTTTGTTAACCATGTATTCCAAGATTTGATAAACGAAGACGTAATTGATCTCTATATGGATGACATCATCATACATGCAGTAACAGCTGATGAATGCTTCACAAAGATGGAAAAAGTTTTCAATGTAGCAGCAGCGTCCGGACTTAAAATTAAATGGAAGAAATGCCGTTTTCTCCAGTCGTCAGTTCACTTCCTAGGGCATACCGTCGAAGCTGGACAGATAAAGCCTGGTATAGAGAAGACAAACGCAGTCAACAGGTTTCCAGTGCCAAAAAATATCAAAGCTGTACAAGCGTTTTTAGGACTAACTGGGTTTTTCCGCAAATTTATAAGGAACTATTCACAGATTGCAAAGCCGCTGACAAACTTATTGCGGAAAGATACTGAGTTTAAAATGGATCAAGGACAGTTGCACGCATTTCGGCTGTTAAAAGAGGCATTGGTCAGCGAACCCGTATTGAGGATATACAACAGAGAGGCTAAAACTGAGGTACATACAGAAGCCTCGAAGGATGGATTTGCTGCGGCTCTGTTACAGTGGTCGGACGGTCAGCTGTATCCCGTATTATTTTGGAGTAAAAAGACCACCGTGGTGGAAGCACGGCAGCACATCTATATACAAGAGGCTAAAGCTGTTTTCCTGACGTTTAAGAAGTTCCGTCGGTATATACTAGGCATTTCGTTCAAGCTAGTAACGGACTGCGCCGCATTCAATCAAACGCTGAGCAAGAAGGACGTACCGCGGGAAGTTGCGCAATAGGATGTTTACTTACAAGATATTGATTTCTAGGTAGAGCACCGAGCTGGCGAACGGCAAAAGCATGTAGACTGTCTTAGTCGCTATCCGCAGCAGATTATGTTAGTTTCCTCAGAGCTGTTAGCTCGAATCAGAAAGGCGCAACAGAACGATGCATTGATTAAAGCCGTTTCAGAAGTGCTTATCAATCGCCCGTATGAGAACTTCAAGCTAAAAGGAGGTCTTATGTTCAAAGCAGTGGACGGTACAGATCTTTTAGTGGTGCCAAAACATATTGAAAGAGAAATTATCGCTGATGCTCATAATGCTGGACATTTTGCCGTTCAAAAAACCATGCACGCTGTTAAGCAGAAGTACTGGATACCGCACTTGGAGAGCAAAGTCACGCATGTCATAAGAAACTGTGTTAAGTGCATTGTCTACAACAGAAAGCTTGGCAAAAAGGAAGGCTTCTTACATCACGTCGAAAAGGTAGTCACGCCGTTACACACATTGCACTTTGACCACCTTGGCCCAATGGATGCCACCGCAAAGCAGTATAAGTACATCTTCGCCTTGGTAGACGGATTTACGAAGTTTGTTTGTTATACCCGACAAAGACGGTAAGCTGCGAAGAGGTGCTCACAAAGCTGGCCGAATGGTCTGCAATATTTGGCAGTCCAGTTCGCATTGTTAGCGATCGAGGAGCAGCATTTACGGCAGGTATGTTCGGGGAGTATGCAAAAACAAATGACATCGAACACGTATGGAGTACTACAGGAGTACCAAGGGGGAATGGCCAAATCGAAAGAGTCAAGCGGTCGGTGCTGGCAATCATATCCAAGCTATCAGCAGAGGAGCCAACTAAATGGTTTAAGTTTGTGCCAAAAGTACAAATAGCCATAAACAGTGCCATTCACGTTTCTACTAAGAGATCCCCTTTTGAATTATGTTTGGTATCAAAATGAATAACATGGTAGAAGATCGTATTCTGCAGCTATTAGTATGACAATTTCGATGACGAAAGGCAGCAGATGCGTCAAAGAGCAAAAGCAGAAATCCAACAAGCTCAAACCACTTACAAGGAGCAGTTTGATAGGAAACGTAAGAGCGAATATGGGTATAAACTTGGCGATATAGTGCGTCGAACGCAATTTGTGGCTGGAAAAAAGCTGGCTAGTGAATACCATGGGCCGTACGAGATTACCAAAGTTAAGCGTAATGGGCGATATGAAGTACGCAAGGCTGCAGACGTCGAGGGGCCCAACAACACGGCCACAAGTTGCGATAATATGAAATTATGGAAGTAGACAACGAAGAATCTTGGTCATCGGAGGCCGATGAATAATCAGAATGGCCGAATGTAACATAGGCACAGTCATCAGCAGTGGTCCGCAGTAGTTAGTCGTTAGCAGTAGTCAGTAGTCATCAAGTAGTCGTTACGAGTAGTCAACAGTCAGCAGTAGTCAGACATCAGCAGAGACAGCAGTAGGCAGTCGTGAGCAGTGTTCAGTCGTCAACAGTTGTGTGAATCATCATCAACCTCATCATTATCGTCGTTGTTGTTAATTGAGTGCTAGCTTTATTTCAATACTTCTATTCATTATTATTAACAATCTACTTGACTGAATTTATCATTAATTAATAAGATATAAAGGGTAGCTAAACCCTATCATTTTTACATATATATTACATAAAAGCATAAGGAAATACAATTTGAATTATTATTAAAAACCAACAGATAAATACAAAAATTTTACAAGAAAAAAATTAGAAAATATAATTATAGAATAATAAAAGCAAGTAGAAACAAAAAGTGAAAAACAAGTAATAGAATAAGTGAAAAGAAACAAATATTCGATATTAGAAATATAAAAAATATATATTTTAAAAAAATTAGCCGTTAAAGCCGTTCGCTTCCTAAGAAACAAATTCGTTTAAGTATTCATTTCACATAAAAATATATTAGTAAGAAACGATTTTCAACTTGATTAACCCTACAAATCAACCTCCTATCCTAAATGCCGATAGAACAAACAATTGATCCAAAATACAGATCAAACCTGAACGATCTGGACAAAGTACCAGAAGGCCGATTTCGGTCGCAAATGAGTCTAGACTCCTGAAGGTGAGATGTCATTTTCGTATATGTACGAGGTGTATAGCATACAATTTTATTGTTGTGTTATGTTTTTTCTTTCTTTGGGTTAGTGTAAATTTAATGACAGAAAGTAGTAAAATCTTGTACATAATTGCCGAATCGGTTCACTCTTGCCTCATGCAGTAGTCTAGCCACATGCTGGTGAAAAGTCTTTATCTGTCAAAATTGCTTATGACCAGTGCTGCTGCTAAATTGCAATCAAGGTATTATAGTACTATTTCATTAGCCGCACTATTATACTACCTTAAACCTAATTATACTACTTTTATGAAGTAATTCTAAATCGAAACGATACCAAATTTATTTGATTTTTTAGCAAAAAAAAAATGGTTTCTTTTACAATTACATGTTATTAAGTCTGTAAATTTCTCTCCGAACTATCAATAATTATTATAAAGGAATTTTTACATTTCCCAAAAATTATATTGACCAAGAATGTATGTCAAAAAATAAACAAAACACAAATAACAAAATTTGGTATTTTATTTCAATTGATGCCTTTGCTTCCAAATTGAAAGCCAAATACTATTATATAATATACTAAGAAACCGACAAGTTTTTAAATTCTCTATATTAACTTTACTTGCCCGTGTGTTTGTGGGTTTGTGGGCTTGTGGATTTGCCCGATTTTATTGAAATTTGGCACACATGTGTATTTCCAGAGACAACACTTTCTGTTAAATTTTGAGGCCCCTCGGGCTGCGGGGTCGAGGGGCTCCCATACAAAAATTTACCCGATTTTCTTCAAATTTTACACACAAATTACGCACACCACAACACTGGTCCAACAAGGAGACCACCACCTCCATCAGCTCAACCAATGTCTCATCGCAGAAATTTTAGCCAACCATTCTATCCACAATTAGCACATTTACCACAACTTCCACCACGCTTTCCACCGCGTCCTCAATATAATCAATTTTCAGTTCCCCAACGACAACTCTTCGCACCAAACAACCAGACAAATTATCGACCACATTTCCAAAACAATCCCCATTATTCCCAACAAAATCAAGCACCCAATCCTTCTACTATAAAGCCAGCTCCAAGGTTTGTACCTATGGATACAACTACAATTAGGACAAACAACGTTAATTACATGAATAGGCCACAAGCGAAGAATTGGCCACCCGCTCCTAAACGACCAATGGCTCCTTCCCAACAATATGTCCCTCCAAACAAACTTCAGAGGAACTTTCACGTCGAAACTTCTGAGGTTGAACCACCAGAACTACATACCACTGCTGACTCACAAAATGAATACAATGCCATGGTTTCAGCCATGATTAACCAACCAGATAATGGACAATCAATTGACGAATACGTTGACCAACAAGATTGTAGTGAACCTACTGAGGAATACACCGATTTCGTAGATGTACATTTTTTAGGCTGACAAACTCGTCTCTGCCATATTTTGAGTGTAGGACGAGTGATAACAAAATTCTAAAATTTCTAGTAGATACCGGCTCCAACAAGAACTACATACAACCCAACTTGTCCAAAATCCTATCCCAAACCAAAAGAACTTTTATGCTAATTCAATTTGTGGAAATATTGAAATCACTCACCAAAAAACTAACTATTATTAATCCGTTTGGCCCTGACACAAATATAAAACTATTCCTCCTACCATCCCTAAAGTCATTCCATGCAATTCTTGGAAACGATAGCCTTAAGAAGCTATCAGCAGTAATTTTTACAAATGACAATTACATGCTTATAAACAATAATGTCAAAATCCGATTAAAACAACAAACTTCTGAATCAATCCACAATGTTAGCATCAGAACCGAACATATGTCCCAAGATCAAAAGGACAAACTAAACTTACTGACAATAAATTATTCCAGCCTATTCGGCGAACTCAATGAAAAGCTAACGTTTACTACAAACATTAAAGGAAGAATTCGCACAACTACCGAAGATCCTATATATTCAAAACACTACCCTTATCCCATGTCATTGAAGGAAGAAATTGATAAGCAAATAAACCAGTTACTCAACGATGGAATCATCCGACCTTCACGGTCCCCGTACAATTCTCCTGTACGGATTGTACCTAAGAAAGCGGACGCTTCATGCGAAAAAAAAGTACCGCATGGTAATCGATTACAGGAAGCTCAATTCGGTAACGATATTCGATCGATACCCAATTCCTGAAACAAATGAAGTCTTAGCCCAATTAGGGAAAAATCAATATTTTTCAGTGCTCGATCTTAAGAGTGGATTTCATCAAATTCCTCTACACGAGGGTGATATTAAAAAGACAGCATTCTCTATCAACAACGGAAAGTATGAATTCGTAAGACTTCCTTTCGGATTAAAAAACGCGCGTTTATTTTTCAGAGAGCTTTAGACGACATCTTAAGGGAACACATCGGAAAGATTTGTTATGTCTATATTGATGACATAATTGTGTTTAGTAAGAATGTCGACACTCACTTCCAAAACTTAGAAAAAATCTTTGAAACTAAACAAGCTAACCTCAGAGTGCAATTAGATAAGTGTGAATTTCTAAAGTCAGAAGTCGAATTTCTTGGATTCATTATATCTTCAGATGGCATAAAAGCAAACCCAGCCAAAGTGGAATCCATTGCCAAATTTCCGTATCCAAGAACTCTTAAAGACTTGCGATAATTTCTTGGTCTGTCGGGATTTTACCGCAGATTTATTAAAGATTATGCAAAGCTAGCAAAACCCCTTACATCCCTTTTAAGAGGTGAGGATGGACGTACATCCAAAACAGCCTCAAGCAAAAAAACCGTACACTTAACAGACGCAGCAATAGAAGCATTTAACAAACTCAAAAACTCATTGATATCAAAAGACGTTATTCTCACTTTTCCCGATTTTAGTAAAGAATTTCATTTAACAACTGATGCGTCAGACTATGCAGTTGGTGCTGTGTTAGCGCAGGATAATAAGCCAATTACCTTTATTTCTCTAACTCTCAATAATGCGGAAGAACATTATGCAGCTAATGAAAAAGAAATGTTGGCCATCGTATGGGCTCTAAACTCACTGAGAAATTACCTATATGGTCAGACTAAGCTAAGACTAAATTTCACAGACCACCAACCATTGACTTATACCTTAAGCAGTAAAAACAAAAATAATAAAATGAAACGATGGAAGGCAATACTCAAAGAATACAACTACGAGTTAAAATATAAGCCTGGAAGATCCAATGTTGTTGCCGATGCATTGTCATGACCACCTAGAACTAACCAAATAAATTCCCTCACAGCAACCCAACACAGTGATAGAAGTTCCGGTCAAGACCTAATCCAAATCTCAGACGTACCCATAAATGTATTCAAAAATTCTCCGAGTAGGAAATACCCCAGCATATGAATTCCAAATAGTCTTTCCCACATATCACCGACACATTATAACAGAAACTGAATACACGCAGGAAAAAATAATAAATATCCTTAAAAAGCATCTAAATCCTTCAGTCACTAATAGAATTAATACAGAAGAAAGAATATTAGGCATAGTTCAGGAAATATACCCAACACATTTTAGACAAAACACTTTTTACGAGAAAAATAGACACTGACCTAACTGACGAAAACCTACAACAGGAAGAAATATTAAAATAATCATAACCGTGCTCGTCGAAACGCACGCGAGAGTAGAATTCAAATTCTACAAAATTTTTACTTCCCTCATATGAAATCCAAAATAGAGAAAATCACCAATCTCTGTAAAATCTGCAAGGAACACAAGTATGATAGGCACCCGAACAAACCTGAAATACAACCTACTCCAATTCCCGAATACCCTGGACAATTTATCCACGTAGATATCTATTTTTCTGATAAAAAAATTATATTAACTGCAATAGATAAGTTTTCCAAATACGCTTTAGTTAAAATATTAAAATCAAGAGCCTCGGAGGATATTAAATCGCCTCTTAGAGAATTGATATTAGCCTTTGGAATTCCTCAAACCATAGTTATGGATAACGAAAAATCTTTAAGTTCTAATTCTATAACTTTCATGTTAGAAAATATGTTTAACATAAAAGTATTTAAATCACCCCCTTATACCAGTTCAGCAAATGGTCAAGTTGAAAGGTTTCATTCAACTCTTTCAGAATTAATTCGATGTCTTAAAACAGACAATGCCCATAGCACATTTTCAGAATTATTAGACAGATCTATTTACGAATACAACCGATCCGTACATTCGACTACAGGTAAAAAACCTATTGACATATTTTTTGGTAGACAATTACTCAATAACCCAGAAGAGCTTGCATGCGTAAGACAAGATAATATCCAAGAAATACAAAACACACAACAGCATGACTTAGAATACCACAATAGGAAGAGAAGCCCTTTGAAAACTTACTCTGTAGGAGAAATCATTTATGTCAAAAATAACAAAAGAATAGGAAACAAACTTAACCCTAGATACAAAAAAGAAGTTGTAGCTGAAGATAAAAATTCAACGATCATAACTCAGTCAGGAAGAACTGTCCATAAAAGTCTCATAAAAAACTAAATTTTCCAATAGGACACTGCTGCCACTGTGCAAGGCAGATGTACAAATCTTGGACTATTCCAACTCCCAGCTGATGAAGATCGACGCGGGACGTGCAAAATTACAGAATGGATCATTTAAGATCATCCATTTAATCGAGATAGAAACATACGAAAAAATACTAAACGATCTGGAAGCTATGCTAGGATCATACGTTGCAAATGAAAATCCCTTGTATCCTGTCCTTACCTATGAAATATTGCGAATAGGAACATACTTATCTAAACTAAGAATAAATAATAGAAATAAGAGATCCTTAGATTTTATAGGTAGCGCATGGAAATGGATCGCGGGTAATCCGGACCACCATGACTTTGAAATAATTACGAATAAAATAAATAAATAAGGTTTTAGAAAGCAACAACGAACAAATTATTATTAATAAAATATCAATGAATAAAATAAACGAATTAACAAATGCGACAAATAATCTACTTAGAATGTTTAAGGAAAAAGAAAAAAATAGTAATGTAATAATCATAAGAATCAAATATAAATTAGATATAATCAAAGAAGAAATAATTAACGTAGCATACGCCATACATTGGGCAAAAGCAAATATAGTAAACTCTTTTATTCTATCCAACACAGAAATAAATATAACAGAAAAAATTTTAAAAATCGAAAATATTCCATACAATAACATTGACGAGGCACTAGAATTTGCTGAAATTAAAATCGCCTCAAACGTTAAGATTTAATATATATTTTAAGTTTTCCAACCACAAATGTGGAATCATGTAAACGATCAATAATAAAGCCACTTAAAATTAAGAAAGTTATAAATAAAATAAATTTCGATTCAATTATAGAATGCAATAAGGAAATATAAGGTATATCAAAAAAATGTAAAATTTATAACAACCTATCGATTTGTAGTAATAGTAATATTGTAAACCTAAGAAACTCATCATGCATCCCAAGGCTAGTAAAAAGTCAAACAGCTTACTGCACTATCATCAACAATGAACATGTCCCAGAAATAGAAGAAGTCTCACCAGGCATCTTGCTGCTAAACCAATTCAACGGTCCAGTGATCATCAATAATGAAACCGTGATGCTCGAAGGTACCTTTATCATCAAGCACTTCAATACCACCATCGAGATCAACGGAAAGGCAATCATAGCTAAAGAAGTTACCCAATATCAACCCCTACCGGCAATACTGCAACCATCCTACAACCAAACTAAAATAGAAGAAGTATTATCGCTTGAGATGATTAAAGAACTATACGTCAACAGCACAGAAGAAATCAGCTCACTCGAAAACAAACACAAATTCAACTTATCAATAAACATCATCCTGATGAGTACTCTCTTGGCAGTCAATACGTTCGCATACATTTAATCAGATGGCCGAAGTCATACACTTGGAGACACAGTTTTGACTATAAACAATCCAGCGTTAAAAACTGTTGGCATTGAAGATATACCTCATCTGGTAACGTCAATAACAACTCACGAGGACGTTCGTTTTTAAGTGCGGAGGAGCTAACGACATAAGTCAAAGCCGCACATAAATTAGAACGCTATGCAAACATACGCCAAGCAAAGTAATAAAAAGTATTTCTTCTAAGTGCTGATGCAATTAACGGAACACACAAAATATAAACAACGTCAATCATCCATAATAATTCGATTCGTCGGACGACGACCGCGCACACACTACCAATAACAATAAATCAGATATTTTACGAGCATCCCATACGCCAGCCTATTTCTGCCGATCATGTATTGATCCGTCGGGACGACCACGATGACCTGCTTGGGATGCCAACTCTACTCAACATATAAATATAAGAACGTATTGTAATTAGATTAAGTTTCAGTTTCATTTTTTCACTCATTAAAAAAAGAACATCAGAGCTCCGTCTCTGATGAAAGTTTTTTAAAAATTATTTTGAATAAAAAATAGTTTAATTTACACATGAAAGTTATCGCGATGCTCCGTACTAGAGTATAAAAAAAGCAACACAGGTGGTGTGGTGGTGGACAACTGAACAACTTTATTTTGATAATTAGTTCTTTTATAGATAATTCTTACATACAAAGCAATTTACAATAATATTTAATAAGTGAAGTTGGATTATTTAATAAAAAAATAAAATTATATTACAATATCGCAATAGTTTAAATCAGCAAAGTTGGAATTAACTTTACAATGTCGCAATAGTTTAATTCGGCAAATTTGGTATTTACTTTACAATGTCGCAATAGTTTAATTCAGCAGAATTGGAAATAATAATGTTGCAATGACTATACTAATTCGTTACAATCGATTTGTTTAAATAAGCAGTATTGGAAATTATATTACAATATCATTTAAGTGAATGTTGCAACAATTAAATATTCATTACCTAAGCAATTCCATGGTTAGGGAAATTATATGGGAATGGGAAGTGCAAATGTGGTAAATATGTGAGTGCTAACTCTGTGTTAACTTGAATGTGTATAGCCAATGTGTTTCGCTAGGCCTTGAACGAGGGCGAGCGAAAACCAAATTATTATTATGAAGTGTTCATGGTACTCTGTACCTGCTTTGCTATGCGCTACGACAAGTGAATGGAAGTAAAATAATTACAAAACTTGCAGACACGTTGAATTATGCTACGTAAGCAAATTGCGAGGTGATTGGGTTTCAATTATCGAAGGCCGAAAATTGAATGGAAAACAAAATTGAATTGAAAATATAAAGCTAATAAAAATTTTGAAATAAAGGTTCTTCTGACATCCACCGAATACACAGTGTGTTTAATTTTTACGAGCAACTCGCTCAATTTAAACACAGTGCCCCTCGGCTCGTCCTTTTATATAGCGGTTTATCACTTATAGCAATAAACGACAGCAAAATAGCTAACGTTTGTAGCCTGAGTCCAAACATACAAGAAGAGTAAAAAGTTTTAGCAAGAAAAGAGATCTTTGCATTGTTTAGCAAGAATATTTAAGATCTTTGCAACTTAAGAATGGGTCGGCACGAGGAGAGAGATGATGGTTCGCCATTTTTAGTAACAGGCTCGACAAAGGCTGTTTTCCAATTCCATGGGAAGAGTCTAAAAGAATTAAAGAAATAGAAAAGCCTGCGTAGAGGCAATACCAACGTTGAAGAACACCTTTTCAAAACTATAGCAGGAATACCATCAGGCTCAGCAGATGTATTAATATTGTGAGTTTGAGCTTGACGAGTACGAAAATAGATCAGTCTCATAGAGGATTCGACTCTTGGAAGTACAGGGGTCGGGAGGATGGGGACCTTAGGTCTTCAAAAACTTGGACACCTGGGGTTGCCGAACTTTCGGAACCGAAATACAAGGCCAACGGGAAAATTTAATTAATAAAGACTATACGGCGAATTTGACGCTTAAGATTAGGAGTTTTTGTTGCGACATGAGAATAGCGAGTGGAGCTTTCAGAACAGAATTTTAAGGCCGATTTAATTAATAAAACTATACGGCAATTTTGACGCAAACTTTCCGAAAGCGAAAAAGAATTTATCAAAGAAATTATCATTAAACATTATTGTACTCATCTAAAACTCATCTAACTTCTTGTGTTTATATAACTGTATATGCAATTTTTATACAACGATGTTAATGAGCCTAATTGTATGCAAGAACTTTTAACAATTTCTTAACTCTATTACAATGCAGTGCTTATTCTTATATACAAGCACACACAGTGCAACAAACGAGATATTGTTACGAAAAGTAGTTAGTTGCTCATATAATAAAATAAATCCCAATGTAAATACTGCATACTAAAAAAAAGCAATTTCATGTTGCATGCTTTTACCGCCTGCAAGTTTGAATAATTGTGTATTGGTCAAACAAGTAGTCTGTAAAAGTTCTTGTAAAGTGATAAAGTTATAACCTAAAATAATTATTGTATAGTGCTAGTATCATAAGTGTTTTTATGTGCATCTAAAAGGAATCACCAATATAAGTTGTGAACTTGTGGTAATTTTATTGTTGTTCATTAAAGTTGTTATTTGTAAATTAATTAACTTGTGTTTTATTTGCAAAATCCTTTACGAACTCGAAAGCCTGAATTTCGTAACAATTGGTGTCAGAAGTGGGATTTTGCAAATCGTGAGACATTAAAATTTTGCAAATCGTGTAAATTGAGAGACAATAAAAATATGCAAATTGTGTGACAGTATTATTTTGGAACAATAAATTATTTGGTGATTTTCCAAACCTTGAGACAGTAAACAAATTAAGTGAAACTTTACAAACCGTTAAACAGTAAATAACAAAATGGAGAGGGCAGTGAACATTAAATCGTATGGTTCCCAGGAGCTTAAAGAAGAGCTTGGAAGGCGACGTCTAAGCACCGCTGGAAATAAGCAAGGTTATTTCTTCGATTGCAACAAGTTGTTAAAGCAGAAAAACAGCAGGCTGGTGAAACGTTTTCAATTGAGACAGAGTTAGTGGAGCGAAAATCGGCTACTTCGGAAGATAAGGAAGCAACCACCAAGGAGGCGATATTTAATGCTTTAATGCAACAAAATTGAATTTTTATATAAGTGATAAGTTGGAACAGCTAGGCCAAAATTTGAAGAAAAAATTGGATCGGCAAAATCAACAATTAAAGCCAAGAACTGAAACAAGAATTAAACTCCAAATTTGATCAGCAAAATCAAAATCTGGATGTAATCCAATATAAGATAAGAGGTGAAATGACTGGAATACAAACACCGCTTAAAGGTGAGATTAATAGAATTTATGAAGAAATTAGTGGTCTTGAAGGAAAAATTAAAGAGTTTGAGACCCGATTGCACAATCGTACCCAGTTCGTCAGAGAGAATACTCAACAAAGCAGTACCAGAGTAATTCCAGAATGTTCTAGTAACCAGAAAGGAATTTTGAAACCACCTGCGTTTGATGGCGACACAGCTTTTGAAAATTTCGGAGTCCTGTTTTCAGCTGCTGTACAACACAATGGATGGGGTGCGGAAGAGCAACTAAATTGTATAATCCTGGCGTTGAGAGGCAAGGCGGCTGATTTATAGCAAATGATTCCAAATGCCGAAATGAGTTCCGGAAGAATCTTGAAAGAGTTTGAATTGCGTTATAGACAGACTCACACCCAGGAGCTAAGCAAAATACAGCTTCAGATGAAGAAACAACAGCGAGGAGAACGGCTTCAAGAATTGGAACGGGAAATAACTAAGCTAGCACGACAAGCCTATTGTGGGGTTCCGGCCGGTATCTTGGACGGATTGGCATTTGATGCCTTCATCAATGCTATTCGAGATGAACAGTTGAAGTTTCATTTGAGAATATGTTGGAAATCAGGAACCAAGAATCATTTAAATAATTTGCAAACATAGACAAAAGAATTTGTCAAACCAAATCTCTCGTGCAAATACCATAATCAGTACAATATAAGCTGTATTTTATTGAATTCGAATTGGGAATTACAACAACAATTGCACTGTCGAATTTCTTCTTTGGAATAAGAAAACCTGCTGTTTTGTTGGTTTTGGCTGGTTTTGACATTCGGATTCGGATTCCAAATAAAATACAGCTATAACATGTTATGTCAGTTCAGTTTACATTAAGCACAATGTAAATTGTCATTTTATTATACAGAAAAGATTACTTTTTCCCATTGCATTTTCTCATTGTTAGCAGAATTAATTCATACAAAATATTTTTCTAAATAGAGTTGAATAAAAATTGTGAAATACCAAAAACGGAAAGCCATTATATTTTTATTTCAAATAATTAATCAATACATTTAGGTGCATCGAACCTAACCTCAACATTGGATCATTACAAACTGAATATCATGGCAGCCTTGCTTAAACGAAGGTCAGTCATAAAAGGCCAAATAACTAAAATAACAACCTACGCAAAATCGTGCAATACCACGCAATACGACGAAATGCAGACACGTTTAGAAAAATTAAAGGATACAAATGTTATGTAAATGTTGAAGATGAGATATTTTCAATCGATCATAATGCAAAATCAGATATAGATGTTATCGACGAAAGCTATTATTTTTGTGTAGCCACACTACAAAGGCTAATGCGATCAAAAATCCAAACTCCAGTGGTTGGGTCAAGCGACAGCGTTTTGAACACATCTACCGCAGGCCTTTCCAGAAATTTTAAACTACCACGGCTAGCACTACCTACATTCAGCGGCAAGGCCTGAGATTGGCAATCATTTTATGATTTGTTCAAGAGCACTGTCCACGAAAATACAAGCCTATCACCGGCACAGAAATTCCAATACTTGATAGGCCAACTACGTGGACCAGCAGAAGCATCGGTGAGACACTTCCGAGTAGACGACGCTAGTTATATTGAGGCGTTTCAGAGGGTAGTTAAACGATGCGATTAATTACCAAACCAAATTACCAAACCATCAACTGAAACAGTAGGTTAATTATACGAAACTTGTGATGAATTCATCCGCGGTCTGAAGACTCTTGACTTAAAGGCTCGTTAATTTAGCTGAGAAGAAGCTGGACGATGTGACGCTCAAGTTATGGCGCCAAGAATCATCAGAGGAAGACTTCCCATCAATCGAAAGATTCCTAGAATTTCTCAACAAAATGATGAACTCACTCGAAGGCTTCAAGCATCAAACCGATAAGGTTCACAAAAATACAGCAACAGCGCATCATCGAAAACCTTTCACACCGACGGTAAAGCATTGTACATTGTGCAACGTAGTCTATGCGACTGTCCTAAGCTTTTACAAATGAGCCTAAATCAACGCAGACAATACCTGAGCGAGAGTTCCAGACTGTTTGGCTGGGGGGCACAGCGTATACAACTGTCAAGCTCTGCTAGACTCGCGTCCACAAGGTCCTACATCACTGAAGGTTGCGCAGGCCGTCTCCATCTGCCAAGATCTAATGCAAGGTTCCAAATCAACACGTTGAATGGGGAAAACGCTGGAAAAGTAAGAGGTGTATGCTCACCTGTAGTAAGATCGATAACCAACAACCGATTCAACGCTGACCTCACTACGTACATCATACCCAAAATTACGTCGAACATGCCGTCTCAAGCTATCGAAGTCACCAACCTACCTTATTCAAATCAACTGTCGCTATCCGATCCCGATTTTTACACACCTGGCACCATAGACCTTTTAATCGGGTGGTACAGATTTTTTAATGCTCTTGTCTGATGGCCAAGTAGTTGAAGGGGCGGATAAGCCGTATATTTGCGTAGAACACCAAATTAGCATGGATTGTAGGGGGATTAATCAAGCAGATAATAAACCACACCAAACCGTTACCTGCGGTCTGTCTACCGAAGAAGAAACCAGCATTGATCGAACGTTGCGAAAATGTTGGCAAATAAAAGAGGAACCCGGCTGTTGACGAATACACCGAAGAAGAGAAACAATGTATTGCGCACTTCAACAATAACCTACAAGTCACAAAATCCGGTAAATTCGTCGTCGCGCTACCATTCAAGCAGAACAAATCCAAGTTAGGAGATTCGCTTACTTAAGCACTCAAACGATTCATATATTTCCCGTTTTTTCGATCGGTAAAGGGTCCCGGACGTTCTGATGACCAGGCAGTGTACCCCCTCAAAAGGGGATTCGTAGACCTGCAGAACGTCCAAGGCCTTTAGATATGGGGCCTGGATGTGTGTTGACAAGGTGATGGATTCCCAAAGGGGAGTACATCTAGTGATGTATTCCCGAAAGGAAAGTCCAAGGAACAAAGACTCACAAGAAACCCGGAACTTCACAAGGATTACACCAACTTCATGGACGAATACGTAACGGAGGTAATGGAGGTAATGCCATTAGACCAAATTGAATTACCAAGCGACAAGATATACTACATGCCGCATGTATTTAAGGAGTCTAGCACCACCTCCAAATTGCGTGTAGTATTCAATGCTTCAGCGAAAATGACGTCTGGAGTATCTCTTAATGAGACCTTAATGGTTGGACCAACCGTACAGCAGCCACTTCTAGAAATACTCATTCGATTCCGTAAGTATCGTTACATATTCACAGCGGATGTCGAAAAAATGTTCCGTCAGGTATGGATAAAAAAAGGCAGACACCGAGTTCCAACGCATTCTATGGCGAGACTCGCCAACATCACCACTAAATCATTAACGTCTTCTAACCAACACTTACGGTACAGCGTCAGCTTCATTTATAGCGACGCAAGCCCTCAGCAAGTTGGCAAATTCGCACCTGAAGACTCATCAGACTGCAGAGGTATTGTTAGAGAATTTTTACATGGACCACCTAATGTCCGAAGCGGAAACAATCGAAAAGGCCGAAGCAATACAGACCAAGATGAATTCACTTTTAGAACTCGGTGGATATCATTTGCGTAAATGGGCTAGCAACCACGTAAGGCTCCTTCAAAATATTAACGAGGAGGATCGTGAAATTTCCATACGTGACATAACTGAAGGAACAAAGTCAATCTCAATTTTGGGAATCAAGTTTGATCCACAAGCTGACAGTTTCACATTCAAGGTCTCTCTACGAGCATCGACAAAATTCACCAAACGCAACATGCTTTCTGAAGCCTCGCGTATATTCGATCCGATGGGATGGCTGTCTCCGGTAACAGTCGCAATAAAAATATTATTTCAAGGCTTGTGGTTGATGAAGATCGAGTGGGATGACCCGCTTCCTCCAGATGTCGAGAGAAAGTGGACAAGCACAAGAAGTCAACTAAACTTAATACAAAAGGTGAAAATACCCAGGTGGCTAAATTCGTGTAAAGCACTGCACGTGTGCAGCACTTTTGCTTGTCCGGTTGGTAAAATTGATTACAAGATCACTTGATCTCGCAACTACTCCGAAGCTGTCTTTGTGGTCTGACTCTATAACCGTCCTTGCTTGGCTGGCAAACCCTCTTAAAAAGGGAAATATTTTTGTACTCAACCGGGTAACGGAAATACTGGAATCCACAAATGTGCAGCAATGAAGTTACGTGCCATCGAAGCAAAACCCTGCAGACGTTGGCTCCCGTGGCATCACTCCCAACGAATTGCTGAAAGATGAAATGTGGTGGAAAGGACCAAATTGGCTTCTTGCCAGAACCACCAAATAAGCCAACACCAGAGAAGACAGAAACGGTAACCAGCCTATTCCTCAACAAGACTCAAAAGTTAAAAAAAGACAAATTATCAGACAACAATACACCATATTGGGAGCAAGGATTTGGTTCGACGTGTAATACACAGCGGCATCAAATGTTTCCGACAAAAAATTAAAACTCAAGAACAGCTAATGGGACAATTACCACCACCACGGGTCAACCTGACATGAGCGTTCTTGCAGACAAGCGTGGACTACGCTGGCCCATACAGCCTCAAGACAAGTAAAATACGAAGCTCTATTACCTAGAAGGGTTATCTAGCTAAATTCACCTGCATGGCAACCAAGGCCGTACATCTCGAGTTCGCGTCTGATTTGACTGCGGACACATTCCTCGCAGCATTTAAACGGTTCCAAAATCGTCGAGGCATTTGAACTGATATATACAGTGATAATGGGACGAATTTTGTCGGAGCCAACGAATTGAAACACTTTCATTAATTAATGTCAAGGGATAATGAATTAATTTCCAATTGGGCTGCGATAAACAACACTAAATGGCTTTTCGTACTTCCAGCATCACCACATTTCAACGGACTCTGTGAAGTAGCTGTGAAGTCAGTTAAATTTCATTTGCGACGCGTGATTGGCCAAACCATTTTACGATACGAAGAGTTAAATACGTTACTCACCCAAATCGAAGCTCTGCTAAACTCGCGACCGCTATACGAGTCACTGGACGACAACATCGAAGCATTAACGCCAGCTCATCTGATTATCGGACAGCCAATCACCACAGTACCTGAACCTGATGTCACACACTTGAAGGTAAACCCTATCCAGATGGCAAATGACGCAACAGCTGTTTCAGCACTTTGCGAGAAGATGGCAAGCGGAGTATCTAACCACGTAGAGCTAGCTGCGAAATGCGCTTTGATTTGATAGATTTATTCCTGAAAGGGATAAACTTTCTCATACCAATAATAATGATGTTTGTGATTGCATCAGCGGCGGCATCCACGTTGCTGTCACGAAAAAATAGCGACCAGTTAGTTCTCCCAAAGAAGTTGTTGAGGCCGTCCCAATTGGCTTTCTCGTATTGCCATAAACTACGTGGTTTATTAACGAGAAATTAGCTGATACTACACAATGGTCTGACGAGCCTAGAGGCGATAATACATTGACGGAGTATTTCCCAGGACGAGAGGTAAGGAACAAGTCAAGGGTGTTAGCGGAATGATATGCAATGTAAGGTATTCGGGTAGGCTCATTTACAAGCTGAGTAAAGTGAATAAACTCAGCAAATAACTCAACACACCTTCCTTCGGGTGTTGTCTGGCCAGAATGGCGAAGCCACCCAGAATTGTGTACATTGAAATCGCCCACAATAACGATTTCATGTTTTTTTATCAATTCTTAAGATTGAATCAGACAGTGCATCAAACTCACTCTGGGTTGAAACAGTGGGGGCTTCTGTAAAGGAAACCGTAGTAGATGTTGCGCTCTTGTATCTTAAATTTGAGCCAAATGAAATTGAATTCCGGTTTGGAACTTTGGCTAAATTGAGGCAAAAGCTGAAACGCAACATCACTCCGGACATAGATTGCGAGTCCGCGTCGAGAGAAAAATAATGGCACCAAGTTAAACCCAGCCAGATTAAATTCCGATACATCAGAATTATCAAACACCTGAGTTTCACTCAGTGCCAAAATTGCTGGCCTGTGGACATGTACATGGTTAAACACAGAAAAAAATTCGTTCTCAGCCCATATATGTTGCTGAGATCCATTCTGAAGACACAGATAACTACAAAAAAATAAACACACAAAACACAACTTACCGCTTCTTTAAACCGAATTGAGAAGAGTATGTCTCAAAATGGATTATTAACACAAATTGTCGCCTTCACGACAATGTGTTAAATCACCATAAGAAACAAAAACTCACAATCCGTTAGTCTAATAGCTAAAGAGTTAGATCATTAACAAACTGCCGCATGCAAAACATGCGACAGTTAGATTTTACCAAGTTCTTTAGCTGCGCTGTTTGGGATGGGATCACGGACACACACACTGCACTTTGCACTTGTTGACCGCGCGAGCCGTTATATAAACAAAACAACGAATTTATTCGCTTCGATTAGCAACAACGCGCGTGCTAGAATGCAGCACGTCCTTGCACCGCGGCGTTTGAGAGACAACTGTTGTTCATTAAAGTTGTTATTTGTAAATTAATTAACTTGTGTTGTGTTTTATTTGCAAAATCTTTTACAAACTCGAAAGCCTGAATTTCACTGACCTCCCGCCCACTGACCCACCGCCATCTGACCCCAGCCAACGGACCCCTTACCTCAGATGACCACCCACTGAACTCACACCAACTGACCACCTCACCAGCCCAGAAAACTATAGAAGAAGTTTTATCACGATTGGTTCATAAAAACATGCAATTTGTAGAAACAATAAAAAACATTATTTACCCTTTGAGTCTGACCACTTTCAAAATATGCCTATTATGTGTTCATTATGGTATAAAACCCCTATGCAAAGTTTGAACGCGATCGATTCATAAAAACACGCAATTTGTAAAAAAATAAAAAAAAATCGTATGGTGACCGCTTGACCGAGGAGTCTGACCACTTTCAAAATATGCCTATTACGTGCCTATTATGGTAGAAAACCCATATGCAAAGTTAGAACGCGATCGGTTGAAGTGTTGGCAGTCCATACCGGACATACAGACAAACATTCATTTTTATATATATACTACCTGTTCCCGGGCGCTTTGCTACCCGCCCACTGACGCCACGCCCACTTACATCCGCGTTTCCCGGCTGCCCCATTCCACTGACCCCCGCCCACTGACGCCACGCCCACTTACACCCCAATAACTAACCAACTCACCAATCCAGAAAACTATAGAATCGACACTTATACAGGCAAAAAACGTACACTGATCTATACAGGGAAAACTACATTTTCCACCCCAGCGCCACCTATCGGGTCCAAATTTTGTCAACGACTTTCTTTTTATTTAAATATTATATGGTGTGAATTTGAGCCAAATCGTTCCATAAATAAGAATTTTCGGGGAAAAAAACGACACCAGCGCCACCTATCGGGTCCAAATTTTGTCAATGTCTTTCTTTCATAAATAAGAATTTTCGGAAAAAAAACCAAACCAGCGCCACCTATCGGGTCCAAATTTTGTCAACGACTTTCTTTTTATTCAAATATTCATCATCATCATATTTGGCTCTACAACCGGGGTCCGGTCCTGGCCTCCCGCAAAAAGTCTCTCCACCGGTCCCGATTTCGAGCCGATGTCATCCAGTTTGGCATCCCTAAACTCTGGACGTCCTGGTCTACGCCATCCTTCCAGCGTAGGCTTGGCCGGCCTCGCTGTCGTGTTCCATAAATCCTACCGCAAAGGACTTTCCGAGCAGGATCCTCTTCGCTCATGCGAGCTAGGTGTCCTGCCCACCGGAGCCTACCGAGCTTAATTTTCTTCACGATGTCGACATCGCGGTAACGCTCGTAGATCTCATCATTATAGAGTCTCCGGAATCGTCCTTCCTCACATACGGGGCCAACAATTATCCGTAAGACTTTTCTTTCGAACGCGGCTAAGAGGTCAGAATGCTTTCTGCTAAGCACCCAAGTCTCGGATCCATATGTGAGTACTGGTATGACTATTGTCTTATATATCAGCAGCTTGGGTGTTGTGGTTAAGTTCCTGGATTTGAAGAGTCTTGACAGGCTATAGTAGGCTTTGTTGGCTTTAAGCAACCGTGCGCGTATTTCTGATTCCATGCTGTTATCGGCTGCTATAGTTGACCTGAGATAGTTAAAGGATTGCCTACTTCAAATTCGAGCTCCACTATCTGAATTGAGGGACCAATGTTGGATCTTCTACTCGCATACGTGGCCACCATGTACTTTGTTTTGCTCTCATTTATGTGCAGCCACAGATTTCGTGCCGCCTGCTCTATCTGGATGAAAGCTTCCTGTACAGATCTTTGGTTTCTACCAACGATGTCAACATCGTCTGCGTAAGCCAGTACCTGAATGGAATTATAAAGGATTGTTCCTCTCGCCGTTACGTCAGAGTCTCGGATCACTTTCTCCAACTCCAGGTTGAAGAGGACGCAGGCCAGTCCATCCCCCTGTCGGAGCCCGTTATAGATGTTGAATGGGCTTGATAGTGATCCGGATATTTTTACTTGGCTTATAACATTGGTCATGGTCAACCTACATAGTCGTATCAGTTTATTTGGGATGCCGAATTCTCTCATGGCTTTATAAAGTTCTACTCTGGCTATGCTATCATAGGCGGCTTTAAAGTCTATAAAAAGATGGTGTCGTGAGTTTTGAAACTCTAGACATTTTTCCATCACCTGCCTTAGGGTGTAAATCTGATCAGTTGTTGATTTGCCTGGGATGAAGCCACACTGGTATGGACCAATGATGACTTTAGCGTATGGGTCTATCCTGTCTTGAAGGATAGAGGAGAAAATCTTATACGCGGTACTCAACAACGTTATACCACGATAATTGCTGCATTTTGTGATATCTCCCTTCTTATGTATGGGGCACAGGATGCCTCTTCGCCAGTCTTCTGGCATAACTTCTTCTTCCCATACTTGCACTATTATTTCATGAATTGCTTGGTGTAATGTGGGGCCTCCTATTTTTATCAGTTCCGCTGGGATCCCATCAGATCCCGGGGCCTTATTATTGTATATTGCGTCATACCGCGGACCCTTTGGTAGAACTTCCGCGCCTGGTGCGGTCCTTGCTCTCTGTACTGTTCCAGTTCACGGACTAGATTCTTCTCCCAGGCTGCTTTCTTTCGCCGTTGAACTATTTTTTCATATCTTCTGAGCTCTTTATTATATATTATATTATATGGTGTTAATTTGAGCCAAATCTGCTCATGCACAACAACTTTGCTAATTATCATCACATGATCAAATGCATAGTTTACGATTCTATAAAGGACATACACACAAACATTCATTTGTATATATATAGAAGATATAGAAGATGTAGAATTTATATCAAAAGCCAGTTGCTCATAATAATAGGTAAATTATATTTTAAACGTTATAACTATAATAAATAAATTAGTCTTATTTAAATTTAGTGTCTAAAATAGATTATTTGAATACAACAGTAAATTAGTAGCCAGAATAACCACCCTTATTTGATATGACAGAAACCTGGTGTTCCCTCAACCAACCACTTACCAGTTTTGATGAATACTTGGGATCATTGTCCTGTTGGAAGTGCAATCTTAACGACATATTATCCTCCGCATATGATTTTCAAGAATATCCACGATAAATTTATTTTCTAACGATATCTTGAATCAAAACAATTGGTCCAACCCCAAACCAAGAAAAACTGCTGAATAATTTAATGTGGTTGAGCCAGTTTTCCTTGGTCGTCCTCTTGTTTCCGTTACAGGTTGTGGTTTTAAAGCCTGTGCGCCGAAATTCACAGACCTGCCCAGCGCCTCGGCAATGAATTATAGGGTTTTCCCTCCAGTGTTTGTTTCGACGCATCAGCAATCCGCTTATAAATATATTTTTGTTTAATTTTACTTACTATTGCTTAAAGCAATTATTTAACCATTCGTATAACTTTAAATGAAAAATTTCACAAAAAAACTAAAAATTACATATTTTTTCAATCACGCGTAACCCGAAGTGATCTTAGCCTTTGACTTGTTACACTCAACTAATAATAAATAATAGAGCTTACCGCATGTCCAAAGATCGGCAACATTGTTAATACAATAACGGTGCTTATTGCAGGGATTCGATTCTAGCGAGAGTAGTGATCGGACATATTAAGTTTTGTGACAGAAATGTGGTAAAAAAAATAAGTTAAATTAACAATAAGTGTTTCATTATTAATAAGTGCATGCATAATAATAATAAACTATAAAAAAAGCATTGGAAAATTAAATATATATAAGTATAGAACAGTGATTAACACAACATAGAAAAAAAAACATAAAAAAACAAAATGATATCGCTCTCTCCTCCAGAGGGGGGAGAGTCAATAGATATGGTTGCTTCGGTAAGCAAAGTGAAATACGATGAAGCTATAAAAATTATTTTTGAGCTTAAAACAGAAGTAGAGAACCTTAAACAAGAAATACAAAAACAACATATTGTGAAATCACCGCTACGTAAGAGAAAAAACAATATGCAAAAAAAAACCCAATAAACGAAAAAGCAGCAACAAGTGCAGCAAGCAACAACAACTATTTTGCTAAGTGATGACGAAAATATAGACAACAAGTGCCCACAATTTTCAACAGAAGTGAAAAATATAATAAAAGAAATAGAAAAGAAAAACAGCAATAAACATAATAACGCAGTATTCCAAACCAACAGACTACAAACAATGACGCAAATAAAAAAGTGGACAAAAAACATAAAACACCGCCAATAAACATCTATAAAGAGGACAATAAACAAATCAACCGTATTTTTAATGAAGCCAATGGAAAAGGACAATTCACCCTAAAAAACGTAAACAAGAACAAAACTGTACTAAACCTTAGCGACAACATACATTTGTACAGCGTTTAAGACATATTAAACCAGACACGGACGGAATTTTACAAATTCAGAAAAAGAAAAAAAATTAAATAAATTTATCATCAAGGGGTTGAGTGTTGGCTACACACCGGAGGAAATACTTGAAGAATTACAAAGTAATACGGAAGATATATTATTCATAAAAGCGTTCAGGTATGTTACGCCACGCTCTAAGCGTGAGAACATTGCGTTGCCACTGATTGTTGTGCAAATATCACCAGATAGCAGGGTAGAGAACCTAAAAAATATTAAATATATCGGGTGCCACGTAGTTGCCTTTGAAAAAATTAGACGAAGTGATGTATTGCAATGTCACCGTTGTCAGCGATTCGGACATACTTTGTCTAATTGCAACATGGAGTTCAGGTGTGTTAAGTGCCAAGCTTTGCATGCCCCGGGAGAATGCCTGGTGCAAAAAGATGCAAGCTAGGAGCAGCTGTTTTGCGTGCTTTGTGGTAAAACGGGACACCCCGCTTCTTGGCGTGGTTGCAAGGTTTATAAGAACCTTAACGACCGTCTACAAGCCCAAAAAAAAAAGAGTAAATAAGCAAACCACCATTCAAAGAACCAATTATATCGAAAATATTGTTAAAACGGGAGTTTCATTTGCTGACATAGCACGAAGTAATATTGGCTCACATACTGTTTCACATTCTTCAAATGAAAATTTAGAGAATAAAGTACACAAACTTGCCAAAGATTTCATCCTAGCAGATCTCCCGCTAGCGAAACATCAGGCTTGGCTGGATTCATCTGCGAACGCAAGAGGCAGCTTCCTTAAGCGCTTTATTGATGACAACCAAGTCTGCTATAAATTGAAATTATACAGCCCAGTTACACCAAGTTACCCTTCCGGAAATTCATATTTAGACTTATGTATTGCAGATGCGCGACTGCAAATAGAAACGGTCCACGATAATAAGATCCCGCTATTGCCGTATGATAGCGACCACAACGCGATACTTATATTCCTATTACGATACGATTCCCTATTCGCCCTCGCAACCCAATCAGAAATTGCTAAATTAAATTTTAGAAAAACCAACTGGAACAGGTTCGAAAAACGGGCCACAAGAGAGGGCAGAAATTGTATTTCCTTATCTGAAGTTCCTAATAATAGGAATCTGACGAACGAGGAGTGTGATTTCTGCATCGAAAGACTGAATTCGGTAATTCTGTCGAGTATTAATGCGACAGTCCCGAAAATTTAAAGCAAAAATTCTACGGAGTGTTATATGAACCGTGAAATTCGTACGTTGCAGAGGCACAAGAGTTTTCTGGTCACTCAGATCAATAGAATGCGACGGCAGCAGTGGGCAACAGTGATCTAATGAGACTCAAGTCTCTATTGAGATATGTGAAAACCCTGCTGGAACAACAATTGCGGCACAGTATTAACAATTATTGGAAGCACCGAGCAGAAAATATTATAAAGTTTGACTCAAGGAACATATTCCCGAAGACTTTATAAGCCTCGTAATGTTCTTACTGTACCGGAATTAAAGATACCAGTTGAGTCAGGTCAGTTAATTTTTCAGGCGGGAATTGATAGCAGAACAACACCAGTCGCCAACAACTACTTTGTTGTCGGCGATGGTGTTGAGAAGCTTAATCTTATTGGATCACATTTTGAAACGGTGCACCAAATAGGAAATCTCCAAAGTAATTCTACAGATATAGTGAACGAGGAATTACACGGATTTCATAATTTTGAGAATTACTCGAAAACTCTTATGTCCTTTACAGATGACATGGAAGCGGACGAACCTTCGCAAGACCAAACAAACAACTACTTCTCGACAATGACCGAACTTACTTACATTTTCAGGAAACTGAATAACAAGCCCTTGACAGGTTTAGATAACATTCCCAATATCGCGTTAAAACACCTTCCGGTCGATATTATACGGAAATACTGCGTAGTTTTTAACAACTTGCTCAATAATCACTACTTCCCGAGTTGTTGGAAAACATCGAAGGTTTTTCCAGTAATAAAAATAAATAAAGATCCTCCTGATCCGACGAATTATAGGCCAATTATTAACCTCTTGCCTAATATCGGGAAAGTTTTAGAAATGGTTATTAGCAAGTAATTTTGAACGTGTGCGACGAAAAAAAAAATCATCCCGCGGAACCACTTTGGGCTCAAACAAAATCACTCGACAGTACATGCGGTGGTTTCAGATGTCAACTGGCATCTGAATGATAAGAGGAATACGGCTGCCTGTCTAGTGGATCTCGAAAAAGCCTTTGACACGGTTTGGATCGACGCGTTGATTTATAAAATTATAAGATATGGGTTTCCAAATCATTTAGTAAAAATGATTATATCTATGATATACGGGAAGAAATTTGTTGTAACAGACAATAAAAACACGACAGTTAGGGTTTTCAACATCGCTAACGGTCTTCCGCAAGGTGCAGTAACGGCGCCAATTCTGTTTAATATTTTTATTTCCGAAGTGCTGAAGGAAATGGATGCGTCCCTTGCTTATGCTGACGACATTATGCTATACGTAGACCTCATATATGGAAAAACTCCGCGTCCTCGAGAGGAAATGCCTAAGAGCGTGTTTGAATATGTTTAGGAGCGAACACTCCGATTACAGGCATTATGTATCGAATAAGAAACCTCTGGATGCTTCGGGAGTGTCAAGAATCGATGATGTCATTTTAGATCTAACTAGGAAACATTTCGCTCAGTCAGCCTGTGTTGCAAATGACTTGATTTCGGGAGCTTTTTATCCTAACCCTCAGTACTTCGAGAGAGCACTGGAGAATGGTTTGATACCACCAGAGGCTTTCTTGTATCTGGATGCACTGGGCTATTTGTCGGACTCATGCAACGTTCCCGTGATATACCATGTTACTAGAAGGACAAAGGACAAACGCATCCGACATGCTTTGATGAGTTTGGGTAATCGGGATGCTTACTGGAGATACTGCAGTAACGTACCTGAACGAGATCGTAACAAAAATAATGCAAATTGATACTGGTGGCTCTAATGGGGTGTGGCTGACATTCAACCTTAAATATAACCGGAGGCAGCGCCTCAGGTAATCTTTCGATTGATATCATGGAGTTATCATATTGGCAGCTCTATGATGTCGGTTGTGTTGGAGACTTGGGACACTGCCAACGAAATATTGTTTTATTTTATTTTTTGTTAACTAGTTGTAAGTAAATTTAAGTATTTTTAAGGAAATTAAAAAAATACATAATTAAAGGTTTTTATAGCCACTTTTTCCTTTAAAAAAATATATATTAAACTTTAACGTAAACTTTTTAAACAAGTAAAAAAAAACTGTTAGATATAAAAAAATTATAGAGAATATAATGAGTACCGATCTGGTCATTTATATAATTAGTAATATAGCTCGTAAGTTTCCTTATTTTCTTACTAACAATAGTATCAGAATTTTTTTAAATGTGGAATAAATAATTGATTAAAAAAAGTGCTTATTCACTTTCAAAACAAAAAAAAAAATGAGTGAGAAATCAGTGCTGCCCTGTTACCTGTTATTTGGATCACCAGTGTATGTATGTACTTAACCATGTTTTTTCTGTGTAAATTTTTTTTAAGTACATAGTTAAAAAATTCAACAATTATAGTCTCATTGAAACTTTAAAAAACCAATCAATCCTATGAAAAACACAGCAGCGTAAAAAATTACTAACGTAATTAGGCAGCACAGAAACCTGAAGGCCGATTTCGGTCGCAAATGAGTCTAGACTCCTGAAGGTGAGATGTCATTTTCATATATGTACGAGGAGGTACGAGGGGGGCTCCCATACAAAAATTTACCCGATTTTCTTCAAATTTTACACACATGTGTATACCCAATAAACAATACTTTTTCGATCGGTAGTGATCGGGTCCCGGGTTCGGCCGCAAGGCCCTTATACATTTTTTAAATATCTATACTGGCATCAGATATTCGTCGCCCTTTATGGACTGTGTGCGGTGTGTGCTGCGCAGTCGGCTGCGCTGCATGGTTTTGGTGGTAGAGAGAGAGAGAGAAATCTTAGCTCACGCACAAATGAACCCAGCAAATGAAACGAAACATAAATGTTTTATGCTTAATTCAACTAACATTTTTATTTACTGAATTTTATTTTTATTGATGTCGTTTTTTGTTGTCGATATCAACTTACAGATAGAACAACAAGTTTTCGCAATATTCAACATTTCGCGTTTTCATAAATTAGTTCAGAGTAGTCAAAGAGTTCTCAAGATAAATGTTCGTGTTTCTTATTTGCTCAGAGTATGAGCGTGCTCTAAGTGCTCAGAATAAAATGATCTGAGCATTTTCAATTTTAACATCTGATGTCAAATGTCTGTTTCGATGATTTTCTCCTACAATAAAAAAAAAATGGCCCAGGATCGAGGGGCTCCCATATCAATTTCTGCGATTAGAGAATTTAGATGAAAAATTTTAATTTTTATGGGTTGTTTTTCGATTGATTTTTGTAAAATCTTTGTATGATTTTGTTTTCGGATATATAATACACAAAATAAATGTCGGTTTATTTGTTATATTTTGGTACTTTATTTAAGGCATTTGTATTTAGTTGTTGTAATGTAGTAAAATAATAAAAGTATTAGTATATCATCGTACTTGTGTAGACATTATGAAACACAGGAATATAAGCATGGAATAATTTATTTTGTGCAATTGCAAAAAAGGGCGAAAAATCAATCACAAAATATTTATATAATTTAAAAAGCTTTTTTGTTTTCTGTTGGAACTATTTTTACAAATATTTTTATCGTATAATCCAGTATACTTCCAAAAAGCCGATAATATACTCCGCTCTAAAAATGTAAGCCAGCCGCACTGCTCTTGACATAAAAGCAAAATCAAATTATGCGCATGCGTCAAAACGTCGTACCACTACACATAACATCTACTTACACCACAAACTTGCGGTTGTTCAGGAGTCTAGACTCATTTGCGACCGAAATCGGCCCCCTGGTGTTCACTCAACCAACCACTTACCAGTTTTGATGAATGCTTGGGATCATTGTGCTGTTGGAAGTGTCATCTTAACGACACATTGACCTCCGCATATGATTTTCAAGAATATCACGATAATTTTATTTTCTAATGATATCTTGAATCAAAACAATTGGTCCAACCCCAAACCAAGAAAAACTGCCCCACACCATGACACTTCTACCTCCTTTTTTAAATTCTCTATATTAACTTCGCTTGCTTGCTGCCTGGCTGGTCAGATTTTCTGATCAATTTTTAACCCACTTCCCATAGCCCGACTTTATTGAAATTTCAGAGAGATCGGGCTCTCTTAAAATTTTCCATTTAGCGGCATCATCAGATCATATCATACTATTTATAATGACTGTGTTCTGTGTGCGCTGATGTGTGATGCGATGTAGGCAGCGCTGCTTGAATTTACGACTGGGGTTGTTTTGTTGTTGCGTTGCAGCAGATAGTATAGAGATATCAAAACGAAGTAGAACAAATGCGTTGTACACTCAGATGTGTGAGTGCATTCTTAATTTGTATTTTGTACAATATTACGACTACGAGTACAAAACCTTCTCTATAGAAAGCCCAACTATATGCATACTAATGCTGTAACGGTGTTGACTCGGGTGACGCTCGCCGGTCACCCAGGGCTCGTTCTCCTTCTGCTTCTCGTTACAAATTAAAAGATTTTCGTTTTCGGTGTATTAATTATAATCGGTTTTTATTTTCTAGTTTAGATCCTTAATACTATTTGTCTCATACTTAACTATATTATATAGATATAATCCTACTTATTATACTCTGGTCTATGCGCATGAGATGCGGGGAAACCAGCGGGGCTTGGTTGCGTACTAGGCCAATACCTTGTCGTACGACGTTGGTAGTTTGCTATATTGGCAATAACAAAAAAAAATGAGTATAATAGCTCAAGCACTAGTGCTTG
Organism: Nephrocerus scutellatus; assembly: GCA_947095585.1. Classification (NCBI taxonomy): domain Eukaryota; kingdom Metazoa; phylum Arthropoda; class Insecta; order Diptera; family Pipunculidae; genus Nephrocerus; species Nephrocerus scutellatus. Next base: position 63,330,617 of record OX352765.1, read on the forward strand.
TTTGCTTAACTCGTTTGTTTATAGGGTTGTTTGTATAGAACGGCGGTCAGCGGGTGAGCTATCCTTAGGAGAGACTGCTGTATACAACAGTGTATTCTCCTCCGAGGAGATATTACTGCCTACCGCAGGATGTTCTTCCTCTGATTTCGTTGTGTTTTCTTAGCCTATAAGTGTGTCTGATTATTTGTATTTCCAAGGAATTTTATTGCCACCCGTTTGGAAAATAATAGATTTCTTCATATATTGACATATAAGGAGATTTCTTAGTAATATTATATTATTATCTTCTTACAGTATTGTTTTTCTTAATTTTGTATTATTATTCAGGTGGCAAACCTTTTCCCAGAAAAAAGTAATTTGATTGGTTCGGTCGCCGGATTGAACACCGCACCCACTGAATGTCGGCCAAGTGCACTCGCATGGTGCCAACTTGATATATGAGCGATTTGTGTGTTTTGTAGGGCGAGTATTTAGACATATGGTTTGTGACGTAGTAAATTTACTCGACTTCGTTACAATGCTGTAAAAGAACGTGAAATATTTATGGATTTGTCACTTGGAAGAGATAAGAGGCATTTTATGAAACGCGCTAACTGGCCGTAGTGAAAAGAGCGAGAAACGTAATTTGTGGCAGCGAAACGCAGAAAAATATCGTATGATTTTTGCTCTTAATTTAATCACCAAAACATAAATATTTCGTTAGTATCTGTGCTTCAAGAAAACAGTTGGGCTTTCTCAAAACCTTCTCTATAGAAAGCCCAACTGTATGCATACTAATGCACTGAACAATCCCAAACGCGTCTGTGTTTGTGGTATGTGAATACAGTGTACAAAAAATAAGCAGTCGCAAAGAGTGAGAAACGTAAGATGTGATAGTGGGAAACAGAAAATTTTTTTTTATGGATTTTGCTCTTTTGTTGATTACCAATACATAAACATTTGGGATTTTTTAAGCATATATCTGTGTATCAGCGAAACAGTTGGGCTTTCTATAGAGAAGGTTTTGGCTTTCTATAGAGAATGTTTTGTACGAGTATATGAAGAACTGGTTACGCACGCCAAACAAAATAATCCTGAAGAACATAACCCATGAGAAATTATTAATGTAAAAGATCCACATATTCCTATGTTTTCACCACAAAATGGAAAATTTCACCACAAAATCGAATCTCCGATCAGAGAATTTACAAGAAAAATTTCAATTTTTAAATTCGCTTGCCCATGGCATGTCTGTCTGTCGGTCTGTTTGTCGTGGAATCTTGCGATCAATTTTAAACCCACTTTCCAAAGCCCGATTTTATTGAATTTTTGCACACATGTGTATTTCCGGAGACAAAACTTTCTATTAAAATTTGGGGCCTCGGGCCTCAGGGCCGATTTTATTCACCACAAAATCGAATCTCCGATCAGAGAATTTACAAGAAAAATTTCAATTTTTAAATTCGCTTGCCCATGGCATGTCTGTCTGTCGGTCTGTTTGTCGTGGAATCTTGCGATCAATTTTAAACCCACTTTCCAAAGCCCGATTTTATTGAATTTTTGCACACATGTGTATTTCCGGAGACAAAACTTTCTATTAAAATTTGGGGCCTCGGGCCTCAGGGCCGATTTTATTCACCACAAAATCGAATCTCCGATCAGAGAATTTACAAGAAAAATTTCAATTTTTAAATTCGCTTGCCCATGGCATGTCTATCTGTCGGTCTATTTGTCGTGGAATCTTGCGATCAATTTTAAACCCACTTTCCAAAGCCCGATTTTATTGAATTTTTGCACACATGTGTATTTCCGGAGACAAAACTTTCTATTAAAATTTGGGGCCTCGGGCCTCAGGGCCGATTTTATTCACCACAAAATCGAATCTCCGATCAGAGAATTTACAAGAAAAATTTCAATTTTTAAATTCGCTTGCCCATGGCATGTCTGTCTGTCGGTCTGTTTGTCGTGGAATCTTGCGATCAATTTTAAACCCACTTTCCAAAGCCCGATTTTATTGAATTTTTGCACACATGTGTATTTCCGGAGACAAAACTTTCTATTAAAATTTGGGGCCTCGGGCCTCAGGGCCGATTTTATTCACCACAAAATCGAATCTCCGATCAGAGAATTTACAAGAAAAATTTCAATTTTTAAATTCGCTTGCCCATGGCATGTCTGTCTGTCGGTCTGTTTGTCGTGGAATCTTGCGATCAATTTTAAACCCACTTTCCAAAGCCCGATTTTATTGAATTTTTGCACACATGTGTATTTCCGGAGACAAAACTTTCTATTAAAATTTGGGGCCTCGGGCCTCAGGGCCGATTTTATTCACCACAAAATCGAATCTCCGATCAGAGAATTTACAAGAAAAATTTCAATTTTTAAATTCGCTTGCCCATGGCATGTCTGTCTGTCGGTCTGTTTGTCGTGGAATCTTGCGATCAATTTTAAACCCACTTTCCAAAGCCCGATTTTATTGAATTTTTGCACACATGTGTATTTCCAGAGACAAAACTTTCTATTAAAATTTGGGGCCTCGGGCCTCAGGGCCGATTTTATTCACCACAAAATCGAATCTTCGATCAGAGAATTTACAAGAAAAATTTCAATTTTTAAATTCGCTTGCCCATGGCATGTCTGTCTGTCGGTCTGTTTGTCGTGGAATCTTGCGATCAATTTTAAACCCACTTTCCAAAGCCCGATTTTATTGAATTTTTGCACACATGTGTATTTCCGGAGACAAAACTTTCTATTAAAATTTGGGGCCTCGGGCCTCAGGGCCGATTTTATTCACCACAAAATCGAATCTCCGATCAGAGAATTTACAAGAAAAATTTCAATTTTTAAATTCGCTTGCCCATGGCATGTCTGTCTGTCGGTCTGTTTGTCGTGGAATCTTGCGATTAATTTTAAACCCACTTTCAAAAGCCCGATTTTATTGAATTTTTGCACACATGTGTATTTCCGGAGACAAAACTTTCTATTAAAATTTGGGGCCTCGGGCCTCAGGGCCGATTTTATACACCACAAAATCGAATCTCCGATCAGAGAATTTACAAGAAAAATTTCAATTTTTAAATTCGCTTGCGCATGGCATGTCTGTCTGTCGGTCTGTTTGTCGTGGAATCTTGCGATCCATTATAAACCCACTTTCCAAAGCCCGATTTTATTGAATTTTTGCACACATGTGTATTTCCGGAGAAAAAACTTTCTATTAAAATTTGGGGCCTCGTGCCTCAGGGCCGATTTTATTCACCACAAAATCGAATCTCCGATCAGAGAATTTACAAGAAAATTTTCAATTTTTAAATTCGCTTGCCCATGGCATGTCTGTCTGTCGGTCTGTTTGTCGTGGAATCTTGCGATCAATTTTAAACCCACTTTCCAAAGCCCGATTTTATTGAATTTTTGCACACATGTGTATTTCCGGAGACAAAACTTTCTATTAAAATTTGCGGCCTCGGGCCTCAGGGCCGATTTTATTCACCACAAAATCGAATCTCCGATCAGAGAATTTACAAGAAAAATTTCAATTTTTAAATTCGCTTGCCCATGGCATGTCTGTCTGTCGGTCTGTTTGTCGTGGAATCTTGCGATCAATTTTAAACCCACTTTCCAAAGCCCGATTTTATTGAATTTTTGCACACATGTGTATTTCCGGAGACAAAACTTTCTATTAAAATTTGGGTCCTCGGGCCTCAGGGCCGATTTTATTCACCACAAAATCGAATCTCCGATCAGAGAATTTACAAGAAAAATTTCAATTTTTAAATTCGCTTGCCCATGGCATGTCTGTCTGTCGGTCTGTTTGTCGTGGAATCTTGCGATCAATTTTAAACCCACTTTCCAAAGCCCGATTTTATTGAATTTTTGCACACATGTGTATTTCCGGAGACAAAACTTTCTATTAAAATTTGGGGCCTCGGGCCTCAGGGCCGATTTTATTCACCACAAAATCGAATCTCCGATCAGAGAATTTACAAGAAAAATTTCAATTTTTAAATTCGCTTGCCCATGGCATGTCTGTCTGTCGGTCTGTTTGTCGTGGAATCTTGCGATCAATTTTAAACCCACTTTCCAAAGCCCGATTTTATTGAATTTTTGCACACATGTGTATTTCCGGAGACAAAACTTTCTATTAAAATTTGAGGCCTCGGGCCTCAGGGCCGATTTTATTCACCTCAAAATCGAATCTCCGATCAGAGAATTTACAAGAAAAATTTCAATTTTTAAATTCGCTTGCCCATGGCATGTCTGTCTGTCGGTCTGTTTGTCGTGGAATCTTGCGATCAATTTTAAACCCACTTTCCAAAGCCCGATTTTATTGAATTTTTGCACACATGTGTATTTCCGGAGACAAAACTTTCTATTAAAATTTGGGGCCTCGGGCCTCAGGGCCGATTTTATTCACCACAAAATCGAATCTCCGATCAGAGAATTTACAAGAAAAATTTCAATTTTTAAATTCGCTTGCCCATGGCATGTCTGTCTGTCGGTCTGTTTGTCGTGGAATCTTGCGATCAATTTTAAACCCACTTTCCAAAGCCCGATTTTATTGAATTTTTGCACACATGTGTATTTCCGGAGACAAAACTTTCTATTAAAATTTGGGGCCTCGGGCCTCAGGGCCGATTTTATTCACCACAAAATCGAATCTCCGATCAGAGAATTTACAAGAAAAATTTCAATTTTTAAATTCGCTTGCCCATGGCATGTCTGTCTGTCGGTCTGTTTGTCGTGGAATCTTGCGATCAATTTTAAACCCACTTTCCAAAGCCCGATTTTATTGAATTTTTGCACACATGTGTATTTCCGGAGACAAAACTTTCTATTAAAATTTGGGGCCTCGGGCCTCAGGGCCGATTTTATTCACCACAAAATCGAATCTCCGATCAGAGAATTTACAAGAAAAATTTCAATTTTTAAATTCGCTTGCCCATGGCATGTCTGTCTGTCGGTCTGTTTGTCGTGGAATCTTGCGATCAATTTTAAACCCACTTTCCAAAGCCCGATTTTATTGAATTTTTGCACACATGTGTATTTCCGGAGACAAAACTTTCTATTAAAATTTGGGGCCTCGGGCCTCAGGGCCGATTTTATTCACCACAAAATCGAATCTCCGATCAGAGATTTTACAAGAAAAATTTCAATTTTTAAATTCGCTTGCCCATGGCATGTCTGTCTGTCGGTCTGTTTGTCGTGGAATCTTGCGATCAATTTTAACCCACTTTCCAAAGCCCGATTTTATTGAATTTTTGCACACATGTGTATTTTCGGAAACAAAACTTTCTATTAAAATTTGGGGCCTCGGGCCTCAGGGCCGATTTTATTCACCACAAAATCGAATCTTCGATCTGAGAATTTACAAGAAAAATTTCAATTTTTAAATTCGCTTGCCCATGGCATGTCTGTCTGTCGGTCTGTTTGTCGTGGAATCTTGCGATCAATTTTAAACCCACTTTCCAAAGCCCGATTTTATTGAATTTTTGCACACATGTGTATTTCCGGAGACAAAACTTTCTATTAAAATTGGGGGCCTCGGGCCTCAGGGCCGATTTTATACACCACAAAATCGAATCTCCGATCAGAGAATTTACAAGAAAAATTTCAATTTTTAAATTCGCTTGCGCATGGCATGTCTGTCTGTCGGTCTGTTTGTCGTGGAATCTTGCGATCCATTTTAAACCCACTTTCCAAAGCCCGATTTTATTGAATTTTTGCACACATTGTAACGGAGTTTCCCAGCCGGGGTAGAACTCAGTGTGACCAGGGTTCAATAAAGGGGGGTCGTTACAATAAAATTTATGGTTTTTTGGGTTTGTGGAAAATTAAGTGAATCTCTTTATTATTTCAAAAAAATTGTTTGAGTTTGGTTCAATCATTGGATTTACATTCGTTAAAGAAAATTGCAAAAAAAATTGTAAAGTAAAGTACAAAAAAACTGAAAGAAAATCTATGGGTTAGCGATGGGTTTAAGTACGAAGTACTTGTACCCCTTGGCTCCTAGAATTGGGAGAGATCGGGTTAATCGTAGTGGCAAGGTAGCACTCTTGAACCACTGTAGCTGAAAGGAAGTTTATGGGTTAATCGTAGTGGCAAGGTAGCACTCTTGAACCACTATAGCTGAAAGAAGTTTATGGGTTAATCGTAGTGGCAAGGTAGCACTCTTGAACCACTGTAGCTGAAAGAAAGATTATGGGTTAATCGTAGTGGCAAGGTAGCACTCTTGAACCACTGTAGCTGAAAGAAAGATTATGGGTTAATCGTAGTGGCAAGGTAGCACTCTTGAACCACTGTAGCTGAAAGAAAGATTGGTCGAGGATTTGAGATTTCGGCAGGATGTAGTTCCACAATAATAGTAAGGTAGTACTCTTAACTATTTGTTGTGAACAGTGGAAGGAACTCAGGAAGAATAGCAAGGTAGTACTCTTGAACTATTAGGTGTGGACAGTGGAAGGAACTCAGGAAGAATAGACCTTTTGCTTGAGCTGCGTGCTCCTTTTATACTGTTTCCCTGCGGTTGGTTTTCCGTTGGCTTCTTGTTTTTATCGTGTTCGTTGTTGTTGTGCTGGATTTCCATAAATTCAGACGCATGTATGCGCCTTTGACATATACATGTTCTTCGTAGGATGTTTCCTTTGAAGAACAACATGTATGGTATACATGTTTCTGGCCTTGCAACGTGTGTATGTACGCATAAATTCTTCATCGCTCAGTTGCGATTATGTATGTTGTTGTCTGCCTTACGCCGTGTGTGTGTGTGTATGCATAAGCTCAGTTTCGAACACGCATGTTGTTGTCTGCATTCGTTGGCGAGCCCACTTGGTAGTTTTTTTTTTGTCTGAGCGGTGCTCAGGTCATTGACACCGCCAGCCGTTACATGGTATTTTGCTTCTTGTCTGCTATGCGTGGGAGTACGTCTGCACCTACTGCCTGAGCGCGAGGGGGACAGACGTTTTCTCCGGCGAATTCGCTGCTGTGTGCCGTAGTGATCTACTGATGTGATAAAAGACCATGCGTTGTGCATCTGCGTGGTGGTGGTTTTGCTAAATGCGCCTATTGCTTGTAATAGGAGAAGAAAGAGAAAACGAAATGTTGGCCGTTTCGCCGAAAGTTGAGTGACTTTTGAGTTACTTTGTAGAGAGTGCGTTGGTAACTATGAATGATTGTTAAAAACTACATTTTGAGTTTTTATTTCTTTAATTTTATGTCTATGACAAAAGGCTTGGAAATTATTTCCTGACATGTTGTGTGGGAGAAATTCTAATGTGAAGAATTTTGTTCCTCACACTCCCCCGTTGCTTCGGCGGACAAGTACTTACCCTACCTAATAGTTAGTACTTGGAAACGGACGCTTTGTTGGAGGTGCACGAAATCTGGTTTTGATTGTCATACGGCTCCTTGTCGTTTTGAGTCTTCTGGGGACTGCGTTAGTTAATGTCGGCGGTAGGTTTTGTGAGGTTCCAGACGGCTGCGGCGACTGGGATGGCTGTGGCTTCTGCGATGAATATTGTATCTTTAGCGATGTTTGCAGCGATTTTGAACGCTTTTGATTAAGTTTCTGGCAACAGTGATAATTCCTAAGGGCTGCTTTGGTTCTTGAGGGCTGGTTTTCTGGCTGTGACGACTGGGACGGCTGTGGCGGTTGTGACTGCTGTGGCGACTGTGACTGCTGTGGCGAATGTGACTGGTGTGGCGACTGTGACTGCTGTGGCTCCTGTGACTGCTGTGGCAGCTGTGAAGGCTGTGGCTTCTGTCATGAATATGATGTCTGTAGCGACGTTTGCGGCGACTTCGACAGCTTTTGATCAAGTTGATGTTCTTGGCGACGGTGATGGTTCCTACAAGCTGCTTTGGTTTTTGACGATGGGTTTTCTGGCTGCTGGTGGTTTCGAGTGACGGAAGTACTCGTCAACCATGACGATTGTTGAGCTTTTGTGGGCGACTTCTGGTAATGCTGATTGCTAAGGCGTCTGTGACAATCTTTGGCGAGAGTCCTGACTGCAGTATGTCCAAACGGATGTGGGAATCCTTCAACACTATAGTGTCTCTCGTCAATTCTTGGACTGCGCTGTGTTGGACGGAGGTAACTTTCGTCCACTCTTGTCCTTGTTGTTACCTTAGGCTGCGACGACTTTTGATGCCGTCTTCTTCTGGACGGTGTGACTAACACGAAGTCTGACTTCAGCGGCTGTTGGGTCTTTGGCAATTGTGGTTGTTTAACTTCTCGGAATGTGTTGCATGTCAGACGTTTAACCGGACCTGCTGATAAAGTTTGAAGTGTTAAGTACTCACCTCCGAGACTAAAAGTGGCTCTGGTTCTTGTAAGGAAGTCCATTCCTAGTGTAAGGTTATCAGCGGCGTTCGGCAACACTAGCAGGCGCAGTGAACATAAGGATTCCCCAAACCGAATGTTGACGCTTAACTCCTGACGGACAGTTGTCTGAATTCCGTTAGCCATTTGGATTGGGATCTGCACGGGGGTGGCGTTGTCCAAATTTCGAAACTTTTCAGCCAAAGCTTCGCTGATGAAACTGCGGGATGCGCCAGTGTCAATAGTTGCCTGAACGGGTTCGTGGTTGATGATGATGCGGGCGAGAATTCTGTGTTTATCCTGGATCAGGGCTGATTTCTCGCCAGACAGGGGCAAATGACGATGCTCAGCGTGTGAGTTACGTTGACGGCAGCAGTCAATTGTCCTGATTCCCTGTTGGCCACAGTCCCAGCAAAAAATCACTCGAGGGTTAGTGCATACTTTTTGAAAGTGGCCTTCCTGTCGGCACCATCGACAAGTCATTCGAGGATTGTATGGTCCTTCTTCAGGCTGACTCACCATACAATGCCTCTCCTGTGGACTCCTTCGAGGTGTCGTCGTTGCGCTCTCCTGGTTTGCCTGGATACCTTCGTAGTCCTCTGCTAGACCAATGAGCTCGCGGAGATTTCCGAAGTCTTTTCTTCGGATATATAACTGATATTCCTGGCGGCAGTTCCGGAAGATCCTTTCCACCTGTTCTTCTTCGGGGTAATTTGCGTGCCTCATCATATTCTGCATCACAATTACGAAGTCTTTGAATTGTTCCTGCTGTTTCTGTCGTCTTTGGCGAATCTCATCGTCCAGACGTTCCCAGTACCTTGTGGGCAAGAAGAATTGCAGGAAGTCTGCTTTAAAGCTGTTCCAGTCCTGCCACTTCAGGTTATTATTGCGGAACCACAGTAGGGCTCGGTCGCGAAGTAACTCGGGCATAGTCCTTGGAAGGAGGTCTTTGTTTAACGAGTAGGCGTCAGCGAGCTCTTCCAGCCTCTCGATAAATAAAAGAGGTTCCTTGTCACCGTCGTACCGCACTGACCACTTTCGTACCTGGTCGATAAACATGGGATATGATGTCCCTGGTGTTTCTGATGGAGTTCGAGTGGCTGTTGCCTCTCGTAGGGCTGGGGACGCTGTCCTGCTTATAGCCCCCTTTGGTCCATCGTGGTCCACTGGATCCGGAGGGTTCAGGGATATATGGGGCCGCGGTGATTGGCTACGAGTGTGTATTCGTTCTAATTCGGTGAGACGTGTTTCGTCCTCCGACGTAACGTCTCTCCCGGTGATGTAATTGGAGAAACGTTTCCTCAATTCATCGAGTGCACCATTACTGTCCAGTCTGAACTCACTCAAATAGGTCTTCAGCTCGTCCTTCGACAGGTTGTACACCCAGCTCGTCCTGACCATCTTGTCTTCGTGCTGGTATTACTGGGTTGTTGGCTTAGTTTTTTTTTTGTTTTTTTAAAATTCCAGGGTCCCTGCTCGGGCGCCAATTGTAACGGAGTTTCCCAGCCGGGGTAGAACTCAGTGTGACCAGGGTTCAATAAAGGGGGGTCGTTACTATAAAATTTATGGTTTTTTGGGTTTGTGGAAAATTAAGTGAATCTCTTTATTATTTCAAAAAAATTGTTTGAGTTTGGTTCAATCATTGGATTTACATTCGTTAAAGAAAATTGCAAAAAAAATTGTAAAGTAAAGTACAAAAAAACTGAAAGAAAATCTATGGGTTAGCGATGGGTTTAAGTACGAAGTACCCCTTGGCTCCTAGAATTGGGAGAGAACGGGTTAATCGTAGTGGCAAGGTAGCACTCTTGAACCACTGTAGCTGAAAGAAAGTTTATGGGTTAATCGTAGTGGCAAGGTAGCACTCTTGAACCACTGTAGCTGAAAGAAGTTTATGGGTCGTAGTGGCAAGGTAGCACTCTTGAACCACTGTAGCTGAAAGGAAGTTTATGGGTTAATCGTAGTGGTAAGGTAGCACTCTTGAACCACTATAGCTGAAAGAAGTTTATGGGTTAATCGTAGTGGCAAGGTAGCACTCTTGAACCACTGTAGCTGAAAGAAAGATTATGGGTTAATCGTAGTGGCAAGGTAGCACTCTTGAACCACTGTAGCTGAAAGAAAGATTATGGGTTAATCGTAGTGGCAAGGTAGCACTCTTGAACCACTGTAGCTGAAAGAAAGATTGGTCGAGGATTTGAGATTTCGGCAGGATGTAGTTCCACAATAATAGTAAGGTAGTACTCTTAACTATTTGTTGTGAACAGTGGAAGGAACTCAGGAAGAATAGCAAGGTAGTACTCTTGAACTATTAGGTGTGGACAGTGGAAGGAACTCAGGAAGAATAGACCTTTTGCTTGAGCTGCGTGCTCCTTTTATACTGTTTCCCTGCGGTTGGTTTTCCGTTGGCTTCTTGTTTTTATCGTGTTCGTTGTTGTTGTGCTGGATTTCCATAATTTTGACGCATGTATGCGCCTTTGACATATACATGTTCTTCGTAGGATGTTTCCTTTGAAGAACAACATGTATGGTATACATGTTTCTGGCCTTGCAACGTGTGTGTGTACGCATAAATTCTTCATCGCTCAGTTGCGATTATGTATGTTGTTGTCTGCCTTACGCCGTGTGTGTGTGTGTATGCATAAGCTCAGTTTCGAACACGCATGTTGTTGTCTGCATTCGTTGGCGAGCCAGCCCACTTGGTAGTTTTTTTTTTTGTCTGAGCGGTGCTCAGGTCATTGACACCGCCAGCCGTTACATGGTATTTTGCTTCTTGTCTGCTATGCGTGGGAGTACGTCTGCACCTACTGCCTGAGCGCGAGGGGGACAGACGTTTTCTCCGGCGAATTCGCTGCTGTGTGCCGTAGTGATCTACTGATGTGATAAAAGACCATGCGTTGTGCATCTGCGTGGTGGTGGTTTTGCTAAATGCGCCTATTGCTTGTAATAGAGAAGAAAACGAAATGTTGGCCGTTTCGCCGAAAGTTGAGTGACTTTTGAGTTACTTTGTAGAGAGTGCGTTGGTAACTATGAATGATTGTTAAAAACTACATTTTGAGTTTTTATTTCTTTAATTTTATGTCTATGACAAAAGGCTTGGAAATTATTTCCTGACATGTTGTGTGGGAGAAATTCTAATGTGAAGAATTTTGTTCCTCACAACATGTGTATTTCCGGAGAAAAAACTTTCTATTAAAATTTGGGGCCTCGTGCCTCAGGGCCGATTTTATTCACCACAAAATCGAATCTCCGATCAGAGAATTTACAAGAAAATTTTCAATTTTTAAATTCGCTTGCCCATGGCATGTCTGTCTGTCGGTCTGTTTGTCGTGGAATCTTGCGATCAATTTTAAACCCACTTTCCAAAGCCCGATTTTATTGAATTTTTGCACACATGTGTATTTCCGGAGACAAAACTTTCTATTAAAATTTGGGGCCTCGGGCCTCAGGGCCGATTTTATTCACCACAAAATCGAATCTCCGATCAGAGAATTTACAAGAAAAATTTCAATTTTTAAATTCGCTTGCCCATGGCATGTCTGTCTGTCGGTCTGTTTGTCGTGGAATCTTGCGATCAATTTTAAACCCACTTTCCAAAGCCCGATTTTATTGAATTTTTGCACACATGTGTATTTCCGGAGACAAAACTTTCTATTAAAATTTGGGGCCTCGGGCCTCAGGGCCGATTTTATTCACCACAAAATCGAATCTCCGATCAGAGAATTTACAAGAAAAATTTCAATTTTTAAATTCGCTTGCCCATGGCATGTCTGTCTGTCGGTCTGTTTGTCGTGGAATCTTGCGATCAATTTTAAACCCACTTTCCAAAGCCCGATTTTATTGAATTTTTGCACACATGTGTATTTCCGGAGACAAAACTTTCTATTAAAATTTGGGGCCTCGGGCCTCAGGGCCGATTTTATTCACCACAAAATCGAATCTCCGATCAGAGAATTTACAAGAAAAATTTCAATTTTTAAATTCGCTTGCCCATGGCATGTCTGTCTGTCGGTCTGTTTGTCGTGGAATCTTGCGATCAATTTTAAACCCACTTTCCAAAGCCCGATTTTATTGAATTTTTGCACACATGTGTATTTCCGGAGACAAAACTTTCTATTAAAATTTGGGGCCTCGGGCCTCAGGGCCGATTTTATTCACCACAAAATCGAATCTCCGATCAGAGAATTTACAAGAAAAATTTCAATTTTTAAATTCGCTTACCCATGGCATGTCTGTCTGTCGGTCTGTTTGTCGTGGAATCTTGCGATCAATTTTAAACCCACTTTCCAAAGCCCGATTTTATTGAATTTTTGCACACATGTGTATTTCCGGAGACAAAACTTTCTATTAAAATTTGGGGCCTCGGGCCTCAGGGCCGATTTTATTCACCACAAAATCGAATCTCCGATCAGAGAATTTACAAGAAAAATTTCAATTTTTAAATTCGCTTGCCCATGGCATGTCTGTCTGTCGGTCTGTTTGTCGTGGAATATTGCGATCAATTTTAAACCCACTTTCCAAAGCCCGATTTTATTGAATTTTTGCACACATGTGTATTTCCGGAGACAAAACTTTCTATTAAAATTTGGGGCCTCGGGCCTCATGGCCGATTTTATTCACCACAAAATCGAATCTCCGATCAGAGAATTTACAAGAAAATTTTCAATTTTTAAATTCGCTTGCCCATGGCATGTCTGTCTGTCGGTCTATTTGTCGTGGAATCTTGCGATCAATTTTAAACCCACTTTCCAAAGCCCGATTTTATTGAATTTTTGCACACATGTGTATTTCCGGAGACAAAACTTTCTATTAAAATTTGGGGCCTCGGGCCTCAGGGCCGATTTTATTCACCACTAAATCGAATCTCCGATCAGAGAATTTACAAGAAAAATTTCAATTTTTAAATTCGCTTGCCCATGGCATGTCTGTCTGTCGGTCTGTTTGTCGTGGAATCTTGCGATCAGTTTTAAACCCACTTTCCAAAGCCCGATTTTATTGAATTTTTGCACACATGTGTATTTCCGGAGACAAAACTTTCTATTAAAATTTGGGGCCTCGGGCCTCAGGGCCGATTTTATAAAAAATTTGGAGACCCCAAGCCCCAGGGTTGTGAGGCCCCATAAAGACTTTTAAAAAAATTTACCCGATTTTCTTCAAATTTTATACACATGGACAACACTTTTTATAAAAATTTTTTTAAAAAATTAACCCGTTTTTCTCCATGAACAACACTTTTGGTAAAAATGTTGGGGTCATGGGGCCCCATACAATTTTTTTAAAAAAATTAACTCGATTTTCTTCAAATTTTATACACATGTGTATCTCCGATGGACAACACTTTTTGTACAAATTTTGGAGACCCTGGGCCCCGGGGTCGTAGGGCCCCAAAAACTTTTTTAAAAAAAATTTAACCGATTTTCATATGGAAATTTCATATACGCGTGTATCTCCGATAGACAACACTTTTTGTAAAAAATTTGGAGACCCCGGGCCCCGGTGTTGTGGATCCCATACAAATTTAATTAACTAATTTAATTAACCCGACTTTCTTCAAATTTTACACACGTGTGTACCTCTGATGGACAACAATTTTTGTAACTATTTTAAAGACGCCGAGCCCTGGGCCCACGACCCCGACAAAATAAAATAAAAATTAGCCCGATGTTGGTAAAATTTTATACACATGTGTATCTCCGATAGACAAAACTTTTTGGCCATTTTTTAAGCGAATGGGCGCTGAGGCCCGAGTGGTACCCATATAAATTTTTTTAAAAATTAGCCTGATTTTCTTCAAATTTTAAAGATATGTTTATCCCGATGGACAAAAGTTTTTTAAAATTTTTGGAGCGAATGGGCCCTGAGGCCTGGGGGCGGGGCCATACATTTTTTCTTCTTCAAAAATTTACTTGAAATTTTAAACATATGTGTATCTCCGATAGACCGAACTTTTTGTAAAAATTTTTGAGTTTTTGATTTGAATATTTTTCCCATACAAATTTTTTTTTACACATGTTTATCTCCGGTGAGAAGAGTTTTGAAAAAAATTTGAAGTGATGGGGGCTCTAATATTATTTTTTTTCCAAATTAACCTTGTTCAAACTTTGAACACATATGTATCTCCTATTAGAGAATTTACATGAAAAAATTTAATTTTTAAATTCTCTATATTAACTTCACTTGCCCGTGGGTCGGTCGTCTGTCGTGGATTCTTGCGATCAATTTTTAACCCACTTCCCATGGCCCGATTTTATTGAAATTTTGCACACATGTGTATTTCCGGAGACAACACTTTCTATTAAATTTTGAGGCCCCTCGGGCTGCGGGGTCGGGGGGCTCCCAAACAAAAATTTTAAAAAATTTACCCGATTTTCTTCAAATTTTACACACATGTGTATACCCAATAAACAATACTTTTTCGAAAATTTGGTAGTGATCGGGTCCCGGGTTCGGCCGCAAGGCCCTTATACATTTTTTAAATATCTGTACTGGCATCAGATATTCGTCGCCCTTTATGGACTGTGTGCGGTGTGTGCTGCGCAATCGGCTGCGCTGCATGGTTTTGGTGGTGGAGAGAGAGAGAGAGAAATCTTAGCTCACGCACAAATGAACCCAGCAAATGAAACGAGACATAAATGTTTTATGCTTAATTCAACTTACATTTTTTATTTACTGAATTGTATTTTTATTGATGTCGTTTTTTTTGTTGTCGATATCAACTTACAGATAGAACAACAAGTTTTCACAATATTCTGTCATTTCGCGTTTTCATAAATTAGTTCAGAGCAGTCAAAGAGTTCTCAAGATAACTCCTCGTGTTTCTTATTTGCTCAGAGTATGAGCGTGCTCTACGTGCTCAGAATAAAATGATCTAAGCATTTTCAATTTTAACATCTGATGTCAAATGTCTGTTTCGATGATTTTCTCCTACAATAAAAATAAAATGGCCCAGGATCGAGGGGCTCCCATATCAATTTCTGCGATTAGAGAATTTAGATGAAAAATTTTAATTTTTATGGGTTGTTTTTTATGGGTTATTTTTTTTTTTGTATAATGAGGAAGAAACTCCTTTCCTTTGGGTCGACGAACACTTCTTCTACAATCAGCACCGAAGAGATTAATTTTGGTTTCATCGCTCCATAAAATGTTTTAAAATTTTTGAATTCTGTGGCTTCTTAAATTTTCCGAAAACTGCTTCCTAACCTATTTTTTGCTGATTAGCGGGACGTTTTACTATCCTGTAACCTTCTTCCTACAGTTGGGGCACTGATTACATTACGTATTGAAGCTGCAATGATCTTTAAAGATTTAAATGAGTCTCTTTTTGATAGTAGAATAATTTGATATGGTTGAGCCAGTTTTCCTTGGTCGTCCTTTTGTTTGTGTTACAGGTTGTGGTTTTAAAGCCTGCGCCGAAATTCACAGACCTGCCTAGCACCTCGGCAATACATTTTAGGGGTTTTCCTTGCTCTCTTAGCCTATGGACGATGCGACGTACTCAAGTGTCGGTTTCGACACATCAGCAATCCGTTTATAAAAATATTTTTGTTTAATTTTACTTACATAAACTACATAGGTGAGCTACTTTTTGATCATATTTTAAGTACTTACCTGGTTGTTTCCAATATAGGTAATGAACCAACGTTCATTACCAAAAATAGACAAGAGGTCCTAGACATCACCCTTGTCTCCGACTCAATTCACCACAAAATTCTAAACTGGAAAGTTTCGGCTGAGCACTCTTTCTCAGATCACCGTTACATTCAGTTTAGTCTGGACGATGAACCACCTTGCCAATCAGTATTCAGAAATTATCGCAAAACCGACTGGCTCAAGTATAGATACGTTAAGACGTCATCTTAACGATGGGACAAGTTAGGCTCCCACTAGTTTTTTTGAGCTTGACAATACGGTCAAGGAACTCACCTTGACTAGAGCAATGTCTGCTTCCTGTCCTCTTATTCTACCTAGGGGTAAGAAGAGACCACAGTGGTGGAACTCTGAGCTGGGCCAATTTAGAAAAAGCTGTAGAAAGCTTTTCAACTTCGCCAAGTTCACAGGAACAAAGACCGACTGGGATGCCTACAAAGAATCCCTTAAAGTGTATAAAAAAGAATTGAGGAAAGCCAAGCGCGCATCCTGGAGACTCTTCTGCGGCAGAATGGAAGAGGCTTCGGAAGCATCAAGGCGCAGGAAAATCATCTCAACTAATCCAATAATGCCTAGCAGTCTGATAAAAGCTGATGGCTCGTAGATTACTTCTAGCGAAGAATCGATAAATCTGCTTCTAGATACCCATTTCCCAAATAGCTCTCATACAACCTACAACACTGATCTAAATAGAACTGCAAAGGACTTCGGACATTATCCTTCCTTTGCTTGAGACAATCTTCAAAAGTGGTCTTGATCTGGTCTATATTCCTCTATATTCCAGTCATATGGAGAGAAGTGAAAGTGGCCTTCATTCTAAAAGCAGGTAAATGTTCCCACGTCAGTCCAAAAGACCTCAGACCCATTAGCCTTTCGTCATTCCTCTTAAAAACATTAGAAAGATTGATTGAAATCCACCTTCGTACTATTATTGACAAAAGACTTCTGTCCTTCGATCAACACTGCAAGGGCGAATCTGTAGAAACAGCTTTGCATACGCTAGTACGTTCCATTGAAAACTCCCTTCATCACAAGGAATACTCAATGGTGGTTTTACTGGACATCGAAGGCGCTTTTAACAACGTCAAAACATCTGCGATCACGGATGCGCTGTCGACTTTGAGGGTGAACGACTCACTGGGTGAACTGATTGGTCTTCTACTCACAAGTAGGATCATAAATTCATTTCTTTGTTTGTCGTCTGCCAAAAGATTTGTCAGCAGAGGCACCCCGCAAGGATGAGTCCTGTCCCACTTCTTTGGAACCTGGTGGTGAATGAGCTGCTGGTTCGCCTGAGGGAGGAGGGCTGCGCAGTGATCGCCTATGCGGACAACGTTGCCTTAGCCGTCTCAGGAAAGCACCCACACACCTTGAAAGAACTTATGCAGAATGCTATAAATAAGCTAATAAGTTGGGCAGATCATTGTGGTCTATAGGTAAACCCCCAAAAAACCGAACTTGTCCTATTTACGAGGAAGTACAAAATCCCACTCGTCAACCCTCCGTCCATCAAGGGCACAAGCTTGACTTTCTCCGATAAGGCCAAATATCTTGGTCTTATTCGGAATAGAAAGCTGAGCTGGAAACCCAACATACAAGCCACATTGGCACTCTTCTCAAGCAAAGAAGCCATAGGAAGTAAATGCTGTCTTCAACCGCATATCACTCAATGGCTGTACACAGCAGTGGTCAGACCTATTCTGCTATACGGTGTGGCTGTTTGGTGGACTACATTAGATAAAGCGATCAATCGCGACAAACTAAGCAGAGTCCAAAGATCAGCTTGTCTTTGTGTGGCGGAGCGCTTCGTACAACTCCCTCTGCTGCACTGGACATTCTGCTCAACCTTGCTCCACTCGACATCTTCGGCAGACAACTGGCGGCAAGCGCGGCTACTCGTCTCAGAGCAATCTCTCAGTGGACCGTGATCTATCCTGAATTCAGTTAGGACTCCACTTGTCAACTTAGACTACACCATTCCACAGCTCCATCTCAACAAAAACGTCCAGGTGACCATCCCCTCCAGGTCTTCTTGGGAGGAAGGTATCTCCTTGGAAAATGAAGGAATTCATTTCTACACAGACGGGTCAAAAACTGATGAAGGAGGTGTCTTTTCAAAAATACTAAATCTAAGTCACTGTTTCCGTCTTTCTGATCACTGTAGTGTTTTCCAAGCGAAAATCATGGCTATTAAGGAAGCCTTGTCTTGGCTGTAGAGTAATCTCATATCTGTTAAGGATATCCACATTTTCTCGGATAGCCAGGCTAAAATCCATGGAATCAGTCTCCACACTAGGAATGCCGATCGCTACGTGCGTAATTATATACGGGCAAACGGCACAACTTGCATAGCAACGAAGAAGATCTGACCCAAGCTAGATCCGAAACGCTTCAAGTGTTTCATCTCTCAAAACAGACTGCACATTAGTGTCAATATAGGTGTCATAACTGGACACTGTCTTATAGGCAAGCATGCAGAAAGACTAGGAGTCTTTTCCAACGATTTCTGCAGTAGCTGCATGAATGAGGAGGAGGAGGAAACCACTCTCCATCTACTTTGTACGTGCCCAGCCCTCTCGAAAAGACGGAAGCTTCATCTGGGAGCATTATTTTTCAACGATCTAATCCAAATTGAGATTAATAGTATCTTGCGCTTCATACGAAGCTCCAAGTGGTTCAACGAGTAGTCGTGGGATTTTCCTAGATCCTTGTGGTATCACAACGGACCTTCATGGTCTAAGTGAGTCGGTTTTGACTGACGGCCACTTCAACTTAACCTAACCTACTTGTTATTGCTTAAAGCAATTATTATTTTACCATTCGTATAACTTTTAATGCAAAATTTCACAAAAATCTAAAAATTACCTATTTTTTCAAATACGCGTAACCGGAAGTGATCTTAGCCTTTGACTTGTTACACTCAACTAATAATAAATAACAGAACTCACCGCATGTCGAAAGATCGGCTACATTGTTAATAAAATAACGGTGCTTATTGCATTCAAAACAAAAAAAATTAGTAAGAAATCAGTGTTGCCAGTTCATTGAAGCCTTGTTACCTAATATTTTGATCACCAATTTATGTATGGACTTAACCCTGTTTTTTCTGTGTAATTTTTTTTAAGTACATAGTTAAAAAATTCAAAAATTATATTCTCATTGAAATTTTAAAAACCAATCACTCTTATGAAAAACACAGCAGCGTAAAAAATTATTAACGTAATTAGTTTGAATTATATATATTAAATAAATTTAAAAATTCAAGTCGAATAATGTAATTTTGGTTTTAAGATTCAGCATTTTCCACAAAAAACTACTGTCCCAACATTTGTTTGACAATAACAGGCAGGAAAATCTGTACTGAATTCGAGCATCTTCACACTTCCTCTCCATCCAATTCATCGCTCATAATTTGGGAAAATTGTTCAGCCAATTTTTCTGCATGTGAATATACTTGGCTGCGCTCCCAAGAAGCTGTTTCATTTTTAAAAGTTTGCACTTGTTTAAGTAGTTTTTCAAAAATCTCTAATTGTGCTTCAACCGACGAACAATCGTCCGACTCCTCATCGGAAAGAACCACTGATTCAGAAGTACGGCTAGCGGATACACCATTCAAACGTATAAAAGGGTTGTTAATGCCTAAAAAATATAGAAATATAAAGTTTAAAAATCTGGCCAATTAGCTCGCAAGTTAATAAGTTTTAATTAATATTAATTTGTATATTATTTACAACTTCATATTGTACCTACTCGTATTTTTAAACATATATTCAGCTCTATAATGAAAACTAAACTAAAAAATTTGGAAGCCCATTATAAAAAGCGTGTTTTCCCAAACAAGATGACGGTTTTCAAGATCTGACAAATTGGGGCTTTCTGAGAAGCTTTCTGAAACCCCTAACCCTATAAATGCTATATTATAGTTTGCCTGGACGAGAGGGTTTGTTCGATATTAGAGTCGATCCCATAGTTTTCCATGTTCGTGAGATAAATAGATAAAGGGTTCAATAGGTGAGGGAGGGATGGTGTGAGCGCGATATTAGTGGCAAATTTTACACCCACCCGTGCAAGGCCGGGCACTCAACTAGTGACAAATAAATTGATTCACCTTTTGCTTAAATTGAGCCACGCTCTTTAAAATGCTATGGCTATTTAGAACTAATTTGACACCAATGTTTAGGTCCGCTCTTTTATGGAAAAGTCAGTTTTTTGACTCAAACTCTGTCGAGGGGGGTGTGAATGGCTCTAATTTTTAAATTCTCTATATTAACTTAACTTGCTGGCACACCAAATCTTATGATCAATTTTTAACCCACTTCCTTAAGCCCGATTTTATTGAAATTGCACACATGTGTATCTCCCATGACAACACCTTCTATTAAAATTTGAGGCCCCTTGCGGAACGGGGTCGGGGGGCTCCCATACAAATAAAGGGTGTTTTTTTAGGAGGTTTGTTTTTCCGATAGATGTCGTTTTATTTTATGACAGTTGTTTTGACAGCTCAAAGTGGCATTTCTACTCAGTATTGTTTGGCAAATCATTACGAATAGGTTAACTCCAGAACAACGTTTTCAAATCGTGGAAATTTATTTTCAAAATCAGTGTTCAATTAAAAATTTTTATAGAGCACTTCGTGAATTTTATGGTGCACATAATCGTCCGTCAGAGACCACCATAAAGAACGTAATTACCAAATTTCGGTCTACATTCACTCTTTTGGATGCCAAGCCACCGACAAGAATGAGAAGAGTTCGTACAGAAGAAAATATTGCTGTCGTTGAGGCCAGTGTCGAAGAAAACGACAATTTATCGATTCGTCGTCGTGCTCAGCAAATTGGACTTTGTCCATCGACTTTATGGAAAATTTTACGTAAAGATTTGGGTTTGGTGCCATACAAAATTCAATTGGTGCAAGAATTAAAGCCACACGACCATCGTTTGCGCCGTGAATTCAGTGATTGGTCGTTAAATCAATTGAACGAAGATCCATTTTTTTACCGTAAAATTCTCTTCAGTGATGAGGCGCATTTTTTGTTAAATGGATACGTCAACAAACAAAATTGTCGCATTTGGAGCAAAGATAATCCACACGCCGTTCAAGAATTACCAATGCATCCTGATAAATGTACTGTTTGGTGCGGTCTATGGGCTGGTGGGATCATCGGTCCATATTTCTTTAAAAATGAGGAAGGACGACGCGTTACCGTGAATGGAAATCGATACAGAACCATGTTAAATGAGTTTTTGTTGTCAAATCTTGAAGATATGGATATGGATGAAATGTGGTTTCAACAAGATGGTGCCACTTGCCATACAGCACGTGAAACAATCGACTTATTGAAAGAAACTTTCAACGACAACATTATTTCGAGAAATGGTCCGGTGAATTGGCCTCCGCGTTCGTGCGATTTGACGCCACTCGATTACTTTTTGTGGGGATACGTGAAGTCATTGGTTTATGTGGATAAACCTCAATCGATTGACGCTTTGGAAACCAATATTCAACGTGTCATTGCTGACATACGCCCTCAAATGCTTGAAAAAGTGCTGGAAAATTGGACCTCCAGAATGACATTTGTGAAAAATAGTCGTGGTAGCCATATGCCAGAAATTGTGTTTAAATGTTAAATGCCAAAAAATTATCTACCAAATAAAAAAAATTTTGGTCATTTCATAATTTTATATGTGTTTTATTCAAAAAAAAAATCGGCAACCTCTTAAAAAAACACCCTTTATTTTACAAAATTTTAGAGGGGTCAATAGGTGAGGGAGGGATGGTGTGAGCGCAATATTAGTGGCATATTTTACACCCGTGCAAGGCCGGGCACTCAACTAGTGACAAATAAATTGATTCACCTTCTGTTTAAATTGAGCCACGCTCTTTAAAATGCTATGGCTATTTAGAACTAATTTGACACCAATATTTAGGTCTGCTCTTTTATGGAAAAGTCCGTTTTTTGACTCAAACTCTGTTGAGGGGGGTGTGAATGGCTCTAATTTTTAAATTCTCTATATTAACTTAACTTGCCCGTGGCTGGCTGGCTGGCTGGCACACCAAATCTTGTGATCAATTTTTAACCCACTTCCTAAAGCCCGATTTTATTGAAATTCACACATGTGTATCTCCCATGACAACACTTTCTATTAAAATTTGAGGACCCTTGCGGAACGGGGTCGGGGGGCTCCTATACAAATATTTTACAAAATTTTACTCGATGTTCTTCAAATTTAATACACATGTGTATCTCTGATGGACAACACTTTTTGTAAAAATTTTGGAGACCCCGGGTCCGGGCTCGTGGGGCTCCATAATCTTTTTTAAAAAAATTAACCCCATTTTCTTCAAGTTTTATATACGCGTGTATCTCCGATAGACCATACTTTTTGTAAAAAATTTGGAGAGTCCGAGCCCCGGGTTCGTGGGGTCCCATACAATTTTTTTTTAAAAATGTACCCGATTTTTTTCAAATTTTTTATACGCGTGTATCTCCGATAGACAACACTTTCTAAAAAAAAAGTTGGAAAACCACGGCCCCGGGGTCGTGGGGCTCCCATACAAATATTTTACAAAGAGTACCCGATTTTCTTCAAATTTTACACACATGTTTATCTCCGATCGTCAACACTTTTTGTAAATATTTGGTAGTGATCTTCTGATTTTCTTCCCTGACGGACAACACTTTTTGTAAAAATATTGGCGTGATCGGACCTCGGTGACGGAAGGCCTTATTAAAATTTTTAAAAATTAGACCGATTTTCTTTAAATTTTATAGACATGTGTATCTCCGATGGAAACACTTTTGTAAAAATGTTGGAGTGATCAGGATAAAGGGGCTCCCTTTGCACTTTAATTCAATTAGAGAATTTTAATTTTTATGGGTTGTTTTTTTGTTACCTTTCATCTGATACCAATTAACCCCCAAACCTCCTAGACACTGTTTTAACGCCGGAGTGAGTAACCGTGCTTCCTCATACCTAAGGGAAGACTTACTTGGGCGGAGAGTTAATTTAAAAAACGTTTATTTTGGTTTTGTAAACAATTAGGTATTTATTTTTGTTTTATTTATATATTACTAGGGAGGCCCGCTGTCTTGAGCTTGGCTGCGACCTCTATTGGTAAGTTTTAGTAATTTTATAATTCTAGGGAGGCCCGCTGTCTTGAGCTTGGCTGCGACCTCTACTAGAATGTTCTTGATTAGACTTCGGATTAACTCTGACTTTTTAACTAGATTTTACTCCCCTTTTATATGTTCAAATCCAAACGATCTTTGTCCCCAAATCAAACGCAGTTCACGGTAATGCACTCATCAGCAATATTTTCCAATATCGATAAATCAAATAATTAATGCTCCAGATATAGTGCGATGCACTATTAACTGCGTAAGCAATTAAATCATTGCCCAAAATTAATAATATTGGGTTAAACAAATAAGTCGGTAATTTATTACACAATACTAATGCATCAGCATAAAATTCGTCAATGGCTCTGGATATAGTGCCGTTGTCGATGTCCCTTCACCCTTGCTCTCTATACCTACAAATCATAATTGTACTTGACTTTGGATTTTGTGTGTATCCGCCGCCGTACAGCATTGTATTTCGGTATGGAACAATTGGGAAAGAGTATTGCTATTCGTTATAGCTGTAGTGTTGTATATACACAGCATTGAATGCAGAGCGATTGCATGAATTATGTGTATTGCTATTTGTTACTAGGTGAGGCGACATGTAGTGCGATCACTACATCGCACCCCCCTTAGAAGAAGGAAATTCCACGGTTGGAATTTTCGAGACATAGTTGTTGAAAAGACATATTTTACCGAACACTATGTATTTACAAAATTATATATATATATATTGTTTTTCTTCTTTTTTTTCTTGTGTACATATTCATATCTTTTTTTTTTGTGATCTTAATTGATTTTATGATTCTTTTCTATATTGATTTTAAACATTAATTATTTCCTTATTTTAACACAACGTTATAAAGTTGTTTTACTCATTCCTTATAATAAAATTTTGTTTTTCTTTAAATTATTTTTTATTATGATGATAATGTGAATCTTGGGCTTGGGTTTGTGTTGTATATTTAAGTTACTTTTTGTCTCGAAGATAAAATAAAAAAAAAGCACACTTTATCGAAAAAACACAACCTAATCACTTCACTTCACTTGCTCTATAAATCTATATAGACTAACACAATTCAAATCATTAAATCATGAATGCAATGATGCATACAATTTTGCATCTTCTTATGAATCTTATTATTATTTAGAATACTATAGTCTCCCACGCTTAATGAAGCATCGTCTTGCTATTCCATGTGGTAGTAACGTAAGTATGCTGGAGGACGTCGCTCTCTACTAGATCGCCTGGCTGGACTGTTAACCAGACTAGGGTTGACTTGTTTTGGAGTATTGATTGTAGAATTTTTACTGTTGAGTTCTTCTGTATTTGACTGGTTTTGCCCTTTATCGTTTGAACTTGGTTGTTCTTGATTTTGTGTGGAAAATTGACTACATAGACGAACTGGATTTCGAACTGGCAAATTGAAAGTTACTCTGGGTTCTTTTGAAATAAATGTATTTTCCGTAGTTTTTAATTGATTGATGTGTCATTTTAATTGATAGCCTGTATCAAGCTTTATCAAATAATGAAGACGTCCAAACTTGTGAATTATAATGCCTGGAAGCCATTTTTCATGACCTATGTAATTGCGAGAAGCCACTCTGTCTCCTACGCTTAGATTACGCTTGACTTTAATATTTTCGTTGGCGTTGTTGTTTGTGAATTCTGATGGTCGAATTGCATCAGGTTTTATTCTTAGTTTACGCTGGAACATATTCTCTGTTGGACTTCTGCCATTATTTAAAGGTGTGGCACGATATCTTAATAGAATTTCGCGAATCTTATCGAAACTGGAGCCATTTTCATTTTCCATTGCTTTTAATTTATCCTTGAATGTTTGAACGTAACGTTCTGCTTGGCCATTTGTAGCTGGATTGAATGGCGAAGTAAATTTTTGAATGATTCCTCGTTCTGTACAAAATTTAATAAATTCTTGACTTTTGAAAATGGTAGCATTGTCCGAAACAATTACTTTTGGAATCCATGGTATGCAAAAATACACTTTAATTTTTCAATTGTCATTTCAGTTGTTGGGCTGGAGTTTGTGATTGCTACTTCCGGCCATTTCGATTTAGCATCAATCACAATTAGAAAAAATTGTCCCTTGTACGGGCTTGCATAATCAATATGAATACGTTCGAAATTTTCTGCTGGTTCTTCCCAGTGGTGCGTTTCTTCTTTACTAGGCTGTTTTTGATTTTTCGAACATGAATGACAACTTTTAACAAATGGTCGATGTCGATGTTTTTCCAATAGACATATTGTCGAGCAAGATTTTTCATTTTGCATATCCCTAGATGTGTATGGTGTAGTTCTTTTAGAACTTCGTCTTGAAGATTTTCCGGAATTACAACTCTATGTCCCCGAAAAATGGTACCATGATGAAGATGATACTCCTTGTCATTTAGTTCACCATTGAGCAGTGATTGTTTGAGTTTAGATAAAACTGGATCGTTGTCTGTTTCTCGTACGATGTTTCCGTTGGTAAGAACTAAAGAACTTATAGCATTTATTGTCTGGGTGTTCATGACATCAGTGTCATCATCATTTAACGTAGCTTCTTTAATCGGTGCTCTCGAAAATGCTGTTTCACAATTGGCTGTCGATTGAAATTTTGAGTTACTGCATAGCAGTAAGCGAAGTGAATGTGTAAGTGTAGACGCATTTTTAATGAATTTCGAATAGTACGTAATTAGCCCAAGGAACTGTTGAACTTCATGAGAATTTCTTGGTCGAGGTGCTTCTAAAACGGCTTTAACTTTTTCTGGTGCTTTTGAAATTTTATTTTCCTCAATTTGGTACCCAAGATAATTTATTTTTGTCTGGAAGAATTTACATTTCTTAGAATTAACGTGAAGATTATATTTTCTAAGCCGTTCAAAACAAGCATTCAAACGCTGGTAGCACTCTTTGTAGTCTGTTCCTTGAATTACTATATCATCAAAGTATGTTGTCGTACCTTCCAAACCTTGGAGTACCTGGTCGAGTATTCGATGAAATTCACTTGGTGCTGTTTTAATGCCAAAAGCGAGCCTGTTGTATTTATATGTCCCCTTGTGTGTGGTTATTGTCTGAATCTTTGCACTTTCTTCGTCCATTTGAACATGATGATACGCTTTGAATAAATCGATAGTACAAAAGTATTTTGCGTTTCTTAAACTGTTGAGAATTTCTTCAATGCGCGGAATCGGATAGTGAGCATCTTCAAGTCGTTTGTTTACGCTCACTTTATAATCGACGCACAATCGAATTTGATTATCTGGTTTTGGAATACATACCAATGGGGAGCCCCAATCGGAAGTATCAACTTTTGTAATAATGCCTTCCTGTTCAAGAGTCATCAATTCCTTTTCAATTTGTTCTCTTCGTGAAAATGGTACTTCTCTGGATTTGTGGAATACTGGTTTGGCATCTGTTCGAAGTTTCAGTGAACATTGTAGATTAGGAATCTTCCCCACTTTTTGTTCGAAAATTTCCTTATATTTTATTTTTAGGTTATTTATGTCCTCTTCGATAATTTCTGTGGAGAGAATTTCGTTGACTAACACATTTGGTTTTCCTTGATCTAATTCCTGTAGATTTATATTCAGTTTCCGAATCCAAACTCTTCCCAAAATAGCCTGTTGTCCTTTATCAACAATACACATTTCTTCTGTAATCAGTTTTCCTTTGTATTTTGCTTTGACAGTTACAACTCCATGAGGCGTAAAAAATTCTTTAAGATATGATCGAAATTTCATATTCGTCTGTCGAACTGGATTTGGTATATTTAACTTTTCAAATGAGTCTTTTGGAATAAGTGTTATTCCTGCTCCCGAATCAACTTCAAATTTCTGTACTTTATTTTCGATTTTGATATTCACGTAATATTTTGCTGCCTGATTACTGGAACTTGAATAATTTGTATATATATCATGTACATTCTGTACTTTATTTTCTAAATGGATGTTTACTGTACTTGTTTTGCGGCTGTTCAGTAAAGTTGTAATACATACTTTTTCAACATGTCCCCTTTTATGCAGTATTTGCAGTATAGTTTTTCCTTGTCGCACTTGCACTTACAGTTGCGGGTATCGTGGTTATTGCGTGCGCAGCGTAAGCAAAGACCTGACAATCCTAGTGCTTTATAGTCGATTCGACTACGGTATCTAGACTTCTTTCTATAACTGGAATTATGTACCTGGCTGTCGTTTTGACGGAAATTAATTCTTGAATTATGTGAGATTTTACTTATTTCATTAGAAATATTTGGTTGCTCTGGATTTTGATTTGAAATCTCTTTACTATCTATTTGTGAAGCTTCAGATGCGGGTATCGTGGTTATTGCGTGCGCAGCGTAAGCAAAGACCTGACAATCCTAGTGCTTTATAGTCGATTCGACTACGGTATCTAGACTTCTTTCTATAACTGGAATTATGTACATGGCTGTCGTTTTGACGGAAATTAATTCTTGAATTATGTGAGATTTTACTTATTTCATTAGAAATATTTGGTTGCTCTGGATTTTGATTTGAAATC
Source organism: Nephrocerus scutellatus (assembly GCA_947095585.1). Classification (NCBI taxonomy): domain Eukaryota; kingdom Metazoa; phylum Arthropoda; class Insecta; order Diptera; family Pipunculidae; genus Nephrocerus; species Nephrocerus scutellatus. Next base: position 63,358,197 of record OX352765.1, read on the forward strand.
TCTTTACTATCTATTTGTGAAGCTTCAGATGCGGGTATCGTGGTTATTGCGTGCGCAGCGTAAGCAAAGACCTGACAATCCTAGTGCTTTATAGTCGATTCGACTACGGTATCTAGACTTCTTTCTATAACTGGAATTATGTACCTGGCTGTCGTTTTGACGGAAATTAATTCTTGAATTATGTGAGATTTTACTTATTTCATTAGAAATATTTGGTTGCTCTGGATTTTGATTTGAAATCTCTTTACTATCTATTTGTGAAGCTTCAGATGCTAAAGCTAAATCTACATTTTCTTTAAATTCCAATTTACCTGATTGCAACAACTTTGTTCTAATTGAATTATCGCTAATTCCTCTTATAAACTGTGACAGCAGAAAGGTGTCTTCAATTGATGCTGAACATTCTTTGCAATTTAATTTGCATGTGGTTACATATGCTCGCATTGCTGCCACGTAATTTGCAATCGATTCGTTTGGTTTTAGATTTCGAGTTAATAACCGATGTCTTTCGACTAATAAATTGGGTTCTGGACTTAAATGGCTTAGCAGAGATTTCACTAATTCGTTATAATCCACTTCCATGGGTGATATTGGTGCTAACAAATTCGATACTACGTTGTAGTATTCCGGACCAATACAATTTAGAAATATTTTTTTGCACTTTGCTTTATCATTTTGTATATTTTTGAGGTCGAAATAGATTTCGAGACGCTGTATATATTGTATAAAAGATTCTTTTTTATTATCAAAATTTTCGAAAATGTAATTGGAATCGCCATCTTCTTTTCCTGGCGTGGAAATTCCTTTTTCTCTAGATAATAAAAATTCTAATACCTTTTGCTGCTGAGAAGCTTGCGTTGCAAGAAACGTTTCGAATTGCTCCTTATTCATTTTATTTGTTGATATCGATTTTTTTAATACTCGTCGCCAATCCTGTTGTATATTTAAGTTACTTTTTGTCTCGAAGATGAAATAAATAAAAGCACACTTTATCGAAAAAACACAACCTAATCATTTCACTTTATTTATACAACTGCTCTATAAATCTATATAGACTAACACAATTCAAATCATTAAAGTCATGAATGCAATGATGCATACAATTTTGCATCTTCTTTTGAATCTTATTATTATTTAGAATACTATAGTTTGGGTTAGTGTTGTTATTTTCTAGTTTTAGTACAATCGATTGATTAACAAAAACTTCATCGATAGTTTCTTCATTGGGTTTTGGTTTGTTTTCATTCTCCGTTGGTTGCTGTCTCAACTTTGTTACAATGGTTTTTAGGTTATAATGGTATTTATAAATATACAACAGGATTATGCACCTTACTAAAGCCATACTATATATTACTATATAATGGTGAGCATCGCTTATCTAAGTTTTGCAAACCTTTTCCTTCCGCTCTCTTTAATACATCTACTTGATAAGAAAGTTCTGCCAGATTATTGTTTTCATTGTATTTAAGCAGTTTAATAGGGGTTACGTTTGTAGAAGTTGTGCTAATGTTTGATTTTAAAAGAGTTAAATTTATCACCGGAATGAAGGAATTCCTTAAGAGAGTGCTGTCTAAATTTTACAGCTATTCCGACAAGATTATTATATTGTTGCTATGGAGTATTTAAAATTTGTTTCCCACTTTAATTTCCGTGTTCTCATCTGATATTATGTTGGGTTCCTCATGCGGACCTTCCCATAATGCAGAGAGCTTATTTTTTCTTGTGTGGTTTTTTATAAAGACTTTATCACCTACATTAAATTTTTTATCTTTCGATCCCCTGTCGTAGTATGTTTTTGACTTCTCTTTTTTGTCCAGTAAAACTTGTTTGGCGATCTGATAGCCATGTTGTAAACGAGCCTTTAGCTCTGTAGCATAGTTATAATAATTGTAAGAAACTTGAGGACTTCTGTTTATGGAATTGGGTATCCGTGCAGGAAATCCATAAATGAGTTAAAAAGGGCTAAATTTTGTGCTACTATGGGGTGTCGTGTTATATACGAACATTGACTATGGTAACCAAGTGTCCCATGAAAGTTGGTCTTTGTTGACATAGTGCCTGAGGTATTCAGGTAGCGTTCGGTGACTACGCTCTAATGCTCCGTTCGTTTGCGGGTGGTATGGAGTTGTCTGTATCTTTTTGATTTTCAAAAGCTTACAAACCTCTTTAAAAAGGTTACTCAAGAAGTTAGTACCTTGATCAGTTAATACCGCATCGGGTGGTCCAAAACGACATATTATTTTTTCTATAAAAAAACGCGCCACAGTTGAAGCTTCAGCGTTTGGATGAGGCATAGCTTCAGTGAACTTTGTCAAATCGTCCTGAAAGGTAAGTATATATTTATTATCCTCATAGCTAGTGGGAAGTGGCCCGACAATGTCCAAAGCTAATCGCTCAAATGGACTTGTGCTAGTTGTCATGACTTTCATTGGAATTCGTGGATTTTGCCTTAACTTGTTTCTTTGGCAGGATTCGCATTTTCGAATGAATTCCTTGGTATCATTGAATAAAGTAGGCCAATAATACCTTGTTCTGAGACGTTTAACTGTTCTAGAGGTTCCTTGGTGACCTCCGAAAGGTGAACTATGATAGTCATGCAGAATTTTATCGATCGATCGAATACAGATAAATATCGAGTTTTGTTTGGGAAAATGCCTGCACTATGGTGGCTTTTAAAAAAACAAAGAATGGTTCTTGAGGAGGAATGGATATATCGATGCTTTTAACTTTTTCTTGTTGACAAAAATTTCGGATCTGTATAATGTGTTTTTCTAAAGTTTCCTTTTCTGTAAGATGTATTGGCAAAGAGGTGATAATGTATGTTGATAATCCTGTTGCGCTAGGAAATATATTTTATTCCTAAACAAAGTATACTCTTGTCGTGTTCCATGGGGTAGAAAAAAATCTAAATTGGAGAACCGTTTTCAGCTAGCTTTATGGGCTTACAAGTTTTGATTACAGTAAATTCAGTCGGTAGAGGCTCAACTTCCTCGCTTCCTACTACTACTATTTCATCAAGGTTTTGCTGTTTAGCTTTGCTCCTAGTAGTGACTAAAACTTTGCCATTGTTTGTGCCAACTTGTGTGTCTCCAGGGATGCGACTGAGTGCATCGGCATTGGCATTAAACTTGCCTGGCTTGTATATGATTTCTTATTTATATTCCTCCAATGAAATACGCCATCGAGCCAGTCTTGATGTAGGATCTTTAAGACTTAACAGCCATTGAAGCGGCGTGTGATCCGTGAGAATCGTAAATTTACTACCGTAGACGTAAGGACGTCTAATAATTCCTTTTCGGTAGTGGTATATTTTGTCGATAAGAAATCTTTCTTCGAAATTTGGGTAGATCAATATTGGTGAGGAGATTAATTTTTCTTTTAAAATAACAAACGCTTCTTCGCATAAAGCATCCCATTTGAACTCTACATTCTTTTTCAACAAGTTATTTAACGGTTTAGCTATCAGGGCAAACTGAGGAATAAATCTCCGGTAGTATCCTACAAATCCCAAAAAGGCTTTAATATCTTTGGCTTTCTTTGGTCTGGGATATGTTTTCACCGCCTCTATTTTATCTGGGCTTTGGCTTGATTCCTTCATCACTGATAATATGCCCCAGCTACATAAGCTCTCGTTTAATAAAATGGCATTTGCCTGGTTGTAGTTTTAGTTTGTTGAACCGTAGCCTTGTTAGAACATTTCGCAATTTCCGGTTATGTTCGTCCAAAGTAGGTCCATAAAATACAATGTCATCAACAAAAATAAAACATTCTATTCCAATTAGACCCATTAAAACATTATTCATCGTTCTTTGGAAAGTGGCGGGAGCGTTTTTCATACCCATAGGCATTCGGTTATACTCTCAATGACCAGTGGGAGTGTTGAACGCTGTTTTTTCCCGATCTTCTTCTTGAACTAAAATTTGATGAAAGCCGTTTGCAAGATCTAACGTGCTGAAATATTTAGATTTACCTAGTTGGTCCAAAATGTCTGTTATATTGGGAAGTGGAAACGCATCCCCAACAGTTGCATCGTTTAGACGCCTGTAGTCTACAACTACTCGCCATTTTTTATTACCTTGAGCATCAGGTTTTTTAGGAACAAGTAATAGAGGAGATTTCCAAGGACTGTAGCTTGGTCGGATAATATCGTTTTCGAGCATTTCGTCTACCTGTTTGTTAATCTCAGCTCTACTTGTTTCTGGCAGTCTATATGATCTAACATATATAGGAGGTTTACCTACTTCAGTGATTATCTGATGTGTGGCTGCATTGGTACAAGTGAGCTTATCTACAGGTAAGTAAAACAAATCGTTAAACTCGCGACATATCTGGACTATAGAAGATCTTTCTTCTTTATTACACTGGTTTATGTCCACTAGCTTTTCTAGTTTTTCTAACCGTTTGTATACCGGGTCGTTTTCTGGATCTGTTGAAAGAAAATAAACTCAGATCGTGTGCATTTAGCTGCACTGGGTATTCATTAATCTTCAGGAGTAAAACTTTTGCAAAGTTGTCACTTGACTGGGCGATGGAAGAGGCCAAAAAGACCCCAGACGAATGACGACGTCATTTGCACAATTAAAAGCGACTTTAGAAAATAGAGTACTTCGTGCAGGTATGTTTATCTGGTCAACAAATTTTTGTTTGGTTTTCATGATGTTCTGTTCTGCTCCATCAAAAATACGTTCTGGTTTTGGAATAGCTACTTCCCCAGATCCGCTATATATAGAAGGCTTACTTTTAGAAACATCAATTACCTGACTTTGTTGGATTAAACCTTTTTGCGCTTGAACCTTAACTTCCTTTGACCTAGTCTCTCCTTTTATTAACTTTTCTTCATTCTGTGATTCGATTTGTTCGTATTGGAAATTTTGTCAGAGTAAGCAACAGCTATTTTGAACTGCTCCGTTTTTATTTTATTTTAAACTATAGTTTTTGTTTGTAAATTTCCGGTTTTTGCGTTATTACCGAGTGAAAGTAATTTGATATAGTTATATTTCGGTCTTAAATACCGTGTTCTTAATAATTTATTATAAAGTATTAGCATCATGATGAATCGCAGTCCGGTTAATACACGTAAAACTCCGCTTGCGTCTACAACTATTGCCAAGGAAATGACGCTACACGAGCTAGCCAAGCTTATTAAAAATACCGAAAAAACGCTTACTGATGCATTTGAGAAAAAGCTTTCCAAATTAGAAAAAAGCATTTCAAGTAAATTTATGGAACGAATTGATGCTCTGGAGAAGCCCTGCGTGGACGTGGAACTTACCGTTCTAAAGAATGGCATCGAGTCGCAGAGGAAAGAATACCAATCTGATGTCATCCTTCGCGGTGTTCCAGCTAGAGGTGATGAAGACCTTCTTTCCATATTCTCCAACATTGCTAAAGTCGTCAGTTGCGAAGACATCGAGCCGGTTAACATTTTTCGTGCCCCCACCAAAGTGAAGACCAGAAGTAAAGCCTCAAACAAGAGAGACTCTGCTGCCATCATAATTAAGCTGCAGAATCGTTTTGATCGGAAGCACTTCCTTACTAAATTCTTCTCGCACACTAGAAATATCAAACGCAGACTGTCTCTGCATGATTTGGGGATCGTTGACCTCAGCTGCTCTCCAACTACACACTTCGTCAATATAACGAAAAGTCTGTGCCCTCATGACAGAAAAATTTTTGATTTTGCAGTGGGCTTAAGAAAAGAGAATAAACTTTTCTCTGTATTCTCGCTTGGAGGGAAAGTATGCGTTAAGGTAGCCGACAACTCACCGAAGCAGTTTGTCAGTTCAATAGAAGAAGTAACAGCTGTAATAACAACCACCTCAACATCATAAAAATATCATTCTCTTTATTAATTATCTTTATTAACTCTACTTCTTACTCTATTCGTATGCTCTCATATTTTATTTTTTACTCTCTTTGCCCTATGCGAGATCTTAAATATCTATTTATTGTTTACCTTAGTTTCGCTGCTGCTAATTTTATTTTTTTGGTGTTGCTTCTTTAATTTATTTTGTTCTTTAATCGATGTTGCCCGCCTACATTTTATCAGGCCGTGTTATGTAATCCATGCCTGGCAATGATAGGGAATCTAGATCTGTAAGCATGGTGGGTGAGAATGATCGTAGTGTATTGAATATTCTTTGTGGATACCGCAGTGGTTTTAAATTATGTCATTTCAATGCTCGTAGCTTATTGGGATCTTTTGATGAGGTAGTTGATATGTTTGCAAGTTGTGGTTGTGACGCTATTTGCATTACTGAAACTTGGCTTAATAGCAGCATTGATGACGCATCTGTTGAGTTGCCGGGTTATCGGCTTATCAGAAGAGATCGAGTAAATCGGCGTGGTGGGGGAGTGTGCATTTTTGTCAAAGCGAATTTAATAATTAAATTAATAGAAGCTTCACTTGATGAGGAGGAGGTAGAGTTCATTTTTGTTGAAGTTAGTGATTGCATCACCTCTTGTTTTGTTGCTTGTGTGTACAACCCTTGTCGCACTTTTTCCCTTGAAACTTTCTTCGATCGTTTAATTCTATGTAGTGAAACGTATAATGACGTTATAGTCTGCGGTGACTTCAACATAAATATTATGTCTAGTGACACTGTGTGTTCTGATTTTTTGGGTAAAATCTGCATGTCAGGATTGTCCGTTGTTAATAATACTTACCCGACTCACTTTTCCATTCATAATCCAACTTTAATTGATGTATTTCTTGTCTCAGATAGTTTGAAAGTTCTAATGAATGATCAGATATCCTTATCTGGTATTTCTGATCATGATTTAATATTTCTAGCATATGATTTACAGTTGAACTCGATTGCTAATGAATCTTTTTTTGAATATATATTTTAATAATTTAAATTTACAAGCTTTACATAATAATGCTTCACTAATTTCTTGGCAGCCCTGCTTTTGTTTACCCAGCATTGAGGATAAAGTGACTTTCCTTCAAAACACAGCAAGTAATTTATATGATATGTGTGTACCTATTAAACGAGTTGTAGTAAAAGATGTTAGGTGTCCTTGGTTGACTAACAATATTCGTAGCTTAATAATGATTCGTAACAAACGCTATAAACGGTGGAAACGTTTTCCGTCTCACTGTAACAGACGTGATTTCTGTTGTTTGCGTAACAAGGTGGTATCTTTACTTAAAAAGTCTAAGACCAATTTCTACTCTGAAAAGCTTGACTACAGGCTACCAGCTAAAAAACTTTGGAAAAATATAAGCAATCTACGTGTCTGCCCTAAAAAGGCTCTGGGGATATGCAATATTGATCCAAATGAACTTAACGGGTTTTTCGTCAGAGCTGGTTCTGGGTCACCATCCCCCTATTACCCCACCGAATTGGATTTTCAAGAAAATATTCATTTACCAGCCCAATTTTCTTTTAGAACTTTCACCTATGTTGACGTTATTCATGCGATCAAGAAAATTAAATCCAATGCTTCTGGCTTAGATAATATTTCTTTAAAGTTTATCAAGCTTATTGTTCCACATATCATTAGTTCACTAACGTATATTTTTAATCAGTGTGTGTTGCACTCTTATTTTCCTAAATCATGGAAAGCCGCAAAAATAATACCCGTTGCTAAGAGAGCTAACAGTACTACCCTGCCGGAGGATTATAGGCCGATCAGATCTAAAATTCTAGAAATATTGATAAAAGAACAAATTCTGTCATATGTTAAAACTAATAGCTTGCTAACTCCTTTTCAATCTGGTTTTAGAAAACACCATAGCTGTAATACAGCATTATTAAAAATACTGGATGATCTTCGCATTGATTTTGATAAGGGCTTCATCTCAATTTTGTGTTTGCTAGACTTCTCAAAGGCATTTGACTGCATCAGCTTCCAAATTATGTGCGATAAATTAAAAGTATACTTCGGGTTTAGTAACTCTGCCGTTAAATTTGTTTTTGATTACCTTACTGGTAGAACACAGCGAGTATTTGTAAATGGTCAATACTCCTCTGCACTCGAACTTAAGACTGGAGTACCACAGGGATTTGTCCTAGGCCCACTTCTATTTGCCTTGTATATTAATGATCTAACAAATCGTTGCAAATCTGTTTCCGTGCATATGTACGCTGATGATGTACAAATTTACTTCTCACGACCCAGAGGGCTTATGGAAGATTGTGTTACCAGATTTAATGAGGATCTTGGCCGTATACATGAGTGGGCTCGTAGAAATTGCCTGCGACTTAATCAAGCAAAAACACAATGCCTGTTAATTGCCCGGTCCTTGCCACTGGCTAATGACTTACCTAGCATAATGCTTGATGGCAATGCAATCCAATATTGCACTAAGGTTAAAAATCTAGGTGTAATTATCAACAGTGGTCTGTCTGCTAATAACCATATAAACTCAGTTGTTGGCAGAATATATGGTACCTTTCGCTACCTGTGGAAGAGTGCTGTTTACACTCCCCTGGGTATTCGTTTAAAGCTGGTTCAGACACTACTAAAACCACTTCTAGCGTACTCCGAGAATATTTACTGCTCCTTGGACTCAATTACTTTTCGCAGACTTCAAGTTGCTCATAATGCCATGATTAGATATGTTTTCATGCTTCCTAGATATAGCCATATTTCTAGTTATAACACAGCTATCCTCAATTGTACGCTAAAAGACTACTTCATCATTAGAAGCTGTATTTTCATTCATAAAATACTATATTTTCGAAAGCGTAGTTACTTGTTAGATAAGATCCAACTTTTGCAGACCACTCGTTGTCAATGTCTGTGCATTCCTCGATACAAGTACTTGAATAGTCAGCGCATGTTCTTCATCCATGCTGTCAGATTGTGGAACTCTCTTCCCGTTTCCTTAAGGGTAATTAATAGGTCTGGTAGCTTTAGACAGGCAATATACGAATATTTCTGTTCTTTTATTAGTTTTTTAAATTCTCTATATTAACTTCACTTGCCCGTGGGTCGTCGGTCGGTCGGTCGTCGGTCGGTCGTCGGTCGGTCGTCTGTCGTGGATTCTTGCGATCAATTTTTAACCCACTTCCCATGGCCCGATTTTCTTCAAATTTTGCACACATGCGTATTTCCGGAGACAACTTTCTATTAAATTTTGAGGCCCCTCGGGCTGCGGGGTCGGGGGGCTCCCAAACAAAAATTTTAAAAAATTTACCCGATTTTTTTCAAATTTTACACACATGTGTATACCCAATAAACAATACTTTTTCGAAAATTTGGTAGTGATCGGGTTCCGGGTTCGGCCGCAAGGCCCTTATACATTTTTTAAATATCTGTACTGGCATCAGATATTCGTCGCCTTTATGGACTGTGTGCGGTATGTGCTGCGCAGTCGGCTGCGCTGCATGGTTTTGGTGGTGGTGGAGAGAGAGAGAGAAATCTTAGCGCACGCACAAATGAACCCAGCAAATGAAACGAGACATACATGTTTTATGCTTACTTCAAATTACATTTTTATTATATACTGAATTGTATTTTTATTGATGTCGTTTTTTTTGTTGTCGATATCAACTTACAGATAGAACAACAAGTTTTCACAATATTCTGTCATTTGGCGTTTTCATAAATTAGTTCAGAGCAGTCAAAGAGTTCTCAAGATAAATGTTCGTGTTTCTTATTTGCTCAGAGTATGAGCGTGCTCTAAGTGCTCAGAATAAAATGATCTGAGCTTTTTAAATTTTAACATCTGATGTCAAATGTTTGTTTCGATGATTTTCTTCTACAATAAAAAAAAATGGCCCAGGATCGAGGGGCTCCCATATCAATTTCTGCGATTAGAGAATTTAGATGAAAATTTTTAATTTTTATGGGTTGTTTTTTTTTTTTTTTTTTTTTTCTATTTCTTCTTAACTTTCTCTTTTCTTAGTTATTATTTTATTATATTGTATATTAATATTATTGTATTATTATAATATTTTTTTTTTAACTTATTAATATAGGTATTATTTAATTATCCGACATCAGTATATAATTGCTTGTACTACTAAAAGAATGTATGTTCTTATTGTACTGTATTGTTTATTTGTTATTAATTAAATAAATAAATTAAATTAAATTAAATTTTAATAAATTAAATTAAATTTGTTCGTATTTCTTAGATTTACTGTCTACCAAGTTTGTTGTTGATTTTAAAAATTGCTTAGTTTTTTCTAAGTCTTTTTGCTTAGGATCTATTGTCTCTGTCTTTTTGATTTTGCTTAGGATCTATTGTCTCTAAGTCTTTTTGCTTTTGCTTAGGATCTATTGTCTCTAAGTCTTTTTGCTTTTGCTTAGGATCTATTGTCTCTAAGTCTTTTTGCTTTTGCTTAGGATCTATTGTCTCTAAGTCTTTTTGCTTTTGCTTAGGATATATTGTCTCTAAGTCTTTTTGATTTTGCTTAGGATCTATTGTCTCTAAGTCTTTTTGATTTTGCCTAGGATCTATTCTCTTTTCTTTTTGTCTTTTTGTTTGGTTTTACGCTCGACTAAGTTTTTATTAAATTGTTTACAGTTAAAATTGGAATCATCAGTATCGGTGGATCGAAGTTCGCATGGCGACTCAAAGTTTTTAAAATTGTTTCCGTATGCCGAACGGAATGGTTTATTTTCCTCCGTTTGGCTTTGTTTGAATGGAATTTCTAGTCTTTTGTTTTTGTAATCTACTTCGCATTTAAATTTAGATAAAAAATCATTCCCAATAATACCGTCATAGGGGAAATTAATTCGATTATCGAGTAAATGAAAGGGTGCTCTAATAAAAGGGTATGTTCGGTTGACTTGAACTCTAAAGTACCATACACCAAACCAAGGGGTTTTAGCGATTCCCCGGCTATGGTAGTAATGGTGTAGAAGTCGTCACCATGTATTGTATTTTCATTATACATATTTTCTTTTACCAAACTAACGTCGGTACCCGTATCTATCAAAAACGTAGAAAATTTCTTATCCGAAGGACTGAATTTCAGTCGTATCGTGGGTTCCTTAAACTCGGGAAAAAACGAAACGAAAAATCTGAAATTCAGTGCAGTCATTCGAGAGGAATTGCTTCCTCCCGAATTCGTTTCCCGATTCAAGAATATTGGAATACCTCACACCATGGCTATCATTCTGCTTAGAGGTGTATGCAGGTCTATGGTTTCCGCTAAAGCCAGGAGTAGAATCGCCATTTCTAAAAGGATTTCGTGGCGGCCTATGGTTAGATAACCGTAACCTACAGGTTGCCTCGGTGTGGTTCCTATTCTTGCAGTATTTGCAAGTAAGAAATTGAACTTTCTTTTTTATGGGAGCCCTACCCTGAAAGTTTTGGAATTAATTATACCAGTAACACGTTTCCCTCGTGTGACCGGGCTTACCGCATGTTTGGCAATATATTTCTGTGGGAGGAAAATTTATTTTGGTAAGTTTGTGAGGTGTGATCTATGCGTGCAGCATGTCGCTCAGCATGAGCTATAACCTTTTTCAGGTCTGTTCCCCCGAAAGCCTTGGCTATAAGCCTAATCTGGTCGTTTCTTAAACCATCCTCGAACACCTGGATCGCTAGACGGCGGTTTTCTTCCACCAAGAATTCCCGAACTGTCTCGTCGCGGGTTGTGTTGAAGGTGGCGGAGTTTAGATTATTAAGGGCTGTGCAAACCCGTTCGCCAAATTCCTTGACCGATTCTTTGTATCTCTGCTTTGTGGTCAACAGCTCATTATGTGCAGAGGAACGTGTTTTTACCTCCTTATATTCTGACTCGAGCTTCTCCTTGAGAGCTGCCCAAGTCGTAAGTGAGTTGAACTGAGTCAACTCGAATGCGGGACCCTGTAGCCTTGTTTTAACGATGGCCAAAAATGTGGGTTCATCAGTCTCTTTTACAGAGGTGAAGAGAATATCACCGCAAGATGTGAATTTAGCCAAATCGGCTGGCTTCCCATCGAAAAGGGGTATGGTGTTATAAACATCAGAAATACTAATTTTAATGTCCATGTCAGACGACTCCTCTTCAGGAATAACCTCCAAATCGGACGAAAAACTCAAATTTGAAGACAAATTAGTATCAGCAATAGCTTTTGCTTGTCTACTAATTTGCCTTGTGACTGGTCTACTTATTTTGAAAAAATAGATCGACTAGCACACACAAAAAACAAAATTCGCGAAAAGTATCGGAGTAATATAAAGAGAGAGAAAAAAAAAGTTTTCAGTAAAAGGAAAAACCCAAGATTCAACGGAAATAATTTTAAAAAAAATAATTATATAAATATGTATATATATTATTATTATTTAAAAAAAAAAACGAGAAGGATTGTTCTACCTTAATTTTTGTTGGTTTTACTTGCTGCTGTTGTACGTTTCGATGGCTCTGCTGCTGTTGTTGTGGATGTCGCTGCTTGCTGTGGATGTCGCTGCTTGCTGCTGCTGTTGTTGTTGCTGGGGGTTAATCTGCTGCTTGCTGCTGCTGTCGAAATTGCCAGGCAGGCTTCGCGCCCTAAAGATGTAGTTACAGCCTGGTCTTTTTTCACTGCCCGAATGTTGTCCAAATGCCTACGCTCTAAAGCTGGCAAGGACTTATGGTTTTCGGGACTTTCTAATACACTTCACTTCACTTTTGCTTACTTTTCTGTTTTGGCTTATTATTTTTTGGTAAGAGATCTTTTAAGGATCCCACCGCTGCCACCAATGTTTTAACGGCGGAGTGAGTAACCGTGCTTTCTTATACCTAAGGGAAGAGTTACTTGGGCGGAGAGTTAATTTAAAAAACGTTTATTTTGGTTTTGTAAACAATTAGGTATTTATTTTTGTTTTATTTATATATTACTAGGGAGGCCCGCTGTCTTGAGCTTGGCTGCGACCTCTACTAGTAAGTTTTAGTAATTTTATAATTCTAGGGAGGCCCGCTGTCTTGAGCTTGGCTGCGACCTCTACTAGAATGTTCATGATTAGACTTCGGATTAACTCTGACTTTTCAACTACATTTTACTCCACTTTTATATTCTCAAATCCAAACGATCTTTGTCCCCAAATCAAACGCAGTTCACGGAAATGTACTCATCAGCAATATTTTCCAATATCGATAAATCAAATAATTAATACTCCAGATATAGTGCGATGCACTGCGTACGCAATTAAATTATTGCCCAATATTAATAATATTGGGTTAAACAATTAAGTCGGTAAATTATTACACAATACTAATGCATCAGCATAAAATTCGTCAATGGCTCTGGATATAGTTCATACACCCAGCTAATGACGTTGACGATGTCCATTCACCCTAGCTCTCTATACCTACAATTCATAATTGTACATATACATATGATACATTTAAGTATGAAACTCGATTTCTTTTGCATGACCACCGCGTGCACGTTTTACGAAGTCCAATCTTTGAACCCAATTTTCGACCACTCTTTCGCATAAATCGGCCGAAATTCCAGCAATTTCACGTTCAATATTGGCTCTGAGCTCTTGCAACGTCGCCGGCTTATTGGCATAGACCAATGACTTCACATAACCCCAAAGAAAATAATCTAGAGGTGTCAAATCACACGAGCGCGGCGGCCACTGGACGGGCCCATTTCGCGAAATAACACGCTCATCGAACTTAGTCTTCAATAACGCGATTGTATCGTGTGCTGTGTGGCATGTGGCCCCGTCCTGCTGAAACCACATGTCGTCCAAGTCCATTCCATTCAATTGCGGCCAAAAAAAATCGTTTATCATATCGCGGTACCGATTTCCATTAACAGTAACGTGGCGATCGTTATCGTCGATGAAAAAATATGGCCCAATGACGCCGCCGGCATGTAATCCGCACCAAACAGTGACTTTTTCGGGATGCAACGGTGCCTCATGAATCACGTGTGGGTTGCTTTCTGCCCAGTAACGCATATTTTGCTTGTTGACAAATCCTTCTAGCCAAAAGTGAGCCTCATCGCTGAAGATGATTTTTCGGCAAATGATTTTTTAAAGTAGCGGCAACAGAACGATTATTTTGATAAAAAATTTGCACGATTTGCAATCGCTGTTCACATGTGTAGCGTTCCATGATGAAATGTATACTAATGAAGTTTCCAAATGACAAAAGAACAATAAAAAATATGGCGTCGTTCGCCGTCCCTATCGGAGAAAAGTTGAAGCGCACCTGTTGAAACACCCGATATATACACATCATTGAATGCTATTGAATGTTATAGCTGAAGCGGGTATCGGGTGACGAGCTCATGAACATGAAATATTTATGTTCGATATGAAAAATGAGCGCTGCAGCGTACTTGGCGTACTTTCGATATTGTGTCGCATTTGACGTCGTGGGAAAGAAGATCATATTTAGGAGAGTTAACTTGATGAGGCGACATGTAGTGCGATCACTACAACACATTAATTTTTTTAAAAATAACCCGATTTTCTTCGAAGTTGTTACACATGTTTATTTCCGATGACAACACTTTTTCTAAAAATTTGAAAGTTATCCGTCCCCAGCGCCGAGTGGCTACTATTTAACAGAATATAGATGTAAGCCACCTGTCTTCCCACAGTTGGAAGATTGAAATTATTATTTATTAATATTAAGAAAATATATATTATATTAAAAAGAACGTTTGCAAAAACACCAGACTAATGCCGACCTCCTACCATCGCAGTACTGACCAGACTAAAACATAAAATGTATAATAATGTCAGAGTCTTGCACGGCCATTCCTACTGTTCATCGGACCCCGATGAATTCAGCTCGCAGGTCTTCATATTATCTGCCGAAGAACAAGTGTGTATGGTCCCTCCCTGACTCCAATTTTCTCCACTTTGTACCGTTCATTATCCATTCCAATGTATCCATCCATTTCGATTTTATCCATTTTATGACTTTGTATAGACCCAAGAAGCGATTACGCAATTTCAAATGGGTTCCAAATTGTGTACGCTTTACTGCTACTATATCACCCACCGAATATTTACGAGCACCTTGACGATGTTTGTCGTACTGTAGCTTTTATTGCTTCTGAACACGAAATATGCTCTGCCGCACCCTTTCAGGATCCTCGGAACGATTGTCAGTAAACTGTTTGGTTACTTCACTTTGAAGAACTTCTAAAATAAGACTATCATCACCGATCCGCATCTTAACGCCAGTCAGAACTTCATGTGGGGTTAGATTTAGACTGCTATGAAAGGTAGAATTTGAACATCGTTGAACTCGTGGCAAATATCCGGATGTTCAATGGATAACTTGCTTAGAACTGGGACGAGGATTTAATTGACTCGTTCAACTTGACCATTCCCTCTAGCTACTCCTGTTGTGACCTCTACGTGATCGATGTTGTTTCTTGAGCAAAAATTCTTGAAGTCTTTCGACGTAAAAGTCGTCGAAAACTTAGAAACTTATGTTCCAGTTCCAGTCATAGAACCAGTGAGGTCGACATGAAACGTATCTAGTTGTATGTGACTCCTTAGATATAGGATGGTGTTCCCCCTCCGGTTTACCATATTTCCGTCTCATTAAAATGCATTGAATGCAACAGCTGATGCAAATCTCCGCCTTTTCCGAAAGCTTCGGGATGTAAAGTCTTTCTTTAAAATATCCACCATATTTGATACCGCAATAACCCTTTCTCCTGAGCACGTCAAATAACATCCTTCTCCATGCTTGAGAGTACCACTAGCAAAGTTGTACCATCCACCAAATTCATGAAAACGTCATTCTGCAACAAAAAGTTTTCATATTGTTGATTGATTAAAATCTGTTTGATCGCCTTAACACGTTCATCTTTCTCCTAAGCCAGATTCACCAAAGCTGTCACGGTATCCTCTATGACATACACAGGATTCCGACTGAGTCCATCGACATGCTTCATCCTATTGCTGGCACGGAATTCTAGCTTGTAGTCAAATTCCTCCATAAACAATGTCCATCTTTTAACACGGTCTGGAATATCGGCGTTGCTTTGTAAAGATTGTAAATTTGATGCCAAGTGTGGTCGTAGTTTTTGTAGTAGTTTTTCACTATAGCTAACACCTCAAGCTTATAGAAATTATATCTCTTCTCTGCGTCCGATGCTGATTTACTCCAGTAGTAGATAGAATAGAACTTGGTCTGGCCTTCTCGCTTTTAAATCAGAATTGCACCCAAACCAATCTTACTCGCGTTATTGCATCTGGACAATTGTTAGCGATATGTACAATGACACCGCACTTGTAGCATTTACGTTTTAATCACTTGATCGTATTCTGCGAATTTTATTTTTAATTCGTCATAATTCGTAGTGCCGTAGAGATTTTTCCGCACCCGAATCGATAACACCGTCGACGATATAACCAATGACAGATTCCTTGTCCAGATGTATAAGCCAATCTGCCAAAGACACCATCCCGTAAAATTATTCGCGCCAAGTTTCACCAGATTTTAACTTCCGTTTTCTAAGCTTAGCATTTATGTCGTGACTATTTACTTGAATATCAAATTCTTTTTCATCTCAGCCTTGAATTTGGACCAAGATCGAACATAGCGCAACAGCCGTACGAACTGTTTAGCCGCACCCACAACTAGCTTTTCGGCATATAGTTCATCTAACTGTTCTAGCCACACTTTTATTGGAATAGAACCATCTTCGCTATATTTGTTTATTGCTTCTTCAGCATCACAAAACGAAATGAAACGAGAAAAAATCTGTTTTGAGGAGTAGGACACAGTGCATTTTCTTTGCTTTTTCCTTATCTCCTTCCCGATCGCTCAGACAACAGCTAAATTTCGTTATGTCGTGCGCTTCTTCGTCGTCGTCACTGACACCGGTATCAACCACATCATTACCTTCATCCACGCCAATCATACTTTGTCCCTTCAGCTTAAATTCACTGTCAAGCAGCGTCACCAATCAAAACATCATCGCTCTCATTCCGCAAATTCCTGCTTGGGTCGGGTGACATTCATTTAATCCACCCTGTTGATTAATGACTCCATCTCATTCGCTCTTCAAGAACACGCAAATTTAAATTTAACGTACGATTGCAAATCGCCACCATCAAGCTAAAGTCTCGAATGGCAAAAAAACGTTTTTACGCACGTCGAAACACCTTTTCGCCATCACCGACAACGATTTAAACGCCTTGCAGATTCTAAACACTCGAATCTTGCCACCACGATTGTCTTCTTTTTTTTAGGAAAAGCTTAAAATAATAATAATAATATTCGGCACGACAGACCATTGTGGTCTTAGGCCTAGCTTCTCGCGACCATTTGTGTTGCGGATTTATATTTTTGGATACAAATGGCAGGGACGTAGAATTTAAGGCCGGATCCGAACGGCGAATTGTGAGAAGCTTTTCGTGACAAGTTATTACTCTTGTAAACGAAAGAGATCGCGAGCAAAACGCGAATCCAGTGGGCGATAAGCGGTTTCAAATCCTTTAAATCGGCTGGCCCAGATGGGAAATTCAGAATAACCCGGAGTGGATACTCCCATGGTTAGAGGCAATTTTTACAGGGTGTAAAAGCTGACATACATTCCTAGGGCTTGGAAGGAAGTCAAGGTAGTTTTTATACCGAAGGCGGGTAAAAGCTCACATGGCTACCCAAAAGACCTGAGACCTATAACTCTATCATCCTTTCTTCTGAAAACTCTGGAAAGACTGATAGATGTTCATATAAGGGCTAAGGTAAAACCTAGCAGTTGGGCAAAGTCCCAACAATGCAAGGGGAAGTCTGTGGACACAGCCTTACACACCTTAGTAAGCACAATTGAGAAATCAATATACTCCCAGGAGTATACACTAGTATCATTCTTGGATATCGAGGGTGCGTTCAACAAACTGAACAAACGGAGCCAAACTGTAAAGGACTGTCAGACCGACTACTCTAAAAGCAGACTAATCAATCATATGCTTCTAGGCAGGATTATTAGAGTGGGGCTGGGTGGTTCCATCTTAAAGAGGCAGGCAGTTAGAGGAACACCACAAGGAGGTGTATTATCCCCTCTCCTCTGGAATATAGTAATCAACGAATTACTGTTGAAACTGGAAGAAGAGGGGATAAAAGTGGTAGCGTATGGTAATGATGTAGCGTTAGCTGTCTCGGGGAAATACCTCAGAACGAGTAAGGAGGTTATACAAAATGCCCTCTTAATCGTTAAAGAATGGGCAAATAAAAGCAGTCATGGCGTCAACCCGAATAAGACAGAGATTGTCCTTTTCACCAGGAAATATAAATTGTTGATCCGCCTACACTAAATAGTACCTCCTTAGTTTTTTCTGATAAGGCAAAATTTCTTGGTACAATCTTGGACAGAAAACTATGGAAACCTCATATAATAGAACGAGCAAATAAAGTGAATACTGCTGCATTGGCAAAAAATGCATGAAATCAAAGCTGGTACACTGGCTCTAAACACTTCGGTAGACCAATACTACTGTACGGGGTGAGCGTATGGTGGCCAGTTATGGAAAAAACTACATATAAATATATATTGGGGAAGGTACAAAAAGCGGCCTGTATGCTTATAAGCGGGGCGCTGAGATCTACACCAACTCGCGCTCTAGAGGTTATGCTCGACCTTATATATATATATACTAGATATATTTGGCAAACAGAAACAGCTACGCGACTGTTAGCTGTCAATCAGTGGAAAAGTCTTCAAAGGGGCACTCCACCATAACAAAATCGTTAAAGCAAGAACTAACGAAACTTGATTACATAACACCAGTATTATGCTTTCAAAAAGGTTTTCGGACAGCAATAACCTCCAAAGAAGACTGGAAGAGTGGATTCGTAACCGATAGGGAAACAATACAGTTCTTCACGGATGGCTCTAAGCTAGACGGTAACGTAGGAGC